>OY744517.1:213259483-213491983 GCA_963556195.1 Sepiola atlantica
ACATTAAAATAAACTATTAGGACCCATGGAAATTTCACGAAGTATTAAAAAAAAAAAAAAAGGTCTTTATTTTATCTACTTACTAGCATACACACCCGGTATTGTCCGGGAATGAATGTTGAACTCTATGTATTCTTGCTTCCAGCTCAGTATCACACATTACCAATTATAAGAAACCTCTTCAACCACCGATTGTCATGGCAAATAGCACCTTAGCCGAGAGTCCAACATTTAAACTCCTTGGCCTAACATTCATGGGAACATACATAGAAGATACTGCCACAGCTGCTGCAAAGAAAGTAGCCTCCCTCTAACATGTTAGAAAACTTCTCACACCTGTCATTATCCTATATCTCTATCAGGCCATCATCAGCCCTGCATAGAGTATTGTTGTCACATCTGGGCTGATACACCATAAATTAGTATCTCCCTCCTAGACAGGTTCGAAAAAAAAGCGTATGTAATCTAATAGGTCCCACACTATCAAGCATGCTCCAGCCCCTGTCCCATCGCTGCAATTTTGCATCCCTGTGCTTGTTTTACAAGTACTTCAATAGATTGCGCTCCGACAAACTTTCTGCTATGGTGCCCCTTCGGCGTAAATACACCCAACAATCAGCTAAATCCCATCCCTTCACTGTGGAGGTCCCCAGATGCTGAAGGACTTTCTACTCTAATAGCTTCTTTCCTCGAACTGCTAGCCTTTGGAATTCCCTCCCTGCTCCCTGTTTCCCTGCCATGTAGAAATTTAAATGTAAACAGACATCTCGCTGCTAAACTCCCGACTTAGGATGCTCCCTATAAATCTGATCCCTAATCCACAGTAGCCCCTTATGTGTCAGTGGCAATGTGTCAAACATTCACAGGTAACATGAATTGGAACAAATACATTGAAGACATTGCCAAGGCTGCTGCAAAGAAAGTGGACTCTTTTTACCATGCTAGTAAACTCCTCGCACCTGACAGTATCCTATATCTCTAGAAAGCCACCATCTGTCCATGCATGCAGTATTGTTGTCACATCTGGGCTGGTTCACCATCCACTAGTCTCTCCCTCTTAGACAAACGTACAATCTCTTGCTGAGAACATAAAAATAAATGATCTCGTTCAACGTTTTCTAAAAGTGTATTCGTATTGTTTCTAACTCGTATGTTTTTAACGATAATTTGGAAATATTTTAGCATGAACATTTTCTATTTATCTATTAACGATACCATCACAAGCTCGCTAAACAAAAAAACGTGTTTTTAACTTTAATTTTCAGGTTTCGGGGTATATTTTCCCAATGTTTTTCATGCACATATAGTACTTAAAGACAATCGTACGTATCAATGGAACAAATACATTGAAGACATTGCCAAGGCTGCTGCAAAGAAGATGGGCTCCCTCGACTGTGCTAGTAAACTCCTCACAGTATCCTATATCTCTACAAAGCCATCATCTGCCCATGAATGGAGTATTGTTGTCACATCTGGGCTGGTGCATCATCCACCAGTCTCTCCCTCTTAGACAGGGTCCAAAAAAGAGTATCTAATCTAATAGGTTCCTCACTATCCACCAAGCTCCAGCCCCTGTCCCATTGCCGCAATGTGTTTGTTTTACAAGTATTTCAATGGAATGTGCTCCGATGAACTTGCTGCTCGACGTAAATACACTCAACCAACCAGACAATCAGCTAAATCCTATCCATTCACTGTGAAGGTCCTCAGATGCCGGAGAGCCTTCTCCTCTAATAGCTTCTTTCCTTGTGCTGCGGCTTTTGGAACTCCCTCCCTGCTTCCGACTGTACCGACATGCAGAAATTTTAAACTAATGTGAACAAACATCTAGCTGCACAGCTCCCAATTTAGGATAGCCCCTAATACTTTCACCTTAACTCTGAGAAAAACATGTACATATAGAAGCGTTATATATACACACAGTTGTAAGTAATATAATAAATTCTGAGGTTTTCAAATATAAGAAACTATTCATTATAAAAGTTATTTGTTAATGAGTAAATCCTGAGAATGTCATTAAAATCGGGCGATTCGTTGATTTTTAGTATTTTTGTTTTTTTAAACCAGAGGGGTTCGTCTGTTTATAGTTAAGTAAAGGAACACCCGAAAACTGTTTATAACTTGTTAATGACCCAAATCTACTCGACCAGAAGTTCATGGATAAACACACTAATCATCAGTGTTATTTTTATCATGTGTTTCTACATTCAGATAAAATATATGATTCAAGAGAGTTTTGGGGGAGCGTGATGGTCTTTGAGCCATGGAGGCTGGAACTCTCATCTACTCGGCTATATATTTGCTTCCTCAGTGTACTTTTTTTTTTCAATCAATGGTTTATGCCATACTAAATGAGAGTTTATCAAAACTCAGCCTGGTTGTTCCCTGGCTATCGTTTGTGGCAACGCTATGTCATTCTCTCCCCTATCTACCTATGCCTGTATCCGTCTCTTTGCTTCTCTTTCTTTCTCTTCCCTATCTACCTATGTCTGTATCCGTCTCTTTGCTTCTCTTTCTTTCTCTCCCCCTCTCTATCTACCTATGTCTGTATCCGTCTCTTTGCTTCTCTTTCTTTCTCTCCCCTATCTACCTATGTCTGTATCCGTCTCTTTGCTTCTCTTTCTTTCTCTCCCCTATCTACCTATGTCTGTATCCGTCTCTTTGCTTCTCTTTCTTTCTCTCCCCCTCTCTATCTACCTATGTCTGTATCTGTCTCTTTGCTTCTCTTTCTTTCTCTCCCCCTCTCTATCTACCTATGTCTGTATCTGTCTCTTTTCTTCTCTTTCTTTCTCTCCCTCTCTCTATCTACCTATGTCTGTATCTGTCTCTTTGCTTCTCTTTCTTTCTCTGCCCCTCTCTATCTACCTATGTCTGTATCTGTCTCTTTGCTTCTCTTTCTTTCTCTCCCCCCTCTCTATCTACCTATGTCTGTATCCGTCTTTTTGCTTCTTTCTTTCTTTCTCTCCCCCATCTATCTACCTATGTCTGTATTTGTCTCTTTGCTTCTCTTTCTTTCTCTCCCCCTCTCTATCTACCTATGTCTGTATCTGTCTCTTTGCTTCTCTTTCTTTCTCTCCCCCTCTCTATCTACCTATGTCTGTATCTGTCTCTTTGCGTTTCTTTCTCTCACACACATATGTGAACCAAACTATTGTAATTGTTCTAAAATAAAGTTTAAATAAACGTATACATCTTATATAATAAGAAGAAATTTTTTTTTTAATTATTGGCTAATGTTGTTGTGTTATCTCGATATTAATCAAATCATGTGACATCTTCACATGTGAGTGTGTTTTTCGTGTCAGTGTAACTGAGAATTACACATTGAATTATTATCTTTATATTTACTATGAATCGAATATTCATTGAGATAAAAAGTGCAATAACGTAAAGTAAAATATTATTTAAAAAATATAATTCAATTACGAAATTAAATCAACCATAATACATTTCGGTTTCTTCATAAACAAGTCAGCCATTTCATCTCTTGTTAATAGTTGAAAAAAAAAAAGAGAAAGAAAAAAAAGAATTCATTACTTTTTGACTCTTTGAAATTTAAAGGAATTTAGAAACATCTATACTGTCGAATATAGGTCATTTGAACTGATTTTATCATTCTTAGCAAATCTTACTTTAATTAATAGTTTGAAAGTTTTGGAAGCTATTTACATCCAATAATTTTATAAATAGAGATTAAAACATTACCATAAAAATTTAATTCAATTAATAACAGGGCTGCAGAATCGGAGTCAATCTCGTAAGAACGCTAAGAGTTTAAAATAAATAATTTGTTAAAATTTTTTTTTTTTTTTAAATAGCCTAGTTTAAAAAAAATATGGCATAATAAAAAAAAAAAAGCAAAACAGAAATGAAAGTAAAGACTCTCCGGTAATGCCAGGTAGATACAGCTGGTAAGTTATAGAATATTATTGTTACTATTTCTGGTGACATAAGTCAGAATTAGAAATCGGTTGTATAACTAAATGTGTTTTTTTTAAAATTTCATTATATACTTAAAAACTTACTAAGATAAGCATGTATATCAGATTGAAATGTGCAAGATGCAATGGAATTAAAAGGACGATATTTTTTTTAAACTCAAATATTTACAGATGGCTGGAGAGAAACCCAGGAATCTCTTGTGACAATATTTTACAGAGCCAGCACCAACTTTTGCATCAAACTGGTGAGCATGAGCCTAAAAGAGGAAAGAACACAACACAATCACTTGAAGAAGTGCCACCATTTTCTAAATAGCAAAAGGCGCAGAAGAAAAAAAAAGACAATGCTGTTAGAGTCAAATTAACTCAGCTTACTACTATAATGCAATTGTTTTGTGCTTGAAGAAAATGGCAAAGATCAGATCTCGGGTCAAAACAAATTGATAGCTTAATTCTAGAAATGATTGCAACAGCCAATCCTTTACTGTTGTTTTGGATGTGGGTTTGAAGCAGTTGTTGGCTCTTGGCCTTTTGGCTAAGATCAAAGTGTAGTATCTGTTCCAATTGATACTGCACCCCATACTGGTATTGTCTTGTCCTTCGGGGCTTGACTTACGCCGGTCAATGGGTCTGTCCTGTGCAGTTCTAGGAGGTCCACCCTCCCAGGCTTTGCCTCCCCTCTTTGGGGAGGAATAAGTTTATTGCTTACTGTCTGAGGCGTCCCTACCAGGGAATGCTGACGGGGCTGCCCAGGCAATTTTTAAATGGCCAGAGTGCTCACCTCTCGGGCGCTGGCTTTTCAAACCCCACTTTCCCGACCCGACCTTGGGTCACATCTTACTTGTGGAGTAGGATAAAAACTGGCCTTGTGCCAAACTCCTGGAGAGGAGTAAATCAATACTACCACAAAGAAATACATGACAGTGTGTATACAAAGGCTTTGAACAAAATCAAAGCACTGATTGCATCAGAGAGCTGACCCCTATTTGTCTTCTTTCACAACAAACTGCTGAATTGAACATATAATTTCATAGACAATAATTAGTAAGGGGAACATGTAGTTTCAAACGTCAAGGCAATGGCAGTCTCTCACAGTGGAATCTGCATTAGTGAGCTATTAACAAAATAAATGTTTACCTGCCTCCCACAGCAGCAACGTTAGACACAGGGTCAGTTTATAGCGGGAATCTTTTTCCTCAAAAAGTTTCACTTTAATTTGACTGCAAAAATAGCCTTGGTAATCCCATCAACATACCCTCACAGATGAGAGTGCCTCGGGCAATAAACCAATCCATTTTCCTAAAGGAGGATACAAAGGGAAGTAAACTCTTTACCGCCACCAAAAGAAGGGAGTAATACTTGAGAGGATGATCTTCTGAGACAGAACAGATACTATAATTTGATCCTAGTCCGAAGATGTTTAGATATCAACCTAGAGAGTGTTAATAATGGCATGAAACTGGCAGAGATATTTGACCTCAGTTGCAATGCGCACACACACATTGCAGCAAGTGGTCAATGTAGAGTAAAAAGTTGCAGGGAACATAATGTTAGCAAATTGAAGACTTGTGCAACACAATTCAACAACTTAGTTGGCAAAACAGTGTCTGAAGACTATTTCAGAAAAAACGTTGCATTCCTAGAAGAGAATCAATCAAACTATGAAACTTCATTCTGCATGCATTGCAGAGGATGCTGCAGCAAAAGCGTGCACCAAGTGTGCAGGCAGGAGAACTTAGAAATTTATCTTACATACTGCAGAACAGTAGGATATTATTGCCAATTTGATTGCGACATTGCAATCAACTGAGAATACAACTTTTGAAATAGGCACTGCAGAGGTTTCTGTCGCCAGCACCATTGTAGTGCTGAAAATGCTGCTTAAGGTAGAGGGTGCTTCTGTATTATTGAGGATAGATGAAATTGTCATTTTTATTTTAGAAGAGTCAGTTGAAAGGGGAGATAATTCAAACTGTTTTTTGTTGTAACTATAACCGATAAGGAAAATCCAAAAAATTAGTAAGAAAATAAATTTAAAAAGTGTACTTATGCAGTTTACAGACCGGGCTGAAATAATAACCCTATAATTTAGAAAGCCATTCTTAACATAGGGAGGTGAAGGGTTGATTAAATATTCGGTTCATTAAATTGTTAGGTGAAATTACAGAATAGTTAATCCCCCCACTCTCTCATGTTAAGAATGGCTTTCTAAATTTTAACGTTATTATTTCAGCCCAGTCCGTAAACCGCATAAGTACCATTTAAAAAAAAAGTATTTTCTCACTAATTCTCTGGATTTTCCTTATGGGTTATGGTTACAAAAAAAAAAGTTTGAATTATCTCCCCTTTCAATTGACTCTTTTAAAATAAAAATAAAAATTTCATCTGCCCCCAAGAAACACCATGGTCTCACTACTAAAGGGATCAGACTATTCCGTGTGACTACGTTGTATAGCTTGGTGATTTCCAAGATTGCAGAGACCAAATGCTTGGTGCTGGCAACACTTCTGGATCCACAATATAAAGGCTATGTTATTGAGCTGCTGACACACGTGACAAGACAAAACAATGAACAAGAAGAACAAGCCGTTGCCCCCGAGCCTAAACAAACCACTCCAAGTTCAATAATATTATTTATTTGTTATCTGTGCAAGTATTTACAAATGTATCTTTGTTTAAGTGCAATCCTATTTTTTATTTTATTTATAAAATTTTCTTGAAAAAGTTCAGATTATTTTTTATTCAAAATAATAAACAGATTGTAGACAGTAACAGAAAAGACATTTTGTTTTTATTTTAAAATATTTTTCTGTCTTCATTTTTTAAACGAACCTTCATTGAAGATCCGCAATCTTGTTATACATTTATCATTAATTTTTTTATTTTTTTATCAAATGGAACAAAAACATAAAACAGACAAAATATCAGCCATTGGCCGACACCTGCTCTACAAATATTAAAATCAGCAATAGAAAAACATACTAGTTTACAACTGCCCAATAGGAGTGTAATGATTCATAGATGAACTACATTTTCCCCATAATATTAATCAGGATTCATGAAACAATATCACGATCAACAGCATCAATTTAATGCATGAAAACTCAATTATTCTTTATCCTGTCATAGATGTAATTCGGTTTCTTTAAATATATTGTATATAAAAAACACCCCAAAAAAACAGGAGGGGATGGGGGTATAATTAAAAATGCGTTTTCTTCTCTCTCGTTTGTTCAATTTGAGTGAGCAGTGTTAGGTCTTCCCGCCTACTTTTTGCCTAAACACAAGGTAAACCCCCCAAAAATTGTTTATTTCCAACCAGTTTGAATTTGGGCCTGACAATATAAGTGAAACATCATCATCATCATTATATTCAGTTTAGCATTTGTTTTACATGCTGGCATGTGTTGGACGACTTTTAGAAATGGACTTCCAAACTAACCTATCTTTATCCAAGTCTTTATTTATCCCTCTTTCTCTCAAAGCCATTCTTATCACTTCCTCCCATATTTTCCTTAGCCTTTCGTTGAGAACTGAATCTGCTACCTCAACTATTCTACATCTAATAACACAAGAACTCTCATCCATTCTCTTAACATGCCCATACCATCGCAGTGTTCTGTTCTGAACACATCTCCCTATACCCACATTCATCATATCATTCTCATATCATTTCTCTCCATGCAACCCTCACTGGCCAGGTTTCACTTCCATATATCATAAGTGTGTACACATGCCTGATAGACTCTTCCCTTAGCTGGCAGTGGTAATGCTCTACTGGTTAGTACAACACACATATTTTATTTGAGCTAAGGTGATTACATAAATAAAGTACTAAATAACTTGATTTCAAATGAGCAAAAATATGTCTACTACCATTGCATAACACCTATTAAAATTTCTTTTTTTTTGCTGCATACCCAATAAAAATGTCTTCTTTTACTGCATACCAAATAGTGTTTTTTTTATTTTACTGCATACCAATTAAAAGTGTTTATTTTCATTTTACTGCATACCAAATAATGTTTTTTTTACTGCATACCCAATAAAGATGTCTTTTTATTTACTGCATACCCAATAAAAATGTCTTTTTATTTACTGCATACCCAATAAAAATGTCTTTTTATTTACTGCATACCCAATAAAAATGTCTTTTTATTTACTGCATACCCAATAAAAATGTCTTTTTATTTACTGCATACCCAATAAAAATGTCTTTTTATTTACTGCATACCCAATAAAAATGTCTTTTTATTTACTGCATACCCAATAAAAATGTCTTTTTATTTACTGCATACCCAATAAAAATGTCTTTTTATTTACTGCATACCCAATAAAAATGTCTTTTTATTTACTGCATACCCAATAAAAATGTCTTTTTATTTACTGCATACCCAATAAAAATGTCTTTTTTTTTTACTGCATACCCAATAAAAATGTCTTTTTTTTTTACTGCATACCCAATAAAAATGTCTTTTTTTTTTTACTGCATACCCAATAAAAATGTCTTCTTTTTTTTTTACGGCATACCTGTTACGTCTTGATGTTTATATGTTTTGGTTCAATTACAACTCAGAAAAATTAAGGAAGTACGAAGTAGAACCGTTAACAGATTTATTTAACAAATACACTGATTAATTTAAAATGTAGAAAAACCGCTGAACGCGAAATGCTTGTTTGATTGTGAGACCGTTCTGTTTACTTTTCACTGTTCGCCAGACGACTCCTCCAATCCCAAGGGCGATAACTCCAAGGAAATAACTTGCTTTTGATTTGTTAGGTTGACCTAACAATACCCAATAAAAGTGTTGTTTTTCACTGCATACCCAATTAAAATGTCTTTTTTCACTACATACCCAATTAAAATGTATTTTTTCACTGCATACCCAATTAAAATGTATTTTTTCACTGCATACCCAATTAAAATGTATTTTTTCACTGCATACCCAATTAAAATGTATTTTTTCACTGCATACCCAATTAAAATGTATTTTTTCACTGCATACCCAATTAAAATGTATTTTTTCACTGCATACCCAATTAAAATGTTTTTTTTTTTTCACTGCATACCCAATTAAAATGTATTTTTTTTTTCACTGCATACCCAATTAAAATATATTTTTTATTTTACTGCATACTCAATAAAAATAGACAAATTTAGTAGACAGACAATATTTATGTTCAGGTTTTTCTTGCTTTTTATTTGTCCGGCAAAAAAAGAGAATTACACTCACTTAAAGAAACCAATCTTCTCTTGTCCTCTGTCACCTTGTCAACAATAAAAAGCCTTTTCAATGTTATTCTTAATTATAGGCATTGTAATTTCATCCTGATAGTTTCCCATACTTTAGAAAGGCGGATTTTCTGTAAGATTAGTCCTCGAACATAAAGAACAAAAACAACAACAACAAAAAAAACATTTCTATAATAAAAGAAAATGAAGAACTTTTCATTCTATTATAAAAAAAAAAAGCAGAAGAATGAAAAATAATGTAAAATATATTTTTAAAAATATTTTATTCATGTACTAGATCCCCCATTACTCATTGGGTCACTATTTGTGATATATATTATTAAATATTTACTACGAAAACTCTGATGTTGTTATCTTCCTTGCCACCGTGTACACGTTTCATCTGAACATGAATGTTTTAAATGGTCTGAGGAAGAGCGAATGACGTAAATAAGGGCAGAATTTAAATATTTAAATTAAATAAGAATTTATACTCTTGCTTTAAAATTTTTTAATTTTAATTTTTAATTAATGCTATTCTTATTTTTGTATTTTTAATTAATAATTGTTACACATGGTCTATTTGTAACAAGATTAATCCGGGTGGACCAGAAAAGGCAGACTAGTGAATAGAAATTAATATTATAACCTAGAGGGTAACATGATGTAGGTCAAGGGTGTAGGTTAACAGTAAGTTTGGAATGTGACTGCGATTGTTTTGATAATTTCAAGGTTGAGACTAAAATGTAAATTGTAACAATCGTTTTGTTTTCATTTTGAAATATGCTGACTGAGAAATCTATCAAAAACAATATTTTTTATGGAAATCGCTCCAGACAAGGCATGAAGCCACTTGATATAAGGAGCTAAAAAAAAAAATACTACTTCAAGGTCAAAAACTAGCCGACGATAAATGTTAGATGGATAGATTCTGACCTAGAAAACAGCAATTCTACCCTCTTTGTCAGAAACATCGTTCATGGCATGTGAGGACTAAAGGACAAAATAAAGGTAGCGAGAGTTACGATTGTAGACGTATGTCACCGATCAGAAGTTTGGGAAAAACATCAGAGAAGACTTGCCGATCATAGTTTTCCTGCCTTTCGCTCCCCTCGGCTTGAAGTTTGAAGAGTTAATTGTAGCTTGAAGTGGAGTGTGCTAAAAAGAATGTTAACATTCTACATACAATAAATTGTAAACTATATAAAAAAAAAAAGCATTTCTTGTTTTAAATTTCTTCTGCAACAGGTTTCGATTTAGGGTCCAAGCAAAGAAACCTATCTTACATATTTAGTTTGTGAGAAGATAACTGTGCAGTTTTTTGTTGATTATTTCCCTTTCATTGGTCAATTTACATTTTTACCAATTAAAGTGGAGTGGGGGGGGGGGCAACCATTGTTAAACATATTCTCTTCTATATAAAGTAGACTTGTTTTTCCGCTTTAACTTTGACTACACTAGAAAAATAATCAACTGCATCACAGGCTAAACTGATCCGCTCTATAAACTACTCGGTTCCCCTGTGTGTTCCTACAAAAGATAAAGTTACTACAAACCCATTCTCTGATTATTACATTTTATCCTGTAAAACTTACTCGCACAAACATAACCTACAAAGAGGAGGTAGCTCGCCTTTATACCCACTCTAATTTTTCTACTAATCTTTCCACCTACAACCCCGTGTGATTTCGTTACATCGGCAACATTTTTACAAATCACCAGTAAATTAAAGAATAACAGAATAGTATTCTTTCATTCCTAATCCATTATATTACTACATTATGATACACAGGAATAGTTTAAAAACAAACATCAGAGAAGACATGCCGATCAAAGGGAGTAAATTTCCTGCCTTTTGCTCCCCCAGTTTTGAGTTTGGGGAGTTCATTGTAACCATAAGTGGAGTATGCTAAAACAAATATAGACATCCTACATGCAATAAATTGTAAGCTATATATAAAAAACATTTTTTGTTTTCAATTTCTTCATTTGCTAAATATATATATATATATATATAATATATATTTTTTTAAATGGCTGTCTATGTGTGTGTTTGTTGACAGTTCTATTTATTTACATGCTATGGGTCTTTATTTGCAGCCGTATAATCTAATCAGGACCCAGACGGCAAAGGAGATATTTATTTAAATGTTTATGTGTTTTTCAATCGAGTAGTTTGGATTTTTGTTTGGAATTTATAATGTGGTACTTTTCCTCCAGGCACACTCTTGGAATCATTCTGGCAACCTAGGGATTGTTTTGTCTCTTAGCAGATCCTTCTTTGTTGGAATAAGTTATGGTTCGATTTAAACCTAGGAGGACATCTTCCCAGACATTACCTACTACTTTAGGATGGAGTGGTGGTTTAGTGCCTGTAGCCTGAGGTGAATCTACCAGGGAATGCCGACAGGTCTATTCACAGTCATTATTTTTTTACTCTTCCAAAGTTCACCCTCAGAAAAGTTGGTTTTACTCATATTAAACTGACCGTGTGTCACATTTGGCTGCTGGGGGGCACATAAATAAAGTCCCTTTTTCTTTTGGCTCTTTTCATACCAACCAAAGAATCATTGGCACATTCTGATTCTAGAGTTTTTTTTTTGTCTGAATTAGGTATAGTTCAGTTCGGCCATCCTCCCAAACATTACCTTCTCCTTCAGGAGAGGGAGGGTATCGCTGGTCACCTTTTTCCCCGATTCAAACCATCCAACCCGAGCTCAATGGGTGAACCAATAGGTCACATTTTTTCTACTATATATATATATATAATGTCATGTGTAGTGTTTTATATTTTTAAAGTACTAGACTGTAAAAATAAATGTATATGCACCAATATTCCTGCTCATAACAGCTGTTTCATGTGACTTGCAATTATCAAGTGAGACTGATCCGTTAGATGTTATCACAGTTTAAACATAATTTAAATGGAAAGGGGGCCTAGAGGAGGGAGAAGGAATAATAATAATTAAAAAAAATGGAGAAAGTCTTTCCATTTAAGTCTTGGAGGCTATTTACATTTCCTAGTTGTTTCAAATGAAGAACATTCTTTCTCTGAAACTTAAAAAAAATTTGATAAGGGTTTCCTCAAATCTATAATTTTGTTGTCAGATTAAGTTTCACTTAAATTCTAACACTTTTGCTCCTATAACAAATGTTAGTCGAAATATCTTAGGAGACAATTTACTACAATGAAACCTGAATTTTATTAACTATTTTTAAATTGTATACTCATCAACATTTATATTATGTATATTGGTCTCAGGAATTCCCTATGATGCTGAAGGTCTTGACACTGATGGACAAAAAGTGTGTAGATTTTTCGTTTTTTTTTTTTAATTGCTGAGAATGAGAGAAGACTATGATTTCATTGAAAAGTTATTTTTTTCCAACTTTTCAAATTTATTAAATGAATTTGACTAAGACTTTTCTTTTTTGAATAGATAAAACTAGTTCGGGTTGTGGAGGACAACTATTAACACTTTTTTAAACATTTAAGATTTACCTCCATTTTCCTTTCTTCATTATCGATGATAATAATTATTGATGATGACTAATTCGATCAATATTAAAGTGAGAAAGAAACAAAAATTATTTATAAAATCACACATCACAAAATCAAACCAAAAAAACAATTTATTCTGCTACATTAAGCCAACAAATTTAAAAGCTTTTCTTCATCTATAATAAAATTCTGTGTGTATATAGTGTAAGTGTTTTTCACTTCTACAAAATAGAAAGTGTGAAATACCAAAACTATTTTTTTAAAAATCTTATTTAAAAAAAATTAATCATTCAATTAAATCTACCACAATGCATTTCGGTTTCTTTATAAAACAGGTCAGCCATTTTAACCTTTTGTTAATGGTTGAAAAAAGAATGACGAAATTTGAAAGGAATTTGATAGCATGTCTGTAAATTTTTTTAACCTATTCTCATGATTGAAAAAAACTCAACAAATAATGAAATCATTCTGTACAGTGCTCAGATGTACTACAGCCCATCCAAAGTGCAGGTATATTACATTTTGAAAACTATTTACAGCCAATAATGTTATAAATAGAGATTAAAACATCACCTTTAACAAAATTAGTTATGGTTTTATAAGAATTTGGTTCAATTAATAATTTTATGATCAAACGACACCATAATAATTAAATTTAATTTTCAAAATCTTATTAAAACAAATAATTTGGTAAAGAAAACAACAAAAATAAAAAAAATGAACGGTAGAGTTAAAAGAGAAAAAAAATAAAAATAAAGGTAAAATGACTCCCGGGCAACACCAGGTAGGTAAGTTAGTTTGTAATACTTATATTCTTGTTTAATTAATAAACATATTTGAACACATTTTAGTTCTAATATATTTTAAGCAGTGACATGAGTGTTTAAACAGAAATCTAACGAAGATGGACCTTTGAAACGAAGCGATTATGTTTGTGGTATGCCAAAAATAAAACTAGGTAAAAACCAAATATGACCTCCTTTTTCTAAGCTGCTTAGAAGCGGAAAAAGAGAACATTCTAGAAAAATAGGCCAAGCTTTTTTGGTCCATTTGGTTTAAGGTTCGTCAATTTAAATGTCTACTACCTATGAAAAGAAATTATCTTAGATTCAGGTTTGATAAATTCTTTTTCAAATACCATCCAGTTTTCCATGGGAAAAAAAAAGTTATGAAACAATTGTTTTTTTTCAACAAGATGATCACTTTAATTTCCTTCAATTCTTTTCTTTTTATTTATTTTTCTCGCCTTACCTGACAGCAAGGATGGTGCTAGAGTTTCCTCTGGAAAATAGCCAGAGAAATTCTCATGAGTAGCCATTAACACTCCCTAACTTAATTTTTCAAAATAGAAGCTCTCTGAAAATCTGAAAATTAATTATTCTCCGACTGAGAACTCCTGAAATCTCAGCAGAAACTGTTTGAAAAACATATTTTCTAGGGTTGTCTATTTTATTGGTTTATGCTCTTCAGTCCTCCAAGAAACCAATCCTGAGTCAACCAATGACAAGTCAATACTTGAAGGGGAGAATTTATCACAGCAAGTTGTGTCTTAGAAAGAGCTTTTCTGTATTGGAAAGAGAAAATGCTAATAACACCAGTGTGTTTATGGTCAATGCTCAATGGTCCAAGATGTTTGTTGCCGGTTAAGAAATAATAACAATTCTTCTTTACCGGCTTAAATCCTTTTCCAATTAAAACAGAATGTCTTATCTGTTCAAATGTTTTTTTTCCTTCAAACTTTAAATGCATATCTATTTACAATATATCCTGCAATTAGATCGCCCAAAAATCTTTCCATTCAAATACTGGAAATTTCATTTACACCATCTTATTATCCGGCAAAAGTCCATCCATCGTTTCAAAACTACTGGATAAAAATCTATGATATTTTTGGTAGATAAATTTTTGATTCAAGAATGGTTTTAGGTTTTGAAAACTAACTCCCAAAATAGTTTTGAGATGTTAAATTCAGGGGGGGGGGGGGGGAGGGAATACAAATTTTGATATTCAGCCAATAGAAGGTGGTATGATCATCATGAGAAAAAAAATGTTATTCTAAAACTAGCTGTTCCTACCCGGCATTGCCCAGTAATTTTTAAAACTTTTTTTTTGTTTTGTCATACCGTTTTTGTTTACAAAATTATTAAAATAAATAATTATTTTAAAATAAGATTTTAAAAGTTAAAATTACTTAATACAGTATGGTTTGGTTGTTAAATTATTAACTGAACCAAATTTTTATAAAACGTTAACTAATTTTGTTATGCTAATGTTGTTTTAATCTATATTTATAAAATTATTGGATGCAAATTGCTTCCAGAACTTTCGTTCTTAATTAAATTAGGATTTGTTAAGATTTTTAAAGCTATTTCTATTCAACAGTTTAAAGGCTTCGAAATTATTTTCAAATTTCGAAGGGTCACAAAATAATTTTTTTTTTCAACTATTAACAAAAGATTAAAATGGCTGACTTGTTTACGAATAAATTTGGAAAAGCATTGTTGGATTTAATTCTGTAATTATTATTTAAGTTTGTTTTAGTATTTTATGCTGTTGCATTTTTTTTCAATAAATAAGCGATTAATAAAAAATTAAAAAAATGATAAAAAAGTGTAAATTATGTAGAGGCAAACACAAACAGGCACGGGAGAAGGGACTTCCTTTAAATCCTTCTTTTTAGATCAAAATATACAGAGCATGCCAGGTAATTGAGAACAAATTATTTCATCTTTCATTCTGTATTTAATTGTTAACTTCTTTTTACTTTCATTCTTTTAAAATCCCTATTTCATTCATTCCTAATTCTTTTAAATCTTTCATTCAATGGTCAGATAGATCTGTTTGGTGAGGCCTGAACAAAGCATACTTTTTGAGTCTCTCTTCGCAGAAGTCAACTTGAAAAGCCTTGCAGACATCATGCAGAAGAGCAGACTGCGTTGGTTGGGGCACGTTGAACGCAGCAATGGTTGGATTTCTAAAGTCCGACAGTTGAATGTTCCAGCAAGGAAGACCATCACTGGCAGACCCAAGTTGTCTTGGGAAGACGTGGTCAAACGTGATAGGAAAGCCATGGGTATGGATTCTGTCAGGCTTAATCAAAGACAAGAATGGAGGGGAAGACTTAGATTGTGACTAGACAATCAGGCTCCACCCTCATCAGAGGATTAACTGTGGCCCAAATAAACCGGTTGACGATGATGATCATGATAATTCTAAATTTAATTTTTCATTTCTTCATTCACTATTTTTTTAAATTCTTTCTTTTTTTTTTTCATTTTTAAATTCTTTACTTCTCACTTTTATTCTTTATTTTGTGCTTTCATTCAGCTCTAAAGATAATTCGACCCCCATCACATGAACATTATGGGACAAAAGTCTATGAAATTTTCTGTAGATATACCTTAAATCCCCTCCAAAAGAGTTTTAGGTATATTAGTTATTTAAAGCCCCCAAAAGGTTTTAGTGGGGTTAAAAACGGTGTGGGTGGGGTTAAACCTTATAGGAAAAAACATTTATAATCAAACACCTTTGTGGTTTATTATAATATAAGCAATAAAACAATATTCTAAAATGGTTGACACGGCTATGTCTCTCTTTGTTTTTAAGCTTTTATTTATTTTTTGTTTTTTATTTTCTTGCTTTTATATTTTAACTTTTTCTTTTGAGTCCTTGAAACTGGTTGAAAGGAGCAGTAAAATCCTGCCCTACTTACTCATAAAGGGGGAACAGGTGACATGGACTTTTTAGATCACAGTTCAGTACGCCCCCATTGAGGATGTGTATTTGTTCTAGTTTTTATCAAAATAAAATCTTGTGAATGAAAGTAAAAAAAAAAAAAAAAATACTAATAATCAGAGGAATTATCACTTTTAAAAATCTTTCCATTGGAATTGTTAAGACTATTTAATTGATATCAAATTCTGTAATAAAATGAATTCACTTAAATGGCAGTAAAAATTGGAAGAATAATG
Source organism: Sepiola atlantica (assembly GCA_963556195.1). NCBI lineage: Eukaryota > Metazoa > Mollusca > Cephalopoda > Sepiida > Sepiolidae > Sepiola > Sepiola atlantica. The sequence continues at coordinate 213,276,131 of OY744517.1, forward strand.
ATTTTTTTAAAAAGATTTTCTCAGTATAAAAAACACACAATCATATTGCCAACAACAACTTGGAGCACCTTTTTGATCGCCATGTGTCTAACACACTTGAACATGCCTACAAAGTCGATTTGGTTTGTTTTACGGCATATCAACCATTTATGGGTCATTTAATGCCAAATAAAGTTGTCAAATATAATTCTATAGGTAGGATAATTATTTATATTCTTAGAAAACATTGCTTTTAAAAACATTACTCTTCGAAGGAAATTTTACAGTGAGAGTCGGAAAATTACTCTTAGAAAACATTATTCTTAGAAAACATTACTCTTTGACAGTGGTAATCTTTGTTCTCAACAGGATTGATCCTCAGCCACCGCCTTCCAGTATCTATTTGGGACGAAAATAAATAGGAGAAGTACGGTTTTGATTTTCAAAAGAACCAGATTGAATAATACGGTTGGGGATGAACTCATATATACTAATGCATTATATGACCATCCGATATAAGGGTGATTGTTGCGAGTCACTCGGCCACAGACTGCTCAACCACCAGAATCCTGTCCTAAGGCGTCTTGGGTCGCCACCCATGGCTGACAGGGTGACCAATTTTTTTTATTAGCCTTCTACATGGGGTTGCAGTCAGCAAATTCATGGCCAAGTCGACAGGGTGACTTACAAAGTCAGAAAACAGCACAGCTCCCATGAATCTTTGAAACATTTTTTTCACACTCAGAATTGCTGAAGCAAGGAACAAACTGCCTGCATCTGTTGTTGACTATCGTGACACTGCATCCTTTAAAACTCTCATGCTACCCGAAATTTGTCCAAACTACCCCTGATGCCCATGTGGCAGCAGAAGTTTACTCTTTGGTGCACAAAATTAACGTGCTCAAAATCGTTTGCGTGCACATGGTTCAACGCATAAATTTGCCAGTATTAATAAAGGCAAATAAATATATTTTGAGCCAATCAGAAGCGTCTCTGAGAAATTGTTGAATTTGCTTCTTTGATCCACGTCAAGCCCATAGAAGGCCAGATTTTCATCAAGAAACTAGTTGAGCCAAAATCCAGGACAGAGTTATCATTTCTCAACTAACGCTCAGTCATACGCATACACACTCCGACAATAACGCGGCACACACAATGTCTTAACTATCACACTGCCATATGCAAATTCACGCTGATTGAAAACAAATGTATAAACTCATTCATTTTAATACTCATAACATTTTTCACTGAACTTTCTACAATGAAAACAAATAAATATTAACTCTTATTAATAACTTTCAATCAAATGTAATTTTTGTAATTTAGTTTTGATTATGATTTTTCTGACTTGTGGATAATTCACAGCCCTTAAAATATCGACTCAGGCTTACTCATTTTTCTTGGCCTTTTAGCTAAGATCAAAGTGTAGTATCTGTTCCGATGGATACTGCACCCCATACTGGTGTTGTCTTGGCCTTCGGGGCTTGATTTACGCCGATCAATGGGTCTGTCCTGTGCAGTTCTGGGAGGTCCACCTTCCCAGGCTTTGCCTCCCCTCTTTGAGGAGGAGTAAGTTTATTGCTTACTGTCTGAGGCGCCTCTACCGGGGAATGCCGATGTGGCTGCCCAGGTAATTTTTAAACGTAACTTTCCCGACCCGACCTTGGGTCACATCTTACTTGTGGGAGTAAGATAAAAACTGGCCTTGTGCCTAACTCCTGGAGAGGAGTAAATCAATACTCATTATCCCAGCTAATGAATCAACCTTGTTTTGCAAGGACTCTCAAACTATGAACAAACGTTCTTTGTTTTCCTATCTATGTAAACTTCTACTTTTAAATATATATAAAATATTTCTTTTGTGAACTTGTGCTTTTGTACTCATTATTTTGTGTGTATTTACCATATAACATTTCTCTCTCACTCGTATATCTCGTAAAACTGTTTTTCTTAAAAATGTTTCTCTAAAACCGGCTCTCCCAAAAGTGATTCCCTAAAAACGCTTAACGAAACCTCTCCCATACACACATTGTACTTTTGATGAGCTGTAGTGCACTGTAAACAATGATTTTATTATTATTATTATGAATCATCTTAGACCCAATTACACACATGGATAAAATTAAATTGAGAAGATAGTTAAAAAGGGAGAGATGCCTAATGAGGTATAATAAACAAATAATAAAAATAAATGAACAAAAAAAATCATAAGTAAAAAAAAGTTTAGTGTCACAGCTGAGACCAATAATACATGCAAAGCTTTAAAACAAATAATTTTTCTATTTATCTGGTTGGATCATTCTACTGCTCCAGAAAGTACCTGATACCTGCTGCGATCTTCTAAGAGTCAGATACGTCATAGAACGGAATACTACTGGTGGGGAACCACACAGAGCACTCTTTCCTGCCTTGACAAGAGTACAAAATCGATTTTGAAATCTGGTGGGGAGTGATCTTTTCTCTTCTCTGCAACCTTTTTCTCACAGAACAAGATGTTACTAGTCTCTCTCTGCTCTATCTTTATTACCATGGAAGGTGCCTGACTGAGGTCCAATTGGTTCCTCTTTATAAGACATTTACAGCAAGAACTCGTTTTTCTACTACACCGAAAAAAAACAAAAAAACTTTCTTTTCTCCCTCAATGTTCCTAGCGTTAGGCAGAATTTTCATAGACAGCTTCTTTGCAAGGACTTTCTATCTGTGAAACACTAAATAGACACTTGTCAAAAATCCGTTTTCAGAGGTCATTAACCTCTATCTTGAAGTGGCTCTTAGGTTTGATAAATGGTTAAAAAAAAAAAGACAAAAAAAACAACTTCTTGTTCTTTTTAAATGTTCCATGATTATTGGAGTATCCATGCCAAAAATTGGATTATTTAAAAATAATAATGCATTTTTTTTTTGTAAAGAATAACCAAATATACTCATTTTTAAGAAAATGATCTTGAAATAAAATGAAAAACAGTTTTTCCAATTATTTATTTTAACCAAGCGAAAAAATTGTTAGGAAGAAAGATTTGAGGAAGAAAGGAAATGAGAAGCGATTGTGGAATGTGAACATTTTTGTGGTCAGCCAGTGTCAACTTTTAAGTTTATTCTGTAGCATTTAGGAATCTAAACAGCAGGAAGGGTCATTCCGTTGATAATGTCGTTTTTGACCGGTAAGGCCAAATACCTTTGAGTCAATAAAAGTGCTCAACATCCCCTGTAATGAGGAAAACAAGCAACAAAAGGAATTTCCTCTAACAAATCTTCTGATCCTTTCTGAATTTTTAAAATAACTTAAATTTTATTAAATAAATCTATAAATCATTTAAAAAGTCACCATTTTTTTTCTCTTATTTTGTCTGTTTGTACACAAATCATAAGATTTGATCGGCAGAAACAGTATGAGCTAACTTTCGGCATTTCATTGAATCGGACTGGTTTTGTTTTTGAATGGCATTATATCAAATACCAGTCATTGAAAGAAATTTTTTTTTTTTTTTAATTTCATTCTATATATATATATATATATATATATATATTAGTGTAAAAAGATATGAAAGAATGATGGAAGAAAAAAAATGCTTTGCCAGTGTTTGCACTCACTATTTATCCAGATATATTACTAAAATATTTATATAAAAATAAAAATCACAGAATTACATTAGTAATTTAAATTTTCATAAATAAATTGTCATTTCTGATGACCTAAAAAAAAAATTGTTCAGAATTTCATGAAATCAAATTTTATAAACATTTGTACTATTACCAAGAGGAAAGATATAAACATTAAAGAACTTTTTATTTTATTTATTTTTTTAAAAATTAGTATAGGAAACAATAACACATAACTCAATAAGTCCCGGGCCTAACTAATAATACAACTTTTAGGCAAAATTTGACTTTATTCATCAACATAGTCTTCTAATGGGATACACCGATTCCAGCGCTTCTAACAATTTGATGCCTTTTCTGTAGAACGATGGTGAAAGTGCACTTTTTATTTATTTTTTTTATTTTTTATTTACGACCGTTTTGAGGCGATTTATTCCTTCAAACGAACCAATGATGCTATATAATATTCGCTTTGATGATTCTTCCTTTCTCAGGGTAATCAATGAACAAAATACGGAGGCCAAAACCTTGCCTGCTGATGTTTGCATCTTTTTGTTGCTTTGAACGGTTTTCAACTGCTGCTGTCCACTCAGCTGACTGCCGATTTGATCCATGTTTCATCCATTGTTACATATTGAAATAAAAACTCATTTTTTGTTGTGTTGAAACAATTGCAAACAACACTGTGAATTGTTGACGCGTTGTTGTTTTTGATCAACTGTGAGCAAACGTGACACTCACTTTGAACACAGTTTTCTCATTGACAAAATGTTCACACAAAATGGGGAATACATCTTCGCCTTCTGATATCTTAAACTCCTCTGCTATTACATGGAACTTCAATTTACAAATCGACAATTTTTTTAATGTTTTCCGGGACAACTGCCGAATGTTCAATTCAGCATCAATTCTGTCTGTATAACTACGGTTGAAGTTTGTATATCACCTCTCAACTATTGTTGCCGACAGAGCAGTCCGAATAAGACTTATCAAGCTATTGTTTCGCTTGAACAGTATTTTTCCTATGAGAAAGCAAAACTTTATCAACACACAAAATTCAGTTTTTTTCCATTGTTTTGAAAATTTGCAACAGTAGCTTCACTTAAATAACTGTAATTTGTAAACTAATAATCCGATTGCACTCAAATTTTGACATATGCCATTTGAAGGTTAGTACTTTATAAAAATCATATGAATGTTTTATTAGCGGCACCATCTATATGTCAGGCCCAGAACTTATTAAGTGAGGTGTTAAACCTCTGAAATCTATTTTTTTTACATTTTAGCATAGAATAGTTAAGGAAATACTAAATCGCATCCATGTCGGTGGGAAATGTATTTGTTTCAGTTTGAAAGTTATTTCGTAGTCATTGAAAATATACTTTTAATAAAGTAAATGAAAGTAGCAAGTGCATTCTGCTTATATTAGAATGGAGTATAGTTCCAGTTTGGTCCTCGAAGACCATCCTCCCAGACATTATCGCCTCCTTCGGAAGAGGCGATCAGTTTATCACCGGTCGATTAAGGCGCCCCTACCAGAAGAATGTCAATATGGGTCCGATCATAACAAATTCTGCACCCATCAAGTGTGTCCCCCTTTTTAAGGAACTGGATTCCCCACTATAAACTGATGTCATGTTTAATCTTGTTGCAATGAAGGGCAGGTAAATAAACTGAAATAACCTGATCCCCTCAAAAAGGAAAAAATTATTTGTATACCAAAACGTCAGGGCCAGTTTGATGTTGTATTTATATTATAAACAGAACCCTCCATCATAAATAAATCAAGAATTAATGTATAAAAAGCAGTGAATAAAAATAAAAAATATTTGTTTCACATTAACTAAAGTTAAATATTATGGAATTAATTTATACAATTTGGATTATTCGGACTACTGTTCTCATCTTGATCTGGCATAACGGATAAAGTACTAAGTAAAATTCAGTTCTAGGTGCAGTCTTCTAAAGGTTGATGGTTCAATCCTCAGTGTGGGCGATACTGGGGATTGCAAATTACTGAAGACTTCTACCAGGTCATGGCTGACAGAACAAAAACATGCTACCCCCGTGGATTAAATAGAAGTTTCTGTTTGAAATCCCATGCAGATTCCTGAGTCCGGCAGAAAGATTCCAGAGTCCGGCAGAAAGATTCCAGAGTCCGGCAGAAAGATTCCAGAGTCCGGCAGAAAGATTCCAGAGTCCGGCAGAAAGATTCCAGAGTCCGGCAGAAAGATTCCAGAGTCCGGCAGAAAGATTCCAGAGTCCGACAGAAAGATTCCCGAGTCCGACAGAAAGATTCCCGAGTCCGACAGAAAGATTCCCGAGTCAGACAAGATACGCTTGATGAAGGTAGTAGGTTACATCGACCAAAACGTGAGAATAACACTCAAGAAGAGAACAGTAGTCTGAATAATCCAAATTATCAATCCTCATCTAAAAAATTCAGAAACGAAATATGGAATTCATTTTATGATTTTAAACAAGAAAGGTTTCATTTTTGTGTTTTTCCTACATTTCTAAACTGTAATTTCTGGAGAGCCAGAACGTTGTTTGGTTATTTCCTAGTTTAGAGTTATTACGTCCGTATATATTATTGACGTTAGGAAAATCATGATTTATTATGTATTGTTTTTTTTCTTTAATTATTAAAAATTATTAAATTTTTTACAATTAAAAAATAAAAACACACAAATGTAAAAAAAAAAAGAAGCAAAAACAAATTTAAACATTAAGTAGATGGAGTAAGTTCAGGGAATTTCTTCCATTACCAACTAGCAGAGTGTCACCACTGTCGACCAAAGGAAGTACCTATCAGGCATGTGTATGCAGTGTGATGGTGCATGGAGAGAAATGATATGAGAAGATACAATGGATGTGTAATGTGAGTATTAAAGACAAGCTTAGATCTGATGACTTCAGAGGAAGATTAAATCTGGACAGTATAGGTAGGTGTGTGCAGAAAAGAAGATTTTGTCGGTATGGCCACATTGAAAGAATGGATGAGAGTTCTTGGGTTAGTAGATGTAGAACAGTTGAGGTCAGTTGATAGGGGAAGGCCATGGAAAACATGGGAGGAAGTGATAAGGATTAATTTGACAGAAAGAGGGATAAATAAAGACCTGGGCAGAGAAAGGGTAGTTTGGAAGTCAATTTCTACAAACTGCCCAACACATGCCAGCATGTAAAATGGACATTAAACTGAATATGATGATGATGATGATGATGACCACTACAATAAGAATGATCTAAATATTGTATGAAAAATATGCGTTAATGTTATTAAATTATTTTTTATAAATAATAGGTGACATAAGAACAAATAGATAAATCACGATTTTATTAAAACAAAAAAAATGGTTTTGAATTAATGGCCAACGACAATAACATCACATCAGACACTTATAAACTAGGAAATTACACGTTTTCTTTTCTAAGTGTTTTATCCAAATGCACACAATTTTACTCCCTGTCCTTCACGCTGGGATCAAAATGACAGAGGATGCCCCTCCCCATACTTTTGATCGTCTTGTGCTTAATTTGTAAATGGAATACATCTTTTTAAGATTTTATTTGTGAATAAATAATTCAAAGTGCAGTATCTGTTCTGTTCTTGGTCAAAAAAAGGAGAGCTCATCGTTCACGACTGAGGCAAGTCTAAATTTTTGTGGAGCTGGATATCTCCCACATTAAAAACTGACCTTGTCTAAGTTTTCCCTCGTGGGGAGGCAAGTAAATAGGAACACAGAAAAACGGATATATATTAATAGTTTATGCGACTATTTCTTTTTTTATTTTACCAAATTGTTAATAAATTGTATTTATCAACAGTTGACAATTTATTTGAAAGTTTCATGATTGAACTTTAATCCGTCCTGAAACATTAACCACTATGCACCAAATAACAGAACTTTGAACACTCAAAATGGCAGATATTCAAAACGACAACATATGAAAGTTGAAAAAATATATGGAGCATTTATTTTTTGTAAATATCTTATTTGCAGCCACAATGTTTTCTATTTTGATTGAAAAATTCTTATTTTTATATTCTTTCTTTTTGTTCATCTCTGAGATTCTGATCTAAGAAGTAAAAAAAAGTAAAGCTGTCTGCTGTAATATTAAAATGTACTGTGGCCAAATATTAAACATACCTACTTATCTGTGAATGCGCTCTTTTCACAAAATAATTTTATTATTAGATTTATATTACAATCCCCCCCCCCTCAATAAAATACAAATAATGGAGACAACATAAATAAATGTTAGCTTGTGCAATATAATTAGAAATTTTTTAATGAATAAGCTTTAACATTAAAAGTAAGAAACACAAAAATGTAAACAGTATTTTACATTCATTTACAATATAACTGCAAACTATACTTTTAGCATTGCTTCATTCAATTCATTAAAAAATAAAAATTAAATTATTTTTACCGCTTTTTCATATAATTTTCAAGTAAATTGTATTATAATAAAAAAAAACCCAATTATTTCACAAAAAAGTGTATCAAAAGAGCATATGGTTAATTTACTTCACGGTCTGATCGTCTCACCAATTGCTTTCGTTGTTTTTTTAATGTTTAGGTATGAACCCCTCCTCTTCATACCAAAATAAGGGACTTAAATTAGAACAGAACAAAGATTCAAAGTTTTATTCTTCATGAAATCTGTTATGATCACTGTTTTAATAACTGTTGAAAATGAAATAGGTTGTATTTCAACAATTCCTTAAATAAAAGTATGTCACAAATTGACAAACTCCTTATTAAAATAGAATAATTAAAAAAAATAAATTTCATAGAAATTGCTCCAGACAAGGCATGAAGCCACTTGATGTAAGGAGCTAAAAACAAAAAAAATACTACTTCAAGGTCAAAAACATCCAACGATAAGTGCTAGATGGATAGATTCCCACTCAGAAAACAACAATTCTTCCCCCTTTGTCAGAAACATTGCACATGAAATGTGAGGACTAAAGGACAAAATAAGGGAAGCGAAAGTTACGAGGCTGCCGAAAGTAAACCCAACGTGCACTTTAATTCAATGACTTAGAAGAATAGCTAATAGTCATTACACAAGAGAACAAATGTCTTCCTTCGAAAGAAAAAATATTAAATAAAAAAGGAAACTGAACCGGAAACTAGGGTAGAAAATAAAACTGAAACCAATACCGAAACGAAAATTGCCATAAGGTCCAACTCTATTGGAAGGTTCAGATTGTACAACCTTCCATGAATATCATAACTGATTATTTATTTATTTTTATATATATATATATATATATATATATATGGTAAAATGAAAAAGGAAAACCAAAAACTGGATGTTTTTTATGTGTACATCAACGTTTCGTCTTTATTTATAAGACTTCATCAGGATGATGATATAGAGAAAAGATGTCATGCAAGTACAAATACATGTAGGGTAGACATGTTGAGAGGAAAAATAAAATAAAATGAAAATAATGGCCATGTCTTGGTGGACGTCCGTACTTGTTAGAGAATAAAAATGAATGAAGAAAATGAGTGGGGAAAAAAAAGGAAGGATGGAGGGAGCAAGGACTACTGTGGCTGGCGGTAAGAGAAAGAGGTGGGGGATGAGCCGGGGTAAAGTGGATGGCAGAGAGAGAGTGGAGGAAGAGGGGAGGGAGTCAGGTATGATAGCTACTTGGCTGTATCACGGCTCTTCAGTATGGCTAGATGTAGCAAATGAGAACCGACAGGATACAGTAAAAATGCATCCACCAACCTATTCATCAAGTGTCAATCTGATTGGATTGCCACTTGATGAATGGAATGAACGCGTTACTGCATCCTGCAACTTCTAAGTTGCGCCTAATCCCCGAAACCTAAGGTATGGCTTATCTAATCATTCAATAATTTGTATAATATTGAAACAAATACATATTATACGCTCTTTATTAATTGAGCACTGTCTTCATTCCTTCACATGATATGTACATATATATATATATATATATATATATATATACATACACACATACACACAATTAAATTTATATTCAACATATATAGCACCCAGGCAACATCAGATTACTCAGCTAGTTTTATCGTCAATTTAATAGTTTGAAGAGGTAAAAGGTTCCTTTTGTCCTGAATCACAAATTTTTGTTCAGAGATGAGATTGAAAATGGAATGAATCTCACCAGTAATTGTTTGAATGGAAACATAATACTTATAATAGATGACCTTTGACTCATAATGGATGACCTTTGAGCCTCCAAATAGTTTGAATTTATATTGAATTATATTTCAATATGCAAAGCTGAATGAACAAAATTTGTTTATATATCAATTATCTTTTTATAGATTTCAAAGCGCCTCCCATTTTATATTTATTTATCTACCTCCCACAGCGGTAAGATGTGACACAAGGTCGGAAAATTGGATTTGATAAGTCAGCACCCTAGAGAAAGAACACTATGACCATTAAAAATTGCCTGGGCAGCTTCGTCGGCATTCCCCGGTAGGGGCACCTAAGGCGATTAGCAATAAACTAACCCCTTCTCAAAGGGTGAGAAGGCAAAGCCTGGGAGGGTGGATCTCCTACAACTGCACAGGACAGACCCATAGACCGGCGTAAATCAAGCCCCGAAGGCCAAGACAATACCAGTCTATGGGGTGTAGTATCCATCGGAACAGATACTACACTTTCTTCTTAGCTAAAAGGCTGATTTGCAAAAAATACAAAGAACAAGGTTTTTTAATGTGAAATGAAAGCTTGACATTATTCACCGAGCCTTGGATGCTGCCGGCTTCACCTCCATTTTAGAAGCTGTCTGTTTGGACAAAGGCAATTGGAAAAGACCAGATGGAATTATTGTATTCCCTTCAAAAATAGAAAATCCATGATCTAGGATTCTATGTCTTCTGATTCCTTTTCTGTCCGTACTATTGTCATATTTGTTATCGATCACGCAGAGGACTGCAAAATAAAATGACTAATAGATATGTTTCTATTCGCCATCTCTGTAAAAGACGGTGGTAATATTAAACCAACTGGGCACAGCTGCCAAGGTCAGAAGTGGTGATAAGAGAGCGACTGTCTAACTATACCAGTTAGACTGCAGAAACCACTCCATGATTTCATCAAGTAGATATAGAAAAATATGAAAAAAAAACAACAAAAAAAGAAACAATTGCATTCGATCTGTTAGTAAAGAAAACATTTGTTTTTAACTGTGTTAATTAAAGTATCATTTAGGTTTTGTTTTTTATTTTACTAAAAAGTCGTAACCACTTATCAAGGTCACTTGAGGATAAGGGTTAATGAAATGGATAGATTGACAGTTTAATGATGATGAATATTATGAGAGGATTGAAAATAATGAATGGAATAGTTAAAATTTGACAACTTATGAGAACAGTTTATTGACATAAGATTTGAAGATGACCATGTTGTAGTCTTCAGGGAAGTAATCTTGTGGCAACGTGTTCTACACTTCGACAGTTTTTTAAAAAGAAACTGTTCACGGTAATTCCGTTCGATGTTAGGCACACAGAGAAAGAAAAGAAAGTTCTTTGCAGTAGTGGTAGAAGACGAGTTCTTGTTGTGAATATTTTCCAAGGAGGAATCAGAGATTGGAGCTGAGTCGAGGTTACTGCTCCTTGGACTGATAACTTCTCATTGAGAGTTCATCAGTCCGATCAGTGGCCCTTACTGAATGGCATAAGGCCATGAACATCCTTGCGGCGTTCAATGATGGCCACACCCCCACGTTAGACTTGACGTTGTGTCACATCCAGCCAAAGAACATTTGGTTAGGTTTGGTTTATCTAACTTTATGACATATCAACTGATTTGGGATTGTTTAATAATGAAATGGCACCTATTGTGTCGTATCCTTGAAAAGGGTTATCATATACAAGGTTGTTAGTCGAATGGAAGGAACAACCAACACGATAGTATAATGATGGAAGAAAGTTTTTTTGGGGGGGTGGGGGGGACTTTTTTAAAATGAAAATCGCCCCAGACAAGACATAAAGCCACTTGATGTAAGGAGCTAAAAAAAAAATTAAAAAAATACCATTTCAAGGTCAAAAACTAGCCAACGATAAGTATTATATAGATAGATTCCGACCCAGAATACAGCCACTCTTCCTCCTTTGTCAAAAACATCGCTCATGGAATGTGAGGACTAAAGGACAAAATAAGGGAAGCGAGAGAAGCTGCCAGAAAGTAAACCCAAGGTCCACTTTCTCTGACATATCAACCGATTTGGGATTGTTTAATGATGAAACGGTATCTACTGTGTTGTATTTTTGAAAAAGATTATAATATACAAGGTTGTTACGTGCGTGAAAGGAACAACCCACACGATAGTAGGATGAAGGAAGAAAGGTTGTTTATTATTATTATTATAAAGAGTACAATAATGGATAGACAGAGATTAGCAAGACATTACTAATGTCCGAAGCAAGACGTTGAGTAATGTAATGCTCACTATGTATAGTTCTGTATCAGTAAATCTACACAGGAAAAAAAATTCTATTACAATCTACATAATAATACGCTAAGGAAATTTCAGGTTTCTACATATGATATTAACCCCCTAAAAAAAGATGGAATTGCTCAATCGCTGAAGATGCAATACAAAATAGTAATTTAAAATTTTTTATCTGATGTGTTGAATGTGACACTCAAACTAAAATACACTTTCTTGACCTTTGGGATAGGATCGAAATATATTATCTGTTCTGTCAAAAGATGGTACAGTAATATTATGGGATGGTACAATAATATTATGGGATGGTACAATAATATTATGGGATGGTACAATAATATTATGGGATGGTATAATAATATTATGGGATGGTACAATAATATTATGGGATGGTACAATAATATTATGGGATCTGCGTTCATGCCAGACGTCCATAGAATGGAAATATGTCATAAACTCCTGCAAGAATTTTTGAGATAGACCACCCATAACAAGATATATTCCGAAACTACATTAAGTACTTAGATGAGTATGTGTCAGTTTGAACAAAGGTGGTGCAATAATATCGTGGGGGTCTGCGTTCGAGTTGGGGTTATATGCAAAAAGTCTAGTATAACGCCACAGTCGTGCTAGAAGCACAACAGGTCAACAACCAAAGAAAAACGTTTTATTTTTTGTCTTAAGATAGATGTGACAGTAAAAACAAACTGGTTGAATGTCAACAAGTAATAAACAACACACTAAATAAAAAACTACTAATTATTACTGATAATCATGGGGAAGTGGTCACATTTGGTGTTTATTTGATTTAATTCAATTTTAAATATGATTACGCTTTTTGTAATGTATTCGCGCCGGACGTCCATAGAATGGAAATGTTTTTAAGCACGGCAGCAATATACGACAGATGAAGGATAGAACTGTGGAATTTCCACGGGTCCCATTAGTCTATAGTAAACAGTCTAGTGAACGCAATCTGCTATCTTGTAGCCATAGCTCATATCTAGGAGGAAGTCGGGTTTATACTTTATTCTAAAACAACATTAGTGTATAATTGAGTGTAATGGATGCAACTGGATTTGAACTCGGTTAGCTGATTCCATTAGGTCATGCCGTACCCCCCTCTGACAAGTGACATTTGGGATTGCAACATAAAGTTCATTCGTGAAACCATTTTTTTTTTTTTTTTTTTTTTTTTTTTACAAAGTACAAATTATTTTGCTTTGCTGTTTCTTTTCTTTATTCAAATTTGCAGCCGAGAGAAAGACAGAGTCATTTATTAGCCTTTAAATAAAAGGTTAGGAATTGACAAAGTCAGACAATATCGCCTTTTTGTTTTTTGTTGTTTTAAATACTAGTCATTTGAGGAGAGAGGGGGGGGGTGGAGGGAGGGAGATGAATGAAAAGGTCACGGTCTGGTGAAACTAGATTTGTAACAGTACAATTTATAGAACAAGGAAAAAGAAAGGAAAGAAAGGAAAAAAGAAAGGAAAGAAATAGCTAGACAATTATTTAACCCTTCGGTGTCATTTTATCGACTTATAATTTGTCAACAAAGTTTAAACGCTCACAAAGTTTTCATAATTTATCTCATGACGAACACCCGTCAAAAACTGAAATTATTCAGATCGAGATGCGGATCAGAGTGTAGTATCTTTAATCTAAAAAAAAAAAAAAAAAAAAAAAAGGGTATATCAAATCAAGATGCATTGACACGATTTCTGATTTCCATCGTTCAGATGTTTCCGACTATTTTCCGCATCTTGATTTCTAGCATCTTCACGTTTAAGCTGTTGCATCCGCTTACCTTCTTCAGGTGTGTTTTGTCAAGAGTCTGTAACCTTGCGGGAATTTTGAACGGAAAACCTTATTTAACTCAGAGAGGAAGAGAGTGCTCACACTTGAACTCTCAACCTCTTGGTAGCATCAACTCTTAACCAACGACTATATCCTCTTGAATTCAGTAGAACAATACATTATGTTTTATATACGAGAATAATATGCCTATAAGAAAAGGAGGGGTAGGTAGGGGATGACTAGTCTATCATCTGAAGTTATAAAGTTGGGTTATTTATTGCACTGACAGTGAGATAAAAATGCAAAATTCATATTCACAATAGAAGAACAATAGCTTTCTAATACACTGATCATGTGTATGCGATCGATGTCGTAAGATTAAATAATTTGAATATGGCTTTGCAAAAGGACATCTCATTAATTCACTATTCGTTCTTATTATTTTTTTAATTCAATCATTGTTTTCATTTTATTGTAACAGATACATTTCTATTTACGACTATTTTTTATATCGTGGATAAAGCATTTTGCTAGAAAAGAGTTTTTTTTCTTCCTTGTACATTTAATACTAAAGTTGCAATTCTTGGTTTCCTCAATTTTCCCGGGCAACGCCAGGACACAGGTCCTGCTATTTCTCTATATAATAAAGTTGGAGTTCCTATTTTTGCGTACAAAATTCTCCTAGGGTTTGAGATAAACGCGCATCAGCAACTAAGCAGGGTACTTGGATAGTATATTTCGTTTTGATCAAAGAGAATACAACATTATTATGGCGCCTGCATTCGCACTCGACATCTATAAAAAGGAAATACGTAACTTAAAAATCATAAAAATGAAAAAATAAGAATAGCAATGTTAATAAGGGGTTCAGAGCCTGGAGCAGGAATGCACGGGGGTTCTCATTGATTTCCGAGAAATGCCGGGTGTGCCTCAAGGGAGGTTAAAGTGAAATAAATTAATGGAAACTTATTTCACTTTACTTATACCTAATGAGTACATCATTCAACCCCGTCACCAAAAATTGAATATAAAAAATATATAAAAATAAGAAAAAAGGTTATAAGATGTTATGATCTGGCTGAATAAGGACATCAGGTTTCTCATTGAATCCCGGGTAATGCCGGGTTTTCCTGCTAATCAATTTCATAAAACAAATTTTGAATTAGCAAGTTATGATTTTTTTTTACTTTGTTTCATTCAGGCATAGGCATTAGTTTCAACAATTTTTTTTTAGAATCAGGTGCTCTCAGGAGGGACCACCTAAAGGCTGCTAACATACTCAGTGACCGGGTTGCAATGGATCAGACAGGACACAAACATGGGACGTCAAGTCGACCTTGACACTTAGCAGTGGATACCCTGGCAGACTGTCGACTTGGCATGCAGTGTCTAAATCTTGTTAAATTCGTTGCAACACAGTCACTGAAGGTGTTGGTAACCTTCACGTGGTCCGTTCTGTGAGAACCTGATTCTAAAAAATAAAAGATGAACAGAGAATCTTTAACACAATTTGTAGACATTTCTTCATCAATTTATCGGAGTTAAAAACTGTCCTGTAAAAATTTAAATGATCATTATAAAAATCTAAAGAAAAAATGTTGTTTTTCATAAAAACAAAATCTTTCCAAACTTAGAAAAACCTTCTCGGTTTTTATCAACAAAATTTTCGGGCATCTTTTACGAGACTCAGCAGAGTAAAAACGCTAAAAAAACAAATATACAACAAATAAAAGTAACTGTAAGCTGTAAAAGTTAGTTTCAAACTTACATGTGTTATTTGTTTGTATTTTAAACCCGTTTGAAGTGCTATTTATTAGAAATTTAAGTTCGACAGACGTTCATCGAAGAAATCAAAATGGCCGCTCTACGTAATAATATCGAGTGACTGGCCGCCATTTTTCTTTGAGAAAGTAGATGTTTTAAAAAACAAGAAATTTTTTTTTAACATCTAATAAAAAGCCATTTATACTACGTAAAAATACAAACAAATTACATAGGTAAGTAGAAAAATGTCTATTCTAGACATAAGTCAACTTTACTTGTTGCAAATTTATGTTTTTAAACTCTTTCTCGTTCTTTTTTTGGACCCCGTTCGCGCCTCTGCTGAGCGTCGTAACATATACCCAAATTTTCTAACGTCGATTTTTTTCAAGTTCATGAAACTGAAAAACATTTCCCCCCAAAAAAATGAAGATTTTTTTTTGTTAAAGAATGAGTAAAGTGCGTTTTTATTATCTGCATTTTTAATTGAATTTAAAAAGAATTTTCTGATTTTGCTTTTTATCAAATAAAAAAACGAAAAAGAGTGAAATTATTGGTTCTCTTGGGATTGAAGTTTAAAAAAATGTCACCTTTCTCACAATGAAAGATGTAAATTGATGACTAGACCCTTAAGCCCTGGTAGAGTAACTAGCCCAAAAGAAAAACCCCCAATATAACACGAGCTACTGTCAGTGCTGATACCCTAAAAAATATCCTTGATGAAGACATCCCGGAGTCTGGGCCACTTGTAGCAACCTAAATATCCAAACCGGACAAAGCTATCTGTATTTCAAGTTTTTGCTGATTAAATAAGATGAGCAAAAGAACATCAAGGAGACACGGTTCTTCATTAATGATGATCCCCGCTCCCCTTTTTTGCTCCAAAGGGGAGAAGGGGAGCAATCAGAAAGATTTCAAATAACAGAAGCTTCCTCATACCCCTCACCAAAAAAGTTATTTTCTTTGGCAGAAAAACATCTATGGCTATAATTATATTTTTAAACATTAAAAATCTAAGACAAACTGAATTAAAACAAATGTAAAACATCACTCAATAAGTCCTGGGCCTCTAATAAAAAATCCACGATTTTTATAAAGTACTAACCTTCTAACGTGTTGATAAAACTGTTTGCTGATTGGGAAAAAAAAATCAGTAGGTGTTTTTGTACCAAATCAAGGATACGTCCTCGACACTCAGTCTGACAGGGTGGGCCGTTGTGGTTTCTTTTGGCCCTGCTCTGTCAGACTGAGGTATGATTCTGTTCAGTCTCAGGAGGTTCACCTTCCCAGGCTTTACCTTCTCTTTGAGAAGAATTAGTTTATTGCTAATCGCTTGAAGCGGTCCTACCAGAGAATGCTGACAGGGCTGCTCAGGCATTTTTTGGAGGCCAGAGTGCGCTTATTCTAGTGCACGGACTTTTCAAAAACACGACTGACCTTGTGTCTAACATACTGTTTAAGCAAAGCAATGGCTTCATAAGTGTTATTCGGACTCTGTCGGAAACAAAGGTTCATATGTGGTTTTATGCTGACTTTAAACACGGTTGTACAGACACAAATGATGCTGAACGCTCAGGTCGCCAAAATTCGGCAGTTGTCCAAGAAAACATCCAAACTCGTTTTGGCCAATTGTAAATTGAAGTTGCATGAGATAGCGAAGGAGTTAAAGATATCAGAAGACGAAAGTGTATTCACCATTTTGCATGAACATTTGTCAATGAAAAAGCTGTGTTCACAGTGGACGCAACGTGGGCTCACAGGCGATCAAAAATGGCGTGTCGACGATTCAGAGCGTTGTTTGCAACTCTTTCAATACAACAAAAAGGAGTTTTTTTGCGTTAATATGTGACAATGAATGAAACATGGATCAACCTCTTCACTTGGGAGTCAAATCGGCAGTCTGCTGAGTGCAAAGCAACCAAAGACACAAACATCAGCAGGTATGGTTTTGACCTCTGTATTTTGGGATGTGCAAGGTATTTTGTTCAATGGATTACCTTCAGAAAGAAACAATTATCGTCAATCTGAATATTTGGTGCTTATTCTGATAAAAACAAAAGAGAAAATGCTGAACAGTGAATTAATCGTAAATATTTTTACTTGAATAACCAATTTTTCGGTGCTTATCCAGAAGTCGACTGACATGAAAAAAAAAGAAAAGAAATATTTTTATGTTGTACGTACCCGTGACGGAAAGCATATATCGTACAAAAAAAAAAAAAAGAAAAAAAAAGTCACGTAACTTGATCAGGTCATTTTTTTTTTTTTTTTTTTACAAACGAAAATCAAAATTTATTGCTAAAAGACGAGTGTCAATCTCACGCCATGTTTGAATACTAAGAGAGATAACTCCAAAAATTCCAACTCTTCAAAAATAGAGTTTAGAATCAGCCTTGTACATAGTCGCACTCCCTACAAATTGCCAATAATCGCTTAAAAATATTTTCAGTGCTTATCCAGATTAAGGGAGACATTCGAGAATAAACAATTTTAAAAAAAAGACTGAGGAATATCTCTTCGATGTATGTCACGGGCTGAATATATCCTATATACCAAAAATTACGTAAATTAATCAAGTAGTTTTTATTTTATAAATAAAAATTAAATTTTACCGATAAACGTCTGACAGGAAAATACGGCCTCCATTACAACATATTCAAGGGATATTCGGGGGGGGGGGGGTTAACCATAACTATTGCATACGGGGTTGATTTGGGCATCGTTTCTGGCGGTGTATGTGGTGGTGGGGGCAAAGGCATGACCAGAGCGCGTACATTCATTCGTATTTCCACGTAATTCGTTAAAATTTAATTTTCTTTTATAAAAAAAAACTACTTTATTAATTTACGTGATTTTTGGTATAGGATTTATTCAGTTCGTGACAGGTACGTCGTACATCAAACAGATATTCCTCAGTTTTTGGGAGTTTTTTTTTTCGAATGTCTCCCATAACCTTATTTTCTTTTGTAAAACAAACAAACAAACAAAAAAAAACTGCTTGATCAATTTACGTGATTTTTTTTCTTTTTTCGATACATGCTTTTTCAGTCGACTTCTGGAAAAGCACCGATTTTATTAAGTGTTTTTCGCCCAAATGCCTAATAACAAAATAACATACTAATATTACTACTACTAACAATAAAAAAATTGATATAAGATTTCAACTTTCTAAACATTAAAAAACAAAGTACAATTGTATTTCAGGATTAAAAATACAATTTAAGACTAATATTCAATTTTAGCTGTATTTACCCGGCGAAAAAACAATTAAAAATATAGTCATGTTTAGATTATTTTTTTAAAATAGAATTTTAAAAAATCGTTCTAGTTTTCCATTACTTTATTTTTGATTTCAATAAATATTCGATTAATAGTATATAAAAAATACTCAACTGCGATTTAACCAAAATTACGCATATGCGAGAAATACAGACACGCGAGATTTTGTCCGATAATTTTATTAACACAGAAGAGAAATGTTTCGCCACAACATTGTCTCATGTGTCAATCAATGTGATATTGTGACTTTAAGGAATCATCAAACATTTGTAAATCCACAATAAAACAAGCAGCGCTCGAAAATTAACGGACAAAAACTTGAACTAGACGGACGAATTATATAAAAAAAAAGATTAAAATAAAATTAAAAAAAAAGAAAGATTAAAATAAAATTTAAAAAAGAAAAGAAAAAGAGTTTCGAATGTTAGCCTAACATTTTAAATTCTCTCAAAAGGGGAATTAAATTAAAATTAGAAAATTATTACCTTTCACTAGACAAATAAAAGACTTTTTATACTTGTCTAGTTTAAGGTAGAACGTTCTTAATATATATTTTTTTTAATTAAAATTCATAAACAAATTTTCAAAAGAAAAATCATTTTTTTTTCTGGTCGGATTCATTAGAAGAAAAACAAAAATCACGTTTTAGAGAATTTCATTCATTGTTTTTCGCACAACACCTTCCCCAAAATGGATTTTTTTGGAGGGAGGGGGTAAATTTTCTGATGAAATAAAATTGATTTTTTTTTACCGGTTTAAACTATTTTTTTTTTCCTTTTAAAGAAAGTACACATTGTCGTCTTCAGAGAAATAATATAAAACACAGAATATAGAGAAAAAAGTGTTTGTTTTATGAAATTTTGAGATGGTTATTGATAATTTGTATTATTCGAATTACAATTCGCATATTAGTTGTTATATTCACGTTTCGGTCGATGTAATCTCCGACCTTCGGATGCATCTATTTTTTTTTTTCGAACTTGAAAACCTTAGTCGAACTTAGAAATCTTTGTCGAACACGGGAACCTGGACAGAATTTTAACTGAACCCTTAGACATGTAGCAGACATATGGCCTAATGATAAAAGGGCGTTTCTAAGTGATAATCCCTATTTACTTGCCCCCCCCCCCCCCCCCAGGGCAGAGTTAAACACAAAGTAACACTCGTTTGCAGGTTGAAGGTTCAATCTCCACTCCAGGCGATAATAATTAAGAATAACATAAATCAACACTTCTACCCGGAATGAGAACAATCCACCCCGTGGATTAAATAAAGGATTCAGTTCAAAATTCCACTCAGGTTCCCAAGTTCAAAAAGATGCACCTGAAGAAGGTCGGAGGTTACATCGGCCAAAACGTTGTGAATGTAACAACCAAGATGAAAATAGTAGTCTGAATAATACAAATATTATTACTGCGGATTTTTATTTTTTATTTAGGAACACATTTGTTGTTAAAATTGTGGCACATATGTAGATTAGGACCCAAGCGAAAATCGACTTGACGTCGGTTAGGGTTAGCTTGGGTCCTAATCTGCAAAAGAACCAAAAATATTTTAATTTGTAACAATAAAAAAAAACCTCTAATACAATAATAATAATAATAATAATAATAATAGTAATAATAACATTTTAAAATGTGTATGAAAATTAAAAAAAAAAAAATGCCGGTTTCTTGATATAATAGTAGTGCGATCGAAAATTCTGTTTCGCATGTCCAGGCGCACAAGTGAACCACAATACTTGGCTTTAAACTTTAATCATAGCCAGAAATCGACAGTTTTCAGTTTAAATATTTCTAAATCATTTTCGAAGGTTACGAAGTAAACACGGTTTCCCCATTGTTATTATAGATATGAAAAAAAGAAGAAGTCTGATGCTAATTTCTACTTTCTTCTGCGAAATTCGAATGTAATTTTGCAGCCTTTAAACTGTCAATTTCTGTCCAATATCAAAGTTTAAACACAAACGTCAAGTATTATAATTCGTTTTGTGCTGCTAGACATGCGAATAAACAATTAGGGAGTGGGGGTAAAATTTAGAAACAAATTTAGTTTTTAAAAAAAATCAAGAATAATAAAAATAAACAAACAAATGAAATCTAAAATGTTACAAATTAAAAAAAAAGAAGCAAAGTAAATAAGATTAACTAAAAATGAATGAAATTGACGTTACGACGCTTTTTGATAATAAATTGGTATTTTTGTTTTTTAAAACGTGTTAAAAAAACAAAACAAATAATTAAAACGATTAGAAATACGATTTAAAAATCTAAACAAATAGAGAAAGAAGAAAAATGAACAACATTAAGAGCAATGTTGTTTTTCCTTACCCGAATGGAAAGAAGCCGCAAAAATGTTGTGATTTTGTTTTTTGGGGGGTGAAAAATTCGACGGCGAAAGACCCGGATGTTGATTTCATTGGTGCTTTTCTTTTCTTTGGTAAATTCGAAGAATTAAACGAAGATCATGCAGCGCCAACATTTTAATCCAGGAAAGACAAAATTGTTTGCCTTAAAAAAAACAAAAACGGTCTCATTAGTTATTTTAATATGAGTTCGATGGTGCCGATATCAAATAAATACGCAACTAAAATTCGCTGTAACCGGACAAAAGCACACCGGACAAAAGTTAAAAAAACGACAAAAGTTCAACGCAATATACAAATAAGAAATAGAGACTAATATTAACTTTAAGGGGAGAAAATATGTCGCTCGGCACTATTCCAAAACAGCTTATTTTTTTAGATTGTTAATTTTATTATCGAGGTCACTGCTCATCAAGGCTAAGAGCCACTCGAGGATAAGGTTTAATAATGAGACAGGAATGACAGCAAAAAGGTGAGGAACACTATGGGAGTACTTAAATATTAAACAATGGCATGAACTGCATTTGATTACTTTTGGCCAAGATCAAAGTGTAGTATCTGTTCCGATGGATACTGCACCCCATAGACTGGTATTGTATTGGCCTTCGGGGCTTGATTTACGCCGGTCTATGAGTCTGTCCTGTGCAGTTCCTTCTCACTCTTTGAGAAGAGCGCTTGAGCCCAGGCAATTTTTTAAAGTCCCAAGTACTCTTCCTCTAGAGTGCGCAATCCCACTTTCCGACCTTGTGTCACATTCTACTTTGTGGGAAGTAGATAAATAGGTACATGACAGGTATTTTTTTTACTATTTTACCCGGCGCAGTTTACCCCCTAAAAAAGTTCAAATTCTACTTTTTTTGTGCAAATACATTTAAACAGCCTAAAAAATATCCGCAATAAAGGAATTTAATTTTTTTAAAAAAATATTTAAGATTTTAGAGTGGGGGATCACTTTCCTTTATAAATTTAACGTAAAATGAGCACCCATTTCCTGGCCACTTAGCGTAAAACGAGACATGTAACCGACTTGAGTTTTTCATTTTGTGGTGGTGGTGTGGGGGGATTAATAAAAACACGTAAAAATTTAGTCCAATTTCGTTTTTTGGGGCGAGGGGGGGGGGAGTATTTATTTCATAAAAACGTAGAGATTTAGGCAATTTAGATTTTGTGGGGGGGGGGGATTTTTTTTTTGCTAAATTGGCTAAATTTCTACGTATTTTTATTAAATACGTAGAAATTTAGCCAATTTATTATTTGGGGGGGTTACTTATTTAATAAACACTAACCCTAACCGGTATCGCTACCCCCCCCCCCAAAAAAAATAAATTGGCTAAATTTAAAAAACTCAAGTCGGTTACATGTCTCGTTTTACGCTAAGTGGCCAGGAAATGGGTGCTCATTTTACGTTAAATTTATAAAGGAAAGTGATCCCCCACTCTAAAATCTTAAATATTTAAATTATATTAAATTCCTTCTTTGCGGATATATTTTTAGGCTGTTTAAATTTATTTGCATAAAAAAAGTAGAATTTGAACCTTTTTAGGGGGTAAACAACGCCGGGTAAAATAGTAAAAAAATACCCCATGACATTTCATAAAACCAATATATATACAGGGTGGGCAAAAATAAGTGTCCTATTTTTAAAAATTCATAACTTTTTTATTTATTGATTTAAAAAAATTTTTTTTTTTAGAATAAGTAAAGGACCCCTTCCGAAGCAAGCATGAGCCGTAATAGCCCTAAGGAACGTACCCTCATTTAGAAAACATTATTTTTGCTTAAAAAACTCAAAACAGTGTAAAAAACAATACTTTAGTTTTTGTAAGTTTTAAGAAGTGTTTTTCGGCTAAAATTTGTTTTGTTTATTTCAAAACATCTCGGAAGGGTCAGTCTACACACACATAAAGTTTGGTGAGTTTAACTTTTATTTTGTGGAAGTTATTCAAATTCAAGTTATTCAAATTTAAAGATAGGACACTTATTTTGGCCCACCCTGTATATATATATATATATATATATATATATATATATATATATATATATATATATATATATATATATATATTTATGCTCTTATTTTCAATTTTTGAAGACTTAAATAACTGAGCACTATGTTGGATTTTTTCTACCTATCTAATCTATAACTAATATATATATATATATATATATATATATATATATATATATATACAGGGCTTTACGGAGCCCTCCAAAAAGGAGCACGCTCCTTTTTGCTGGAGCGAAGGAGAGGAGGGCTCATTTTATATTGAGCGGGAGCAACTCCATTTGGGACTAAAGAGCGGTGGTTTTATCGCTCCGCGCTCCTCGCTCCAAAATGATTTGATTTTTTTTTAAACATTAGTTTTTTATTCAGCAATATAAAGGAAAAGTAAAGAAAGTCTCAGAGTTTACTCTGAATTATTTTTTAAGATTATATCTCTGGTAGAGAGAGGGAGATGGCTCAGGCGGAAGACGATTTAATTGTAACAATCTTTTTTTTAAATTGTTTTATTCGTTACCCCCCACCCCGTCGACTTGCTATCAAGCGATGAGACAGATCAAAGGCGTCATTAAAATTTTTATTGCAGTCAGTGACATGAGCGTTTTATTTCTTTGGAAAGATTAAACATTTGAGTTAGGGGTACAAACGATTTTGACACCATCTGAGTGCAGGTCGGGAAGGGGCGAGAGAGAGAATTCAAAATGTTTACTAGCTGACCTGAGATAATTACTAAGGCCCTTTTAAAAAGTACACTGCTATCTTTCTGTTGAATAAAAACTCCGAAAATTAGCACTCTAGATAGGGGAGATAAATTGCCCAATCAAGGTTTCAGAGTACAGTCTACCCTACTATTTAATTCATATAACTTTGGGGGGGATATATGTGGATTCATACCGTTCCTAAGTGTATTAGTGAAAGTTATGTTGTTTTTCTTCTCTTAGACTAGATAGTCTGCTTGACTGGATAGAAGCATGTATGTATAATACACAATTTAGGAAAACTCGTCAAAGGAAAACTCGTCAAAGGAAAATTCGTCAATGGTAAATTCGGCAACGGAAAACTCGGCAATTTTGGCCAAGTATGAAAATTCGGCAATTATGGAATCAATATCGATTGAAAATAGATTTTAGAACCGTTTTTACAGGAGATATACTTGTAAATACGGGGCTACCTCCTCCCCAGTGAAGAATATTTTTTATATTATTTTTTTGGTACTTGTGCAGTTTACGAACCGGGCTACTTTTTAGATAAGATTTTCAAGTTAAATTACATTTTTACGATATCTTTTGTTTATTAAATTGTTAGGTGAAAGTACAGAATAGTTAACAAAGCCCCCCTCACTCCATGTTAAGAATGGCTTTCTAAATAATGTTATTTCAATCTGGTTCGTAATTACGTTACAAAATTAAAGGTTTGGATCGGGTTATTTTTTACATAAAATTTTCAAGTTAAATTCAATTTTTACAATATCTTCTGTTTATTAAATTGTTACGTGAAAGTACAGCATAGTTAACAAAGCACCACCACCCCATTCTCCCCATGTAAAAAATCGTTGTCTAAATAATGTTATTATTTCAAGCCGGTTCGTAATCAAATTACGAGATTAAATCCATCATAATTCATTTAGATTTTTCGTAAACAAGTCAGCCATTTTAATTGACAAAACATCAATTACTTCGTGTGTGTGCAAAACTTGAAAGGAATTTATAAACTATCGAGAAAA
Source organism: Sepiola atlantica (assembly GCA_963556195.1). NCBI lineage: Eukaryota > Metazoa > Mollusca > Cephalopoda > Sepiida > Sepiolidae > Sepiola > Sepiola atlantica. Next base: position 213,301,101 of record OY744517.1, read on the forward strand.
AAGTCATTTAAACTGGTTTTAAATTCTTAGAAAATTTCCATGTATTTAAAAAAGCAAAATTGTTTTCTTGTTCTCAGGAAACGAAAATTTACGTATAATCCTATACTTCGTCCGACATGTTCTCTCTCAAAATATTAGCGAGATCCTTTGACGCCCAACCCTATCCTTCGACCACTCATTGGCAGAATAGAACGTTTATGAAAGAAGGTATATTTTTATTATGGAGCGCTGATAAAGAGCCGCTCTTTTTTTATAGGAGTTGGAGCGGCTCCTTTTTGAAAATGGGGAGCGTGAGAGGAGCCAGCTCCAATTTTGGGCGTTGGAGCAGGAGCGGGAGCAGCTCCAAAAGTAGTGGAGCGCGTAAAGCCCTTTATATATATATATATATATATATATATATATATATATATACAAAATACGTGGAATATAATTTACTAATATAAAAAAAACATTACTATTTCTGTTTGACTGACCGTGAGAGGCCATTTTTCAACATGGCTGCATCTTGTTTACATGCTTACATCATGATCAAATATCTTTTTTCGGAACTTTGTCTCACAATGAACCTATTTTGCACACATTTGGTATTAAATTGGATTTTTAGTTCAGATATAATTTAGTTTAAACTTGCCTTCCACACGAAAAAAAAAGAAACTTCAACAATAATGCATTGCAACCATGTTGGAAAATGGCCTCTCACGGTCAGTTCAACAATGATAGTTATGTTTGCTTTTTATTAAATCATATTACACCTATTCTTTTGTAAAAAAAAACCCCATTAAATATAATGGTTTCATACAATAATATGGTCTGGAATAGTTCCGCACAGCATTTGTTTAGGATTCCGCTATAGTTAATCTACCACCATAACGATATATATTATGTACCTACATTACCTACAGTACTTGGACTTTGATCAAAGGAAGGTGCAATAATATTGTGGGATTTACATTCGTGACGGACGTCCTTAAAATAAAATTAAAAATTATTTTTTATTTTTTATTTACATATTTCACCCCGAACAAGGCAGGCTGCCACTGTAGATGTAAGGGGTTACTGAGAATTAGGGTGTAGGTTTTGGATGTCATCCTAAGTTGGGAGCTGTGTAGCAAGATGTCTGTTTACATTAGTTTTAAACCTCTGTATGTCGGTACAGTCGGGGAAACAGGGAGCATGGAGGGAGTTCCAGAGGCCGGCAGCACGAGGAAAGAAGCTATTGGAGTAGAAGGCTCTCTGACGTGTTGGTCTAGTGTATTTACGTCAAAGGGGTGCCAGAGCAGCCAGTTCATCAGAGCACAATCCATTGAAGTATTTGTAAAACAGGCACAAGGATGCAACATTGCGACGATTGGACAGGGGCTGGAGCTTGGTTAATAGTGAGGGACCTATTAAGTTGGCGACTCTTTTTTTGGACTTTATCTTGGAGGAAGAAAATAGTGGATGATGCACCAGCCCAGATGTGGCAACAATACTTCATGCATGGGCGGACGGTGACTTTGTAGAAATACAGGATAATGTCAGGTGTGAGGAGTTTACTAGCACGGTAGAGTGAGCCCACCTTCTTTGCTGCAGCCTTGGCAGTGTCTTCAATGTATTTGTTCCAATTCATGTTACCTATGAATGTTAGGGTGAGGAGTTTGAATGTTGAACTCTCATGGAGGGTTTTATTTGCTATGGCAATCGGTGGTTGAAGAGGTTTCTTGTAGTTGTTGAAGGAAAGGAGCTTTGTCTTTGTGGCATTAAAAGTTACCAACCATTTATGACTCCAATCCACTACAGTCTGGAGGTCATTTTCTAAGGATCCAGCCATTGTCTCAGATATGGTCATGTCCGCCCTGTCCAACATGACGAGAGGCATGGCGTGGTGTCGTCAGCAAATAAACCAATCTCAGGCTTAATGTTATCAAGGAGGTCGTTTATGAAGATCAGAAACAATAAAGGTCCAAGGATAGATCCCCGGGGTACACCAGCATTTATGTCATGTTGCTTAGATGAATGGCCATCGAGGACAACCTGGATTCACAAACTCTTCCTAGGGTTTTGGTGATAAGCAAATATATTCTCAAACTACACTAGCCTGGGTACTTGGATTTGTTTATTTCGTTTTGACCAAAGGGAGTAGAATATTAGTATGTGGTCTGCGTTCACGTCAGACATCCATAAAAAGGAAATATGTTGTTGCAGATACAACATTATCAAATGAACGAATGACAAAGTCTATCCATACAAAATTAATTAATTTTATTCAACAACTTGTTAAGACAATGAAAGATAAGGAGTTTGTGAAGAATGAGAGTTCAAACTGTCCAAGGAACGTTCTGGAGTGAAATAGATGTTTGTCGTGTGAGGAGAAATTGAGCATACATATTTGTTTCGGGTGACACCGTGTGTGTTTATGTGTATGTAAATGAATAGGCATGAATATGTGTCTGTGTATTAGCATGCTTTAATTTAGTGAGAGAATGTATGTGTGTTCATTTCGACTGGTGCCATGTTCGTTTACGCATGAATAAATAGCATGCCTCTGTTTTGTTAGAGAGAAAGAGTGTGTGTGGGTCCATGAACTTGTGTACATGTATGTGCGTTCGTAGAGCAGCATGTGTGCTTCACCAGGTGTTATGTTTAGAAGTCCACGAAAGTCTCTCATTCTTCTGTTGAGGCCGGAATTAGCTTTTAAGGACATACCCATTTACGTTGAGGAGGGACAAAAAATAAATAAAGAGAGTCCGGTTAACAGTGTGAATATTGCTGAGAGCATTTCGGTCCCCAAAGTGTCCCCCGAATGGATTGTGACGTACGCATATGTGTTCTCTTTTGGTAGAGAGCAGGAAAGAAGCAGAAAAACGCTGTAATAGGGTTTTGTACACTATATTGTAGGTTCTGTATTCACACCAGACGTTCATAAAAAATGCGATTTTGGAGATTTTTTTAATATATTAATGAGTCACCATTTACTGAGGCCAAATGTCACTCAAGGATAAGGGTTAATAAAATTGTTGGTTGGATGATGAACAATCTTATGAGAGGATTGGGAACAATTGGTAGAATTTAATTAATTAAAAGGATGGCTCAACAGGTATTTGTTGATATTTGACTTGAAAACGACAATGTTGTAGTCAGCTGGGAAGCAGCTGCATGGTCTTGGAAAGAAACTCTGTTCATGGAAGTTCCATTTGATTTTAGCTGCACAGAAGAAAACAAAGAAAGTTCTTTGCAGTGGTTGTAAATAGATAAGTGGATGAGTTCTTGCTGTGAATGTTTTTACAGAGGGAACCAGATATTTGAGCTCAGTCGAGCACCTACGATGAAAATACCGATAGACTAAAGAAAGACTAGCAACGTCTCTTCTTCGAGAAAGAGACTGTAGGAAAGAGAGGAGATCATGCCCCACTAGATTTCGAAGTCGATTCTGTAACCTGTCAAGGCAAGAAAGGGTGCTCTTAGCGGCACCTCTCCAGATGTGGTAGCAGTACTCAATCTTAGGGTTTCTTTGATATCTTTCTAGTTAGAATCCTTTCTTAGAAGACTTATGGAAGGGACCACGTGAAAGTTTCAAACATCCTAAGTGAAAGTGTTTCTGTGGAACGAACTGGATTCGAACTTGGCAGTCCGTGTCGTTAACCACTTAGCCATCGTCACCTCCCCAATCAATGCTGAGTAACCCTAACGCTAACCCTAACGCTAACCTTAACCTTAACTCCCAGAATTTCATATTATGAAATGCAAAAGTAAGAATAGAAAAGGTAATTTGATAACATGGACTGGGGATAGGAGGACATAAGGTTCAAATCTTGATTTGATTATGATAAAAACATACTTTGGACCAAGAGTACAATAAGGACCCCAGTTCATTAACACAACACGCGGAACATGTTCCGGAAGTCACCGTCGTCTTTTAAAAATCGGCTGACTTGTAATCTTTCGTTTTGCAATAAACAAAACAATTTATCGTTTTTTTTGTTTTATTTTTATTTACTAAACAAAAAAGCAAATTTTAAACGCAGAACATTCTATATTTCGTGTTGTGTATTTTAAGAAAAAGTGAAGGGCTGTATGAAAATATTACGCAAGTTATTTTAATAAATAAACGAAATATATACGCTTTTTTAGAAATCGGCTGACTTGTAATCTTTCGTTTTGCAATAAACAAAACAATTTATCGTTTTTTTTGTTTTACTTTTATTTACTTTTTTTAGTAAATTTTAAACACAGAACATTCTATATTTCGTGTTGTGTATTTTAAGAAAAAGTGTATTGCGAGGTCAACCGGAAGACACCGGTGACTTCCGGAACATGTTCCGCGTGTTGTGTTAATGAACTGGGGTCCTTATTGTACTCTTGATCCCATACTTTAATATTCATTCACTTGGAATCACCAATGACCAAATTAGTGCAGGCGAGGAAAGAAGGGAGAAAAATTACGTTGTTTTATTTTTACTAGTAAATGCTTGAAAGTAGATCAAACAGTCAGCTGCTGATGAATTTTCCTTCCTAGGCAACGCCGGGTAGACCTGCTAGTCCTATCTAAAGTGTTAAATACCAACAACAAATATAAAAATAAACCCTCCAAAATGTATGAAATAACGATTTTTGTTTTATCTAGTTATGAATAAAATTATCATTTGTTATTATTTAAATTACATGGCAGATACATAAAAGAGTCAATAATATAATATTAAACAATGCTCCATTTAGGCTTGTTGTGGACTGGCCTATATATATCGTGGGTCAAAAATATCTGTTATTTGGGTATCATATTTGGACATGGATTAGCGAAATCCTACACACAACAGTGATATCCTAACAATAGCCACTGTATTGTTAAAAAGAATAATCCACAAATAAAAAATCAATAAAATATAACACGTTCAAACGAAATAAATCATTAAAACAAAACATGTTTTATTTATGTCGTATGAATGCAAAGGTTTTTGTAGATTGTTGTTTGATGTAACTGAGTAGAAAAGATAAAGAAAAAAAGAGTTCAATGTTTGTCTCAGTTAAGTTGGAGGACTTTTGTAACAAAATAGTGTTCGTGTATGAAATGCATATAATTGTTTTGTGTTGTTCTTTTTTATACGTGAAAACTTTAATCTTCCTCTGAGGTCATCAGATCTAAGCCTGTCTTTAAGACTCACATTACGCATTCAACGTATCATTCTCATATAATTTCTTTCTCCATGCAACGCATGTCCTCAACATTCACTTGCCAGGTTTCACTTCCACACATCGTCACACTGTGTACACATGCATGATAGACTCCAGCTGGAGTGAAATTGGTCAGCGGTAGTGGCAGCATTCTCATAGGAATCTTTCCTTGATGGGTAGGGTGGAGGTGTGTGATTTTCACATCTATTCCCTTATCATTTACCACCTGTCAGTGCTGCCTCTCCCGTGTTCCTTTCCAGTTTAAATAGAAAAAGCTTTACTTATACTCTGATGATGTAATAAGTCTCCTTTGGTTTATTGCAAAATCTGCTACCTGAAAGAAGTTTGGGAATGCCAAGCGTTGCGATCCGTCAACATACTCTTAGTATATTTTACATGGACCAAATATGTGTGCAATCACAGAGAAATGGCGACGTCTGCAAAGAGGTAGCTTTGAACACGTTTCCGGCTTTTACAAGTGTGAATGGAAAGTGAACCAAGTACTTCTTTGAACATGAGTGTAGGCATGCCCTGAAAGGTTTTCTCAAAACTAGACCTTTGTCTTTAAAGGCATTATGTCGTGTGCGAGTTAAGGTGCTCCATTTAAATGCACTCCATTTAGCCTTGGGTGTCCGACTCCGAGCTGAAATGCTTCACTAATGATAAAGCATTACTCACTTGGCTGGTGATGCGGAATGCCCTTAGGGCACGTAAACATCTCTATGCAGCTGGCCAGGCTATTACACCAAAGTGTGTTCGATATGGTGACTGGGAGGAGTCCATTGAACATGCTTTCTAGCATTGTTTGGTTGGGTTGTTTTGTTTTACGGCATATCAACCCTTTTTTCAGGTCATTTAATACCGAATCCGGTCATTTTGGTAAAAGTTTTTACATTTCAAGTTCCTTATATGTTCAAGTATTTATTCATGGTGTTTGGTTTGGTTGTTGTGTTTGACGGCATATCAACCCTTTTTCGGGTTATTTAATGCCGAATCCGGTCATTTTAGTAAAAGTTTTTATGCTTCAAGTTCTTTATATGTTAAAGTATTTATTTATGGTGTTTGGTTTGGTTGTTTTGTTTGACGGCATATTAACTCTTTTTCAGGTTATTTAATGCCGAATCCGGTCATTTTGGTAAAGGTTTTTATGCTTCAAGTTTTTTATATCTTCAAATATTTATTCATGGTGTTTGGTTGAGTGAAAGGGGAAGAGTGAGGGAAAGGGGGAGGGAGGGAAATTGTTGTGTTTTGTTTTGGATTTTGCAGAACATGATTGAGTTTTGCAATGAGAAAAAACAATAAAACATCAATGTTTGGTGCATTTTTGGTCAGGAAGCCGATATCTTCAGACAGCCTTATATGGTAGCACAAGGTTCTATTATTGTAGCATGTATGTCTGATATGTAAGTTACATGGTTCGCATGTTGAACAGACAGTTCTTAAGGCTAGAAGCTGTTTCTGTTTGCAGTAATTTGTCTCTATTGCTTGAAAAGGAGTAACATTATGTTTTTCTGTGCTTACTGAGACGCTGGATGACGCTTCAAACTGAATTCGTAGAGAAAAATAGAATGAAACTTTCCTTTTTGGATTCAGAGTAGTGCCCTTTGGAAAAGGGTGAAGTCCCAAAATTTTGTGAGAGCATCCCGGCTATCACGAGGTCCAACAATGAGACTAACTTTCTTTCTCTTTTGTTTGTTGTTCACCGAACAAAGCAGACCTACTGGGTTTTGGACCTGCTCCTACTACAGACTCCCATGTGTCGATTGTAAGTAAGTTCCTAATATGTTTCACATAACTTGTGTTCAAATTTGTGGCACATTGGGCGCTGGCCCCTGCTGCAAGCAGGGACCACCACTTTGCACCTCCTTCTTTTTTGGTCTTCAGGAATAAAAAGAGATCCACAAAGCCTCCCACCGTCATGACGTAACTTCCTACTTCCGTTTGGTTCCTACTCGTTTTTTGGAACCCTCCTACTCTCTGCACGCACCACTATCTAACATCGAGAGATCTTTCTTTCTCTTTTGTTTACTGTTCAGCAAACAAAGTAGACTTGGTTTGAACCTGCTCCTTCTACTAATTTTCATGTGTCGATTGTTCGTAAATTCCTAATGTATTTCACACAACTTTTTTTCTTGTGTTCAGATTACATGCATTCGATTGTTTTGCGACATACGTTGTTTCTTGGTTTACTTTCTGTTTTATGATGATTTGTGAAGACAAAAAAGGAAAAAATGCATATTTAAAAATTTCTTTTTTTTGTCGTCTTTTGTTGCCGATGTGTGCATGCGGGCAAACATGTGTTTATGAGATTCACTTGCATTTCCTAACCACATCTGTTGCCGATGTGTGCATGCGGGCAAACATGTGTTTAGGAGATTAACTTGTATTTCCTAACCACATATGTTGCCAATGTGTGCATGCTGGCAAACATGTGTTTAGGATATTCACTTGCATTCCTTAACCACATTTGTTGCCGATGTGTGCATGCAGGCAAACATGTGTTCATGAGATTCACTTGCATTTCCTAACCACATCTGTTACCGATGTGTGCATGCGGGCAAACATGTGTTTAGGAGATTAACTTGTATTTCCTAACCACATCTGTTACCGATGTGTGCATGCTGGCAAACATGTGTTTAGGAGATTCACTTGCATTCCTTAACCACATTTGTTGCCGATGTGTGCATGCAGGCGAACATGTGTTTATGAGATTCACTTGCATTTCCTAACCACATCTGTTGCCGATGTGTGCATGCGGGCAAACATGTGTTTAGGAGATTAACTTGTATTTCCTAACCACATCTGTTGCCGATGTGTGCATGCTGGCAAACATGTGTTTAGGAGATTCACTTGCATTCCTTAACCACATTTGTTGCCGATGTGTGCATGCGGGAAAACATGTGTTTAGGAGATTAACTTGTATTTCCTAACCACATCTGTTGCCGATGTGTGCATGCGGGCAAACATGTGTTTAGGAGATTAACTTGCATTTCCTAACCACATCTGTTGCCGATGTGTGCATGCTGGCAAACATGTGTTTAGGAGATTCACTTGCATTCCTTAACCACATTTGTTGCCGATGTGTGCATGCGGGAAAACATGTGTTTAGGAGATTCACTTGTATTTCTTAACCACATTTGTTGCCGATGTGTGCATGTGGGCAAACATGTGTTTAGGAGATTCACTTGCATTCTTTAACCACATTTGTTGCCGATGTGTGCATGCGGGAAAACATGTGTTTAGGAGATTTACTTGCATTTCCTAACCACATCTGTTGCCGATGTGTGCATGCGGGAAAACATGTGTTTAGGAGATTCACTTGCATTCCTTAACCACATTTGTTGCCGATGTGTGCATGCAGGCGAACATGTGTTTATGAGATTCACTTGCATTTCCTAACCACATCTGTTGCCGATGTGTGCATGCGGGCAAACATGTGTTTAGGAGATTAACTTGTATTTCCTAACCACATCTGTTGCCGATGTGTGCATGCTGGCAAACATGTGTTTAGGAGATTCACTTGCATTCCTTAACCACATTTGTTGCCGATGTGTGCATGCGGGCAAACATGTGTTTAGGAGATTAACTTGTATTTCCTAACCACATCTGTTGCCGATGTGTGCATGCGGGCAAACATGTGTTTATGAGATTCACTTGCATTTCCTAACCACATCTGTTGCCGATGTGTGCATGCTGGCAAACATGTGTTTAGGAGATTCACTTGCATTCCTTAACCACATTTGTTGCCGATGTGTGCATGCGGGAAAACATGTGTTTAGGAGATTCACTTGTATTTCTTAACCACATTTGTTGCCGATGTGTGCATGTGGGCAAACATGTGTTTAGGAGATTCACTTGCATTCTTTAACCACATTTGTTGCCGATGTGTGCATGCGGGAAAACATGTGTTTAGGAGATTTACTTGCATTTCCTAACCACATCTGTTGCCGATGTGTGCATGCGGGAAAACATGTGTTTAGGAGATTCACTTGCATTTCTTAACCACATTTGTTGCCGATGTGTGCATGCAGGCAAACATGTGTTTATGAGATTCACTTGTATTTCTTAACCACATTTGTTGCCGATGTGTGCATGTGGGCAAACATGTGTTTAGGAGATTCACTTGCATTCTTTAACCACATTTGTTGCCGATGTGTGCATGCGGGCAAACATGTGTTTAGGAGATTCACTTGCATTTCCTAACCACATCTGTTGCCGATGTGTGCATGCGGGAAAACATGTGTTTAGGAGATTCACTTGCATTTCTTAACCACATTTGTTGCCGATGTGTGCATGCGGGCAAACATGTGTTTAGGAGATGTACTTGCATTTCTTAACCACATCTGTTGCCGATGTGTGCATGTGGGCAAACATGTGTTTAGGAGATTCATTTGCATTTCTTAACCACATCTGTTGTTGATGTGTGCATGCGGGCAAACATGTGTTTAGGAGATTCACTTGCATTTCCTAATCACATTTGTTGCCGATGTGTGCATGCGGGCAAACATATATTTAGGAGATTCACTTGCATTCCTTAACCACATTTGTTGTCGATGTGTGCATGCGGGAAAACATGTGTTTAGGAGATTCACTTGCATTTCTTAACCACATTTGTTGCCGATGTGTGCATGCGGGCAAACATGTGTTTAGGAGATGTACTTGCATTTCTTAACCACATCTGTTGCCGATGTGTGCATGTGGGCAAACATGTGTTTAGGAGATTCATTTGCATTTCTTAACCACATCTGTTGTTGATGTGTGCATGCGGGCAAACATGTGTTTAGGAGATTCACTTGCATTTCCTAATCACATTTGTTGCCGATGTGTGCATGCGGGCAAACATATATTTAGGAGATTCACTTGCATTCCTTAACCACATTTGTTGCCGATGTGTGCATGCGGGAAAACATGTGTTTAGGAGATTCACTTGCATTTCTTAACCACATCTGTTGCCGATGTGTGCATGTGGGCAAACATGTGTTTAGGAGATTCACTTGCATTTCCTAACCACATCTGTTGCCGATGTGTGCATGCGGGAAAACATGTGTTTAGGAGATTCACTTGCATTTCTTAACCACATTTGTTGCCGATGTGTGCATGCGGGCAAACATGTGTTTAGGAGATGTACTTGCATTTCTTAACCACATCTGTTGCCGATGTGTGCATGTGGGCAAACATGTGTTTAGGAGATTCATTTGCATTTCTTAACCACATCTGTTGTTGATGTGTGCATGCGGGCAAACATGTGTTTAGGAGATTCACTTGCATTTCCTAATCACATTTGTTGCCGATGTGTGCATGCGGGCAAACATATATTTAGGAGATTCACTTGCATTCCTTAACCACATTTGTTGCCGATGTGTGCATGCGGGCAAACATGTGTTTAGGAGATGTACTTACATTTCCTAACCACATCTGTTACCGATGTGTGCATGCTGGCAAACATGTGTTTAGGAGATTCACTTGCATTCCTTAACCACATTTGTTGCCGATGTGTGCATGCAGGCGAACATGTGTTTATGAGATTCACTTGCATTTCCTAACCACATCTGTTGCCGATGTGTGCATGCGGGCAAACATGTGTTTAGGAGATTAACTTGTATTTCCTAACCACATCTGTTGCCGATGTGTGCATGCTGGCAAACATGTGTTTAGGAGATTCACTTGCATTCCTTAACCACATTTGTTGCCGATGTGTGCATGCGGGAAAACATGTGTTTAGGAGATTAACTTGTATTTCCTAACCACATCTGTTGCCGATGTGTGCATGCGGGCAAACATGTGTTTAGGAGATTAACTTGCATTTCCTAACCACATCTGTTGCCGATGTGTGCATGCTGGCAAACATGTGTTTAGGAGATTCACTTGCATTCCTTAACCACATTTGTTGCCGATGTGTGCATGCGGGAAAACATGTGTTTAGGAGATTCACTTGTATTTCTTAACCACATTTGTTGCCGATGTGTGCATGTGGGCAAACATGTGTTTAGGAGATTCACTTGCATTCTTTAACCACATTTGTTGCCGATGTGTGCATGCGGGAAAACATGTGTTTAGGAGATTTACTTGCATTTCCTAACCACATCTGTTGCCGATGTGTGCATGCGGGAAAACATGTGTTTAGGAGATTCACTTGCATTCCTTAACCACATTTGTTGCCGATGTGTGCATGCAGGCGAACATGTGTTTATGAGATTCACTTGCATTTCCTAACCACATCTGTTGCCGATGTGTGCATGCGGGCAAACATGTGTTTAGGAGATTAACTTGTATTTCCTAACCACATCTGTTGCCGATGTGTGCATGCTGGCAAACATGTGTTTAGGAGATTCACTTGCATTCCTTAACCACATTTGTTGCCGATGTGTGCATGCGGGCAAACATGTGTTTAGGAGATTAACTTGTATTTCCTAACCACATCTGTTGCCGATGTGTGCATGCGGGCAAACATGTGTTTATGAGATTCACTTGCATTTCCTAACCACATCTGTTGCCGATGTGTGCATGCTGGCAAACATGTGTTTAGGAGATTCACTTGCATTCCTTAACCACATTTGTTGCCGATGTGTGCATGCGGGAAAACATGTGTTTAGGAGATTCACTTGTATTTCTTAACCACATTTGTTGCCGATGTGTGCATGTGGGCAAACATGTGTTTAGGAGATTCACTTGCATTCTTTAACCACATTTGTTGCCGATGTGTGCATGCGGGAAAACATGTGTTTAGGAGATTTACTTGCATTTCCTAACCACATCTGTTGCCGATGTGTGCATGCGGGAAAACATGTGTTTAGGAGATTCACTTGCATTTCTTAACCACATTTGTTGCCGATGTGTGCATGCAGGCAAACATGTGTTTATGAGATTCACTTGTATTTCTTAACCACATTTGTTGCCGGTGTGTGCATGTGGGCAAACATGTGTTTAGGAGATTCACTTGCATTCTTTAACCACATTTGTTGCCGATGTGTGCATGCGGGCAAACATGTGTTTAGGAGATTCACTTGCATTTCCTAACCACATCTGTTGCCGATGTGTGCATGCGGGAAAACATGTGTTTAGGAGATTCACTTGCATTTCTTAACCACATTTGTTGCCGATGTGTGCATGCGGGCAAACATGTGTTTAGGAGATGTACTTGCATTTCTTAACCACATCTGTTGCCGATGTGTGCATGTGGGCAAACATGTGTTTAGGAGATTCATTTGCATTTCTTAACCACATCTGTTGTTGATGTGTGCATGCGGGCAAACATGTGTTTAGGAGATTCACTTGCATTTCCTAATCACATTTGTTGCCGATGTGTGCATGCGGGCAAACATATATTTAGGAGATTCACTTGCATTCCTTAACCACATTTGTTGTCGATGTGTGCATGCGGGAAAACATGTGTTTAGGAGATTCACTTGCATTTCTTAACCACATTTGTTGCCGATGTGTGCATGCGGGCAAACATGTGTTTAGGAGATGTACTTGCATTTCTTAACCACATCTGTTGCCGATGTGTGCATGTGGGCAAACATGTGTTTAGGAGATTCATTTGCATTTCTTAACCACATCTGTTGTTGATGTGTGCATGCGGGCAAACATGTGTTTAGGAGATTCACTTGCATTTCCTAATCACATTTGTTGCCGATGTGTGCATGCGGGCAAACATATATTTAGGAGATTCACTTGCATTCCTTAACCACATTTGTTGCCGATGTGTGCATGCGGGAAAACATGTGTTTAGGAGATTCACTTGCATTTCTTAACCACATCTGTTGCCGATGTGTGCATGTGGGCAAACATGTGTTTAGGAGATTCACTTGCATTTCCTAACCACATCTGTTGCCGATGTGTGCATGCGGGAAAACATGTGTTTAGGAGATTCACTTGCATTTCTTAACCACATTTGTTGCCGATGTGTGCATGCGGGCAAACATGTGTTTAGGAGATGTACTTGCATTTCTTAACCACATCTGTTGCCGATGTGTGCATGTGGGCAAACATGTGTTTAGGAGATTCATTTGCATTTCTTAACCACATCTGTTGTTGATGTGTGCATGCGGGCAAACATGTGTTTAGGAGATTCACTTGCATTTCCTAATCACATTTGTTGCCGATGTGTGCATGCGGGCAAACATATATTTAGGAGATTCACTTGCATTCCTTAACCACATTTGTTGCCGATGTGTGCATGCGGGCAAACATGTGTTTAGGAGATGTACTTACATTTCTTAACCACATCTGTTGCCGATGTGTGCATGCGGGCAAACATGTGTTTAGGAGATTCACTTGCATTTCCTAACCACATCTGTTGCCGATGTGTGCATGCGGGAAAACATGTGTTTAGGAGATTCACTTGCATTTCTTAACCACATTTGTTGCCGATGTGTGCATGCGGGCAAACATGTGTTTAGGAGATGTACTTGCATTTCTTAACCACATCTGTTGCCGATGTGTGCATGTGGGCAAACATGTGTTTAGGAGATTCATTTGCATTTCTTAACCACATCTGTTGTTGATGTGTGCATGCGGGCAAACATGTGTTTAGGAGATTCACTTGCATTTCCTAATCACATTTGTTGCCGATGTGTGCATGCGGGCAAACATATATTTAGGAGATTCACTTGCATTCCTTAACCACATTTGTTGCCGATGTGTGCATGCGGGAAAACATGTGTTTAGGAGATTCACTTGCATTTCTTAACCACATCTGTTACCGATGTGTGCATGTGGGCAAACATGTGTTTAGGAGATTCATTTGCATTTCTTAACCACATCTGTTGCCGATGTGTGCATGCTGGCAAACATGTGTTTAGGAGATTCACTTGCATTTCTTAACCACATTTTTTCTATCTTAGTAGAATGAGAATATCCAAGATTCTCATTCTTCAGGATTTTACGATACTAAATTTTTGTGTTTTTCTATTAAGACACACATAATCACCAAAGTGCCCCTCCCCCTCATTATTATCGAACGGCAATAAAACAAAGACTGTTGGGTATTCATGACTGAAACTTGGTGAATAAGTCAGGCATAGACTGAAGTTTTTTGTATGACTATGGTTGGATTGCAGAATGGATTGTGAATTTTATCAATGATTCGATGAGTGATATGTTGGGATAGTTGATCACTTTATATAACCAAAAGTTAGCACGTTTTAACCCCCATAAAAAATAAAGTTAAAAACTTGTACGATAAAAATAATTCAACGTAATTTTGCTGTGTTATCAAGAAGGGCCGGTAAAAAAATAAAGTTAAAAACTTGTACGATAAAAATAATTCAACGTAATTTTGCTGTGTTATCAAGAAGGGCCGGTAAAAAAATAAAGTTAAAAACTTGTACGATAAAAATAATTCAACGTAATTTTGCTGTGTTATCAAGAAGGGCCGGTAAAAATATGAAGTTAAAAACTTGTACGATAAAAATAATTCAATGTAATTTTGCTGTGTTATCAAGAAGGGCCGGTAAAAAAATAAAGTTAAAAACTTGTACGATAAAAATAATTCAACGTAATTTTGCTGTGTTATCAAGAAGGGCCGGTAAAAATATAAAGTTAAAAACTTGTACGATAAAAATAATTCAACGTAATTTTGCTGTGTTATCAAGAAGGGCCGGTAAAAAAATAAAGTTAAAAACTTGTACGATAAAAATAATTCAATGTAATTTTGCTGTGTTATCAAGAAGGGCCGGTAAAAAAATAAAGTTAAAAACTTGTACGATAAAAATAATTCAACGTAATTTTGCTGTGCTATCAAGAAGGGCCGGTAAAAAAATAAAGTTAAAAACTTGTACGATAAAATAATTCAACGTAATTTTGCTGTGCTATCAAGAAGGACCGGTAAAAAAATAAAGTTAAAAACTTGTACGATAAAAATAATTCAACGTAATTTTGCTGTGCTATCAAGAAGGGCCGGTAAAAAAATAAAGTTAAAAACTTGTACGATAAAAATAATTCAACGTAATTTTGCTGTGCTATCAAGAAGGGCCGGTAAAAAAATAAAGTTAAAAACTTGTACGATAAAAATAATTCAACGTAATTTTGCTGTGCTATCAAGAAGGGCCGGTAAAAAAATAAAGTTAAAAACTTGTACGATAAAAATAATTCAACGTAATTTTGCTGTGCTATCAAGAAGGGCCGGTAAAAAAATTTCGGTACTCTTATAGAGAACGCACCGTGTTTTTGTGACTTCGCGTCATCAACGTTCGCCAGGTCTCGGAAGCACCCGAGAGTTGACGAAACTATTAACCAATCAGGTTGCAGCAAACATTAGACAATCAGATTCCAAGTAAACAGACGATAACTTTTGGAAGAAATTCATTTCTACGATCTGCAGCGCGTTAAAAAAAATCAATTTCTACGATCTATGTCAGCGCGTTGAATCTCCCGAAGGACTCATTGAGTTCTTTTAGCAACGGTCATTTCTAGTGAAAAACTAACCCTAAACTCTAAACTCTAAAACCTAACCCAGAAAATGTTAAAAAAAAAAAATGAAAAAAAAAAAAAAAAAACAAGAAATTGGTTAAAAACAGTAGTTTTGTTGTTTGTTGTATAAAAAAATCATCTTTTAAAAGTTTTCGGTGCACAAAAAAAAATATTTTATTTAAAAACATTTGATTAACAATGGTTGCTTTGACAAAAAAAAATTAAACATCTAATTAATAACAGTTGTTTAGCTATAGTTTGTTCGTTCTTTATTTTTATATATGTATTTTCCTTTGATTTTCTTCGGATGAATTTATCGTCTGCCGGTCTTCAATTTATCGTTTGGCAGTTTTCGCCTCGTCAACACTCGGGCGCTTCTGAGACCTGCCCGAACGTTGACGATGCAAAGTCACAAAAATGTGGTGCATTCTCTATAATGGTACCAAATTTCATATGAAAATTATTTCTTTTAATCTATTTTAAAATATCGAATTTTCTAAATACATTTTTAACACTAAAAACTGAAAACCGGTAATGTTTTATGAGATAAAAGTGACATCAACTAAAAATTCAAAATTTTACCAAAAATCAAATAATCGATTTAATTAATTTTTTAACAAAATCTGAACTGTCTATACAAAAATAAAAGAGTCCACAAAAGAAAAATTTATGATAACAAAAAGTGTTGGTGAAACGAAATTTAATTTAGGATATTGGTAGTTCCACATTTTTTTATTTTTTTATTTTTTTTTTAAATTTAAAATTTTTTTTTTTTTTTATAAGTATTGAAGAATAAGTATTAAATTGAGAATAAAAGCCCCTTACAATGCAAAATATATTTCTTTCTTTTTTTTTTTAAATTTAATTTAAATTTTGAAAGGAAAAGAAAAACGCCAACTCATAAATTTAAGGTGTGTTTCTTCAGAAAATTAAAAAATAGGAAAGAATTTAAAAATAAAATTTTTACAAAGAAAAAATTCTATTAAAAATATTTAAAAATAAAGTGGAGGAAAAGGTTTAAAAATAATTATTCGGGAACACTTTTTTGGTTGAAGATTTGAACAAAGAAGTTTTAAGTTTAATTTTATTTTACTGTAAATAAAAAAACAAATTTTTTTCACTGAAAATGAGAGTTTTTTTAAGGTAGTATAAAATCTATTACACAAGTATACATAAATAATATATATATATCTTAGGTAAACTTAATTACGACATAAGCATTTACTTACGTTCCAAGAATTCAACATAAATAACAGTTTGTGTACGATCGTTTCTGAGACGATATGGGTTTTTATTGATATCGAGTCTCCTCGTATAGACACCAACTTTGAAGCCGAAATATAGCATCAAGACTAGAGTATAGTTCACTCCCAGTTATACAGCAAATTAGATCGGATAAGATAGAGTTTGGGTATGGAAATACAAATCACTTTTGAGAGTGTACAAATCAATTGAATCAGACATACCAAAGGGACGCAATAAGTGGAAAGAAAGACTGTCATAGTACAGGTAAGGAAAACACACACACCAATAGAAAAAGAAAATGTTTTATACAATTAGAAAGAACATTTTTTCCAAGGAGGATTATGCAAATATACGGGTATTTACAGTGAAAAAGGTAGTGAATAGCTCAATTCGTTATCAATGAAAAAGTGGCGGGATTCTTTTAATAAAACGCTTACAAGGAACATTATTAAAAGCATATCTTAGTAGAAATAAAAAAATTAAGAATAAAAAAATACAAATTGAAAAAAAAAAAAATATATATATAAATATATTTTATCATATATATATATATATATATATATATATTTTATCATATATATATATATATATATTTTATCATATATATATATATATATTTTATCATATATATATATATTTTATCATATATATATATAAATTTTATCATATATATATATAAATTTTATCATATATATATATATATATATATATATATATATATATATATATATATCTCGGCGCTAAAAATAAACTAGGGAGTGCTGCAGCAGTTCAACAACACTTACAGACGAGCCAACATTGAATGGAAAGAAAAGAAGCGATTGGATGAAATGACTAAAATTCTCATTTGGTAAAAAGAAATTTTATCGAAAGTCCGTTATGTAATTGTTCAGACAAGTGAAAAGAAAAAAAATCTGTACCTTACTAGGGTTCAGAATGACTGGTTCACTGCTTGCTTCATATCATCCGAGGGGTTTGCCTTGGCATCATTCTGGCAACCTGGGGACTGCCTTGCTGGTCATCACCCTTCTTTGTCAGAATGAAGTATGGCTGAGCTTGGTCCGAGGAGATGCATCCTCTCAGGCATTACTTCCTCCTTCAGGGGGGAGGGGTTGGTTTATTTCCGATCGCCTAAGGCACCCATACCGTGGAATGCCGACTATTTTTACACACGACCAGAGTGCCCACTTGGAGGAGCTAGTTTTCGCCACCTTCTGGCCTTCTGCCACATTTTGCTGCAGTGGGGTGTAAATAAATCCATACCCGACAACACAGCAATGAAGATTATTTTCTGAGTATTCATTTGCCTTAAGCCCTTGAAAACTCTCCTCTAGTACCTCTCCAAAAGTAAAAGTAAAAATAAAAAAGAGTTAGGGTATTACCCCAATAGATAAGATTCAATGAAAAGTATTTTTGAAAACTTAAAACAGTAATCAAATATAAAAGTATTTAAGAAAAATATATATATATATATATATATATATATATATATATATATATATATATTTATGTAAATATTTTGAAGCAGAAAATAAGACATAAAAGTGTTGTTTTTTTTCTTTTAAGGAAAGCAGAAATCATATTTATACTAAAAGCAACTGAAAGCTGAACCCAAAATAAATCAAGCAATTTAATTGAAAATATGAAACTATAACAAAGTTAACAACAACACTCACACCCCTCCATCCCGCCTTTCTAAATTAAAACGATTTCACAGCAAACAACTTATATCCCGTTCTACAACTTTTGTAAAAAAATAAAAAAAAGCAATAAAAGAAAAATGAAAAAAGGTTTTGTTATTTTGTTCAATTTTTCTTAAAATAAATCTGAACTTTTTGTGGAGTGTGGTTGGTTGGTTTGTTTATTTGTAAAAGTTATAAATAAGACATTTTCATTAAATATTAATGAAACATTCCGACTCAGAACAAAAAAAAGCTTAAATTAATTTTTAATTGACATAAAGACAGTAAAATGAGACAAATAAGGGTTAAGATTGCGTACGGAAATACATTGTTCCCATACAATAAAATGCACAAGTTATTCATGTAAAAAAGTAATGTTAAGACTTATATTTTTCTGTTAGAAAAAGTGTCCCCAAACCGATAGTGACTGTAACATGTCTAACCAGCAAATGATGCAGAAATCTAGTCTATATTCTCAATCACATGTTGGTACGATCGTTTCCACAAGATCTTATGTTTGCAATGACATTTGGGGATCTAGGCTTTTTACTAAGAGAGTAAAGGCCCTTTTTACCAAGAGGTATAACTCTAGCCTAGAAAATAATTTCTCCCTAAAGGGAGATAACTCTGCTTCCTACAAAAGGATGTTTGAATGGCAGTAAATAATTGAGGTAAAAAAGTATATAAAAATATTATCATCGGTTAAGATTTTGCCAGTGATTAAGGGAATTTTGCAGTAGTCACCGTCATAATATCTTCATGGTGTCAATTAATTTTTGGGGTTGGAGCTTCCCCTTCCTCCTTAATAGGATCTCTTCATGAAACACTCGAGCATCTTTGCCTCTACTTTTTCTCATGATTCCAATACTTTCAACAGGTAAATCAAGCTGCTCTTGATCTAGGTTATGGGAGGTGACGGTGGATAACGACACGGACTGACGACCTGGGTGTTCCAAGTTCGAATCGAGTCGGTTCCACAGCACCACTTTCACTTAGGGATATTGGCAACTTTCACGTGGTCCTTCCTGTAAGTATCCGATGTCTTTCTAAAAAAGAATTCTCACTAGAAAGATATCGGGGAAACCAATGGCAACACTAGATTCATCTGATTCACACGAAATGAATGAATGAATCAAGGATATGGCTTCAACTTATTTTTCTACTCATGCGGCCTTTTTGTCTACAAATAAAAGAGCGACATACCCAGGATTAATATTTTTTTCCAACATCAATCAACAGCTCTATGCACATTAAAAAATATGTTTTTAGGGGCTCAAAGGATTTTTGGAGCAATCCACTTTTCTTCTAAATAACTTTTCCTTCCATTCTTTTCAAAGTATTTCTACAATTATTTTCTTTCTTTCATTGCTTTCTTGTGACTCTTTTTTGTTTTATTAATATTTTACATTGTAAATAAACGACTTCCTTATTTTTTAAATATTTACCCGAGTCACAAGTCCGATTTTTGACTGCCTAAAATCGTACCATTTTCCACTTTAACTTTCAAATCCAGTAGTTGTTTGAAAACATCTTTCATCCCTTTAAAACAAAGTAAACATTTATTACATGAAGAAATTGTGGAAGAAGTCCCCATGCTACAAAGCAACAGCTACCCCCTCTCCTCAAAGGCTAACTCTTTATCACTGTGGCAATGTGGTAGTATCAGAGATATGCCACTCCAGTTCCTATCATGGCCACCCATATCGGACAGATTTGGCACCTAGCAGTATTAAGGCTACAATCCAGCTAACAGGGATCTGATCAAAATCCAGGAGGAGTCGGTATCAGGATCCGTCATCCTCTGGTAATCTCTGCCTCTGCATGTAGCAAGCAAAGACATGCCAGGCCCTGAATCGCAAATCCATAAAGTGAGGATTACAATGTTGTTTCTGCGCATGTGCAACCGTCACTTCTTTTCTGGTTAGAGGATTCAAACGATGTATTGCTTAAAAACTTTTTTAGGAAATGATAAGGTACTCTAAAGAAATGTCATTCTACTTAATGCAAAAATTTTAAAAATAAGAATAGACTGTCGTAATTGTCCAGGAATTTCTCACCAAATGAGCTCATCTCATTTGAATAACATTTCTTGATTTTGTCTTCTTTTCTTATTTCATCTCTTAAAGGCCTATCATGTAAAATTGTTGTTTATTGAAGAGTGGGTATTTCAACTAGTGTAAAATAATTTCCCATTTGAATGTCTTTAGAAGCATTCAAAGAGAGATGGGGCAAAGAGTTGTCTGGCAAGGTCAGAAGGTCAGATCAGACAAAAAAATGTTATTTCCTTACTCTTTGGCCACTCACATACTATTTTCTCTAAATTCTAATGTGTACTATATGAATGTACTTAATTCCGTGTTTGACCTAAATGTGTTTAATTATTGATATATACTGTCTTATTGCCTGTCTATTGATTTCCCACTGAAGAAATTCTTAAAATCCCACGCTGGCCTGAAGTTTTGGCTGTCTTTCTCTTATTTGTACTTACTTACTTGTGAGAGGGAAACCTATCTTCAACGTTCTGTTCCCTCAGCAGTGTACAGTGAACTTATTCTCTCTCTCTATATATATATATATATATATATATATATATATATGGATATCTTTTCCTGTGGGGGCTCAGAAATACCCAACTAGCACACGCGCGCAGGCTATTTTTCCTTTCTCGGTGTGTTGGACCCATAAGACCTTGTCAGGCTATCCATCTAAGAGAAGGAAATCTCTGACAATAAAACCTTGCTACCAACTACTTATGCCGTGGCAGCAAACCGTTGGGAAGAGAGGCCTCCTTAGTCCTGATCAACAACCTTTCTAGAGTTGGAATTTAAAACAAAATATCCGGTTTGCAAACCTACAATTGCTTAAGGAGTAGATATGGTCTGCCTATCGCCGACCCTTTGCACTCTTTCTTTGTCTATTAGCCAGGCGCAGAGGTACCAGCACTGGGACGCCTAAAAAACACTCAGTGCCTAGCCTTGTTTCCTTACTAGGACAATGAACACCGTTTCTCTTTCTCTCTATTTGGGCAACTTGGGGAAAGTTTTTTTCGTCACTAAGTCTTACATGACCAGTCTGGGTCTCTCTTGTTCCGACAGGTTGAGGGTACAGGTTAGACAGCTTGTCTGGCTGCTGTTTCCGACTTACAGGACAGGAGCCTGAACTCTTGGGTAGCACTTAGAACAGCTACTCCATCATCAGTTGCATAATACCATGGGTAGTTGTATGTGTCATGTCGCGCATGGAAAGGGACCCTGCAATTATCTCCAGTGGGCTTTCCCGATGCCACAACCTCCATGGACTTGTGTGAGCTTGTTGGCACCTAACAAGCACCCACCTTGCCGAACCCACTCTATAACAAAACAAACATGTCATTACAAAAAAATCAAATCAAACCTAAACCAGACACCCAACAAAAAAGACCTTCGCCTCCGCTCTTGAGGCTCGCATTCACTAATATCCGGGGACTTAGAACCAACATCAACGATGTAGAAACCTTTCTCCTTACAAACTCCCCGGATATCCTAGCACTCAGTGAAACAAACCTTCAATCCTCAATATCCTCTCACCACTTTGACATGACTGACTACCTCTCACTCTAACGTAAAGACTCTGACAAACATATGCACGGGCTAGGAGTTTATGTTCGGAACACCCTCCCCTTGACTAGAGAACATAGGTTGGAATCGGATGACCAAGACTACATATGCTTTAGATTGACTTTACATCACAGCGTTAGTTACTTATATATCTTATACCGTTCCCCTTCGACCCAGGACACCCTTGCTAAACTCTGTCTCTGAAAGCATAGATAGAGCACTCTCAATTGACTTGAATGCCCAGATACATGTATTTAGGGATTTTAATGCACACCACTGTGACTGGTTGGGATTCTCCAGCCTTACTGATGCAGCCGGCAACTCTACGTATAATTTATCCTTAGCTCACTCCCTCTCTCAGACTGTTGATTTCCCAACCCGCATCCCGATCGAGTAGACCAGCAAGCATCACTTCTAGACCTTTTCTTGACCTCAATGCCAAAGGCTTGTGTGACTGAAGCCCATAGCCTGCTCGAGAATGCTGATCACATTGTGATAATGATACATATCACTCTAAAAAATCGTCCAAAAGCTGATGAACCGTTGCTCAAAACAACAAGATACTACAAGCAGGCTGATTTTGAGTCAATCAGAGATCACATCGGCGACGCCCCATGGAGGGAAACCTTCTAACTCCCTGCTGACCAGTGTGCAAATGAGTTAACTGAATGAGTCAAAGCAGGTATTGAAATCTGTGTCTCCATGCAAAAATTCTTTAGCAAGCCCACTCTCCCCAATGGTTCACCTCGGAATGTGCAGTTTCCATTGCTGAGAGGCAACAAGCATTTCGTAAATTCGGCCGCCATAAGTCAGCTACTAATAGACAGAAATTTATAGAGTCAAGAAATAATAGTAAGGCCGTGATAGGTGAAGCAAAGAGAAGGTATACTGAGTTAACAAAAAAACGCATTCAGTCAGAGAAACTAGGTATTCGCGATTTCTGGAAAATCTACAATAGTGTGGTGAACAAAGGTCAATCAACGATTCCCCTACTATCAAACCACAATGATGTCGTTTGCACGGCAACTGATAAGGCTGAACTACTTGCCCAGCGTTTCGCTTCTAACTCCACTTTGGACTCGGAAAACTACCCCCTCCTCATATTCCCATTGTGGACCGAAGCCACACTTGATAACATGGTCATCACCCCATCCCAGGTCAGAGACATCATAAAAAACCTTAATACCTCCAAAGCTTGTGGGCCTGATCTTATACCTGTAATAGTAATAAAGAAATGCTCTGCTGAACTGGCCCCTGTCCTCTCCAAACTCTACAATAAATGCCTAGCTGAATCTTACTTCCCTGATAGCTAGAAAATTGCCCCTATGGTACCAGGCTACAAGAATTCTGGGAATAAAACCGATCTTCAGAACTATTGCCTAATCAGTTTACTCCGATCTTTGCTAAAATCTTTGAATCATTAATCAATCTAGTGATAGTCCGACACTTAGTTAATGCTAAACTTCTTTCTGACCGCCAGTATGGATTTAGACAAGCATGATCTACTGCAGACATCCTAATGGTCATCTCTAAATGCATGTATCATGCACTCGACAAGGCAGGTGAAGCTAGGGAAGTAGCGCTTGATATATCCACGGCCTTTGACGAGGTATGACATAAAAGGCTTCTCCTGAAAATATGCTCATACGGTATTACTGGCCAATTACTTAATATAATTAGATCCTTCCTAGACAAAAGAAAGATCCAGGTTGTCCTCAATAACCGTTCATCTAAGTAATATAACATAAATGCTGGTGTACCCCAGGGATCTATCCTTGGACCTTTATTGTTCCTGATCTTCATAAATTATCTCCCTGATGACATACAGTCTGAGATTGGTTTATTTGCTGACGACACCATGCTTTACTCTCGTCATGTTGGCAAAACCGACGTGATCATATATGAGGCAATGGCTGAATCCTTAGAAAATGACCTACAGGCTGTAGTGGATTGGGGTCATAAATGGTTGGTAACTTTTAATGCCGCAAAGACAAAGCTACTTTCCTTTGATAACTACAAGAAACCTCTTCAACCACCGATTGTCATGGCAAATAACACCCTACCTGGGAGTTCAACATTCAAACTCCTCGGCCTAACCTTCACAGGTAACATGAATTGGAACAAATACATTGAAGACATTGCCAAGGCTGCAGCAAAGAAGGTGGGCTCCCTCTACTGTGCTAGTAAACTCCTCACACCTGACATTATCCTGTATCTCTACAAAGCTACCATCCGCCCATGCACGTAGTATTGTTGCCACATCTGGGCTGGTGCATCATCTACTAGTCTCTTCCTCCTTGACAAGGTCCAAAAAAGAGTTGCCAACCTAATAGGTCCCTCACTGTCAAACAAGCTCCAGTCCCTGTCCCATCGCCGCAATGTAGCATCCTTGTGCTTGTTTTACAAATACTTCAATGGATTGTGCTCTGATGAACTGGCTACTCTGGTGCCCCCTCGACATAAATTCACTAGACCAACTCGACAATCAGCTAAATCCCATCCATTCACAGTGGAAGTCCCCAGATGCTGGAGAACCTTCTACTTCAACAGCTTCTTTCCTCGTGTTGCTGGTCTCTGGAACTCCCTTCGTGTCCCCTGTTTCCCCGACAGTACCGACATGCAGAGGTTTAAAACTCATGTAAACAGACATCTCGCTGCACAGCTTCCAACTTAAAATAACACCCTAAACCTACTCCCAAATTCTCAGTAGCCCCTTGTGTCTACAGTGGCGTTCTGTCTTGTTTGGAGCGAAATATCATTAAAAAAATAAAATATGGGAAAAATAGGAAGTGAGAAAAGTGAATCGCGTAAAGAGTGACATCATCGGAAAAGTTTGAAAAGATTTTCTAAGTAAGAGAAATTAACGGGAGAAGCAAGTCGTGTAGAAATATAAAAAAGCGGTTGTAAAAATGAGTAGAGAAAACAAACTGAGGTTGTCTCCCCTCTTCTCCACCGTGACCTATCATAGGAGAACTTGAATAAAAGAGCTGTCAATTTGAAAACGATTAGACGATTGATTACAATGATGGTGATATGCAACAAATCACCCATTAATCTTCTTATTAAACTGAGGTTGTCTCTCGTCCCCCACCACCACTTCCTTACACCACCGCCTCTGCCGCACGAACGTATGATATATAAGAATCCAAAGAGCAAGCTGTCAATTTGAAAACCATCTCAGCGTCTGTTCTATTAATTTACTCTGTTCAGCAAGATGAAGGCTTCATTTCTGTTACTATTCCAGAACTAACAAATTCCATACACAATAGTCATCATGATTTCTTCAGAATCCAGCTTTGAGTTTTTCAACCCGACACTCACTAGACGGTTGATTACAATAGAGATATGCAACAAATCACCCTTTGACCTTATCTTTATAATTTTAGTCAGTCAATAAACAACAAAATTATCTCGGCTATAATCTGTTAACAAGCAAAACTCAAATTGTTTATTAATGTAAAAAATCAAATCAAATCAAGAGTTCAATGTGATATAAATTATTTCCACTCCCTAAACTGTGCAAAGGAGCAGGATTACCTCCCCTTTCTCAAAATTGTTTATTAATGTAAAAAATAAAATAAAGAGTTCAATGTGATATAAGTTATTTCCGCTCCCTAAACTGTCCAAAGGAGCAGGATTACCTCCCCTTTCTCAAAATTGTTTATTAATGTAAAAAATAAAATAAAGAGTTCAATGTGATATAAGTTATTTCCGCTCCCTAAACTGTCCAAAGGAGCAGGATTACCTCCCCTTTCTCAAATTGTTTATTAATGTAAAAAATAAAATAAAGAGTTCAATGTGATATAAGTTATTTCCGCTCCCTAAACTGTCCAAAAAAGCAGGATTACCTCCCCTTTCTCAAATTGTTTATTAATGTAAAAAAATAAAATAAAGAGTTCAATGTGATATAAGTTATTTCCGCTCCCTAAACTGTCCAAAAGAGCAGGATTACCTCCCCTTTCTCAAAATTGTTTATTAATGTAAAAAATAAAATAAAGAGTTCAATGTGATATAAGTTATTTCCGCTCCCTAAACTGTCCAAAGGAGCAGGATTACCTCCCCTTTCTCAAATTGTTTATTAATGTAAAAAATAAAATAAAGAGTTCAATGTGATATAAGTTATTTCCGCTCCCTAAACTGTCCAAAGGAGCAGGATTACCTCCCCTTTCTCAAATTGTTTATTAATGTAAAAAATAAAATAAAGAGTTCAATGTGATATAAGTTATTTCCGCTCCCTAAACTGTCCAAAGGAGCAGGATTACCTCCCCTTTCTCAAATTGTTCATTAATGTAAAAAATAAAATAAAGAGTTCAATGTGATATAAGTTATTTCCACTCCTTAAACTGTCCAAAGGAGCAGGATTACCTCCCCTTTCTCAAATTGTTTATTAATGTAAAAAATAAAATAAAGAGTTCAATGTGATATAAGTTATTTCCGCTCCTTAAACTGTCCAAAGGAGCAGGATTACCTCCCCTTTCTCAAATTGTTTATTAATGTAAAAAATAAAATAAAGAGTTCAATGTGATATAAGTTATTTCCGCTCCCTAAACTGTCCAAAGGAGCAGGATTACCTCCCCTTTCTCAAAATTGTTTATTAATGTAAAAAATAAAATAAAGAGTTCAATGTGATATAAGTTATTTCCGCTCCTTAAACTGTCCAAAGGAGCAGGATTACCTCCCCTTTCTCAAATTGTTCATTAATGTAAAAAATAAAATAAAGAGTTCAATGTGATATAAGTTATTTCCGCTCCTTAAACTGTCCAAAGGAGCAGGATTACCTCCCCTTTCTCAAATTGTTTATTAATGTAAAAAATAAAATAAAGAGTTCAATGTGATATAAGTTATTTTTGCTCCCTAAACTGTCCAAAGGAGCAGGATTACCTCCCCTTTCTCAAAATTGTTTATTAATGTAAAAAAATAAAATAAAGAGTTCAATGTGATATGTTATTTCCGCTCCCTAAACTGTCCAAAGGAGCAGGATTACCTCCCCTTTCTCAAAATTGTTTATTTATGTAAAAAAATAAAATAAAGAGTTCAATGTGATATAAATTATTTCCACTCCCTAAACTGTCCAAAGGAGCAGGATTACCTCCCCTTTCTCAAATTGTTTATTAATGTAAAAAAATAAAATAAAGAGTTCAATGTGATATAAATTATTTCCGCTCCCTAAACTGTCCAAAGGAGCAGGATTACCTCCCCTTTCTCAAATTGTTTATTAATGTAAAAAATAAAATAAAGAGTTCAATGTGATATAAATTATTTCCGCTCCCTAAACTGTCCAAAGGAGCAGGATTACCTCCCCTTTCTCAAATTGTTTATTAATGTAAAAAATAAAATAAAGAGTTCAATGTGATATAAGTTATTTCCGCTCCCTAAACTGTCCAAAGGAGCAGGATTACCTCCCCTTTCTCAAATTGTTTATTAATGTAAAAAATAAAATAAAGAGTTCAATGTGATATAAGTTATTTCCGCTCCCTAAACTGTCCAAAGGAGCAGGATTACCTCCCCTTTCTCAAATTGTTTATTAATGTAAAAAATAAAATAAAGAGTTCAATGTGATATAAATTATTTCCACTCCCTAAACTGTCCAAAGGAGCAGGATTACCTCCCCTTTCTCAAATTGTTTATTAATGTAAAAAATAAAATAAAGAGTTCAATGTGATATAAATTATTTCCACTCCCTAAACTGTCCAAAGGAGCAGGATTACCTCCCCTTTCTCAAATTGTTTATTAATGTAAAAAATAAAATAAAGAGTTCAATGTGATATAAGTTATTTCCGCTCCCTAAACTGTCCAAAGGAGCAGGATTACCTCCCCTTTCTCAAATTGTTTATTAATGTAAAAAATAAAATAAAGAGTTCAATGTGATATAAATTATTTCCACTCCCTAAACTGTCCAAAGGAGCAGGATTACCTCCCCTTTCTCAAATTGTTTATTAATGTAAAAAAATAATATAAAGAGTTCAATGTGATATAAGTTATTTCCACTCCCTAAACTGTCAAAAGGAGCAGGATTACCTCCCCTTTCTCAAATTGTTTATTAATGTAAAAAATAATATAAAGAGTTCAATGTGATATAAATTATTTCCACTCCCTAAACTGTCCAAAGGAGCAGGATTACCTCCCCTTTCTCAAATTGTTTATTAATGTAAAAAATAAAATAAAGAGTTCAATGTGATATAAATTATTTCCGCTCCCTAAACTGTCCAAAGGAGCAGGATTACCTCCCCTTTCTCAAATTGTTTATTAATGTAAAAAAAAAAAGAAAAAATGTTATTTCCACTCAGATAGTATGCGGTTATAAAACAAACTGAGGTTGTCTCTCTTTCTCCTCTACCGTACCGACTTATCATATGGAAACCTAAATAAAAGTGCAAGCTGAAAATCGTCTCAGCGTTTGTTCTATTAATTTGAATTGACAACGGTTAGGTTTGTTTCGTTCAACAAGATGAAGCCTTCATTTCTGTAATATTTCAATGATAACAAATTTCATGCGAAAAAGCACACATCACTTTTTCAGAGTTCAGATTCAAGAGTTTTCAGCCACGGAGCATTCAACCACACCCACTAGATGATCAATCAATTAATCAATCAATCAATCAATCATGATGATCATATGTAAAACAATCGTATTATTTTAAATGGTGTATATGATTTAATAATGTCAACATTTCTTGAAAAAGTGCAGTCCATGAACTGAATTCAGATGAGTGAATAATGTGAGACTAATATAATCTCCATTCATATCTGTTTTTCTCTCGTATAATATGAAAAGGAAAAAACGTAATTAAATCAGAACATGTCAGAAATTAAATCTGAAATGGAAGGTCATGCAGTACGTCAAGTGTGATTGGGTTCATTTCAAGGTGATCCATAATACAGGCCTAGCAAACATGCGACTGGGGTTCACGACTGGGGGCGGACATCTGAAGACGAAAATTACTACTAAATAATAATTACCAAGAAAAGTCTTAGTAAAAAATTTCTTAATAATGTCCAGTAATTAGCAACTATAGATATTATTAGGAAGCAGCTTACAATAATTGATTTATTTCCATCAAATCAAATGTAAAAAGTACAAAAATATAAAAGAACTAAATTAACAAAAAATCACTTTATTCACCATGAATTAGACATATTTTTGATATTTCAAAAATTATGAGTCAATTTGTTTATATTGACGACTTGATTACAGAAAATATAATGACATAATACAATCAGAAAACAAATTCAACATTTTACAAAATCAAATACTTTATGAACAAAATAATGTTCACAGAAACAATTTTGATAAGTTTTGCAAAAATTTGTTTTGTTTTTTTACAGAAGATGAAGAAAATGCTTATTTCTTCATGATACGATAATACATATTATACACAGTCTTAATAATAAAATCAACTTAAATTAACAAGAACATAAAATCAGTAAAATATATGTAAAAAGGGGGGAAATGTAAAACATATCTGATAACTGCTTGGAAAATTATACATGATCAATACTGATTATATTCTCATGAGAATTGTATAAACATTTTTATTTTATGAATAATATTTTAAGATAATTTCAATACTTTTAGTGTTGGTTCTTGAATTGCCTTAGGTGAATCAAACAAAACAATAATTAAAAAATGTATATTGGACAATATATAGTAATAATTTTGGTCTTCACATGTCCGCCCCCAGTCGTGGACCCCAGTTGCATGTTTGCCAGGCCTGTATTATGGATCGCCTTGGTTCAGTTCAATCAATCTCGCGCTGCCATTCAGTGCAAGGGGAGCACATTCTTCAAGAATGTGCTCAGTTCTTTGGTCATCTGCACTTTACTCGCATCTAAGGTTTCAATATATCCCAATTGGCGGATGTCATGACATAGGAAGCATTTTTCGGTTTTCAAGCGATTGAGCCAGAACTATGATATGGATGATGTAGACGAGGCCTTTTTGTCTAGTGACCATGATGCATGCTAACAAGTAAAATTAAAAAAACGAGTGTGTGAAAAGTAGTAGGCAAAAACAGAATTAATGAAAGACAACGTGTTTATATATTCACAAAGTTACAAAGTATGTAAGTTTGTATGTGTGAATTGTTCATTTGTGTTTGTAAGTTTAAAAACATAATTTGTTTTCCTTTGTTTGTAGAGTGGAGAAAAGGAATTAGTTAATGTAAGAAGTGTGTGTGTATGTTTGTGTTCATTTTTATCAGTGTTTTTGGCATCGAAATTCATAGAAGTTTCGGTCTTTACTTCCCCCAGCTAGTAGCTGAGGGGATGCTTCGATTAAAAACATGTTGACCAGCTTCTGGCTTTTAATTGGCTCCTCGTAGCTATGTCAAATCCTTTTTATCCGAAACAAAAGGATCCACAGAGTGCGTTTGCTTTTAGTGGGTAAAAGAATTTTAGTCTGTGGACGTAATTGTAGACAAGTTACTTGACTTGTTATTTTTATTATTTTATCCTTTCCCTTTAAGGACCGCTTTTCGTACCAAAAATAAGATAGTTTTTTTAATATATAATTTTGATGCATGTCTTACTTGTTTCTATTCATGCTATTGGTTTGTAAAAGATTTAAAGATATGCTAATCGTATATATCCAGGTAGAGTGAAGGAGATTGAAATTAAGTGGGGGGGGGGAGATCTATCAGGTGAATGGATCTGTAGAAGCTTACATGAAGGAACTCTTTTCTATCAGCGGTGAGTTGTGATTCGGCTTGGCAGTTATGTGATCATTGCCTCTTCAACAGGTGCGCGTCTTCATGTAACGAGATTCACATGCGATCGCTGAAGCCAGATCACGTGATCAACAGGAACATTTCAGGTCCAGCCTGTATCCCAAACAGACAAGATGTAAATTGTGCGTTCTCTACCGGACCGATGATAGATAAATCGAGAGACTCCAGAATTAAGATCATTTCATCTTGTCTACATTCACTCAACCCTAACCCTAACCCTAACCCCAATCATCTTGTTCCTGTCTGTGCACCATGTTGATCATGATGATGATCATGATGATGATAATCATCATCATGATGATGATCATCATCATGATGATCATCATCTTTTGTTTAACGTCTGTTTTACCTGCAGGCATGTGTTGGACGGCTTTAAGAAATTGACTTACAGACTAACCTATCTCTGGCCAGGTCTTTATTATCCTTCTTTCTCAAATCCATCCTTATCATTTCCTCCCATGTTTTCATTAAAGTCTTTAAGGCTAACATTACACATCCATCCTAAAGAAAAGTTACACAAACCAATGCACATATCCTTGTTCCTTTATTCCCATCTTTATCTCTTCCCCGAGATCTATATAAACACCCGCCTGCACAGACCATGATTCTGCCATTCACAATTGATGTATGAAGATGCCACAGTTTTCCTTTGTAATGCGGTAATAGGAATGTGGTCACATGCGGATGACTTGTAAGGTCTTGAAGAGGAGAATTGTTTTTAAGAATTTCAAAGTATTAGCTTTATTTTTAGAAGATGAAGATGATGGCATTTCTTTTTTCTCTCTCCTTGTCAAGCTTTTCTTGAAAAACTCAAAGTTCTGAGGTGGTAGCACAATAGCAGGAAAGGCAAAATCAAAAGAAAGAATAGTCGATCAATACAAAAATATATCTAAGTGAAATATTTTTGAAAATCAACACATGGTTCAATTTAAATGAAAAAATCATTTATTTAATTTTTTCTTTTGCAAGCTTTTGTTGTAAAACAACTTTATCAGGCGAGACTGTCTTATAGTTTTTTTTCTTTTTTTCTTCTTCCTCATTTTGATGGTGGGAGGTGACGGTGGTTAAGTGGATAACGACACGGACTGAAGACCTGGGTGTTTCAAGTTCGAATCCAGTCGGTTCACTTAGGGATGTTGGCAACCTTCTTGTGATCCTTCCTGTAAGTACCCGATGTCTTTCCAGAAAGATTTCTAATTAGAAAAACATTGGGGAAATTAATGTCAACACCAGAATCATCTGATTCACACGAAAGAAAAAGAAGATTTTGATGGTATTAACCCCGAGGGGTCGAATCACGGTAGAGGCAGAAAAACATGTCAAGTTGTAAAAGACGTTAGGATAAGTAGAGTCCGGTCGATTTTTGGCACAGATTGGCGTTTTTTGAATAAGGAAATTGACAACATCTTTGAAGCACCCATGAAAATGTATTTAAGTGAAATATTTTTTAAATAGTTTTGCAACGAAAGCTTGCAAAAATAAAAAATTAAATAAATGATTTTTTCATTTAAATTGCACCATGTGTTGATTTTCAAAAATATTTCCCTTAAATACATTTTCATGGGTGCTCCAAAGATGTTGTCAATTTCCTTATATAAAAATATATCTATTTTTATTGGCAACTTGTTAGAAGGGCCCCCAAATAAAAAGTTAGCAGTTAATGAGATTTCAAAGTATCTTAGAACGTTCCATGTGAAAAAAAGTATAATTTAGTCTGTGTAAAGAGTTGAGTAGACATGTTTATTCTGTTGTTGGCGTGCGAGTTTGCGCGTGGCAGTGTGTAAGTTCAGTAGACTATGTTATGTAGGCAGTGTGTAGCAGTTACATGAGTGACCTATTTTATTTAAACGTATGTGCAGTCTCATGCATTAGATTGAGTTGTGGACTGTTAATTGCGTGGGTTTTATGATACATCTGCGTAGAATAAAGATTAATATGCATAAATGTATCTTGGCATCTAAAATACGATTCAAGATCAGTTCCTGTTTTGATTGCCTTTTGATAGGATGTTATCCTGTGCTCACTGTTTTATTATGAGCGGTTGGCTAGAATGGAGCTCCAAGATACAGCATTCGTTTATCGACAAAAGCCAGCCTACCAAACAATTCTCGTTGTGTTCCGGTTTTCCCTTGAATAAAAGTTGATACCTATTTAGTTGTAAAGATGTGGTTATATTTATGTAAGATGGTGACCCGTTTTCTTATTCAATATTCTATTTCAGTCAGATGCAGCCAGATAGAACTAACTCTACCAAGTAACGTTCTTCATCGTGAATTTCTTCCTAACCAACAAACCAACCACATAACCTCTCCATCAAAGACATAAACCTGTCTTTTTAAAATCAGTATGAGAGTATATGCATGAACCTGTGTGTAAGTGAGTTCAGTAAGAAGTGTGTATATGCTGTCATTGTGGGTTCAGTATTTTGGCTGGTTTTAGTGATGTGCTCGTGTGAAAGAAACTGGAAAAGTGAGAGAAAAAACGTTGATGAATTTTTTAATTTAAACAAAAATAATAATATTGTGGAGGGGCGAATATTTTTGCACTTCTGATTGACCGAAAGATGTTGATTGAGATTTTATCCAATCGAAAATCGATACCTTTAAACAACATTCGCTGCTGCTGCTGCTTCTACAGTACCAGTCTAGTTAGTACTTATTTGTGGGTGAATACAGTTCCTGCGTTAAAATCTTTTTGGTCACGACCTGCCATTCATTACTTTTATTGATATTTGTTATGAATTCATTTGTGGTAAAAGAGGAGAAAATCAGCTACGTAGTGAACGGATTTCTGGTTTTGAGGCTGGTGGCTGGTGCTGGAGTCGTGGAATGTTCGAAGTGGTGGAAAGATTCATCATTAAGTAGCCGTCACAACAGTTTGAAGTGTTGCCACATCTCGTCGGAGATCTGCTAGTGTAATGTTAGGACCGAGAGAAATCTTTGCATCATGTGATGAGAAAAGAAAACGCGCTCGCATAAATACCAACCCGACAATCTGTGGAGGTCCCCAGATGCCGAAGAACTTTCTACTCCGAAAGCTTCTTTTCTCGTGCTGCTGGACTCTGGAACTCCCTCCCTGCTCCCTGCTTTCCTGACGTTACTGACATGCAGAAATTTAAAACTAATGTAAACAGACATCGCGCTGCGCAGCTCCTAAATTAGGTTGACCCCCCTCCTCCCCCCAAAAACCTTCACCCTTCTTTCTCAGTAGCCCCTTACGTCTACAGTGGCGTACTGCCTTGTTTGGGGTGAACTATGTTAAAAAAAAACCCCCAAAAAACCCCAACTTTCTTCCTCATTGTCAGCAAATTCTAACCAATGTGGTGCATTATGGTTAGAGTGTGAGGTTAATAAATAGAATCCAACTTGTTATAATGATAACCAGGAAATGTAAAACAATGGAGATGGATGAGAACTGAGATGTGGAGAAAGTATATTTGGATGACGAAGCTATCGAGTTTGTTCAGAAGCTTTGTTACCTTAGTGATACCATTGGAGCACAGGGAAGAGATAGTTCCTGTGGAATTGCAAGGGTTAGGAGTGGATAGAGTAAGTAACTTCTATCATTACTAACTAGCAGAGCGTTACCACTGTCGACTAAGAAAAGAGTCTATCAGGCATGTGTGCGCAGTGTGATGATGTATGGAAATGAAACCTGGCCAGTGAGGGTTGAGGATATGTGCTGCACGGAGAGAAACAAGCCGCGCGTGCGTGGTCCCCCTCTGTATGTGACTCGATGTGGCGAGTGTAAAATGCAATAAATTTGGGAAATTTGGGGCATTTTTGACCCCCCTTTGACCCCCTGGGGGTGAGAACCACAATTTTTCTGAGGTCAAGGATGCTCATTTTATATACAGAACAATTGCCTCTACATTTTGGCCAAGTTTCAGAAAAATTGAATGGATGGATCAAACGTTATGGGAGGAAAGGGTCATTTTTTGCCATTTCGGAGCCTTTTGACCCCCTGGGGACGCGAACCAGATTTTTTTTCAAAAATCGGAGAATGTCACTTTCTAACCTGACAAAAGTTACAACTTTATGTAAAATTTCAGAGAAATTCACTGGATGGTTGCGGAGAAAAATCCGGATGGACGGACACACGGACGGACACACGGACACACACATGGAAATGCCTCAAAACATAGGTCTCCCGATTTTATAAATCAGGGGAAACAATTATATGAGAATAATACAATGGACGTGTAATATGAGTCTTAAAAATTGAAAGGAAGATTAAATCTGAACTGTATAAGAAGATGTGTGAAGAACACGAGTTCAATGCTTCAATGATCAGATTGAAAGAATGAATCGATTGAAAGAATGGATGAGAATTCTTGGGTTCGTAGATGTAGAACAGCTGAGAGTGGCAGTTACAGTTGGCCGGGGAAAGCCAAGGAAAACATGGGAATAAGTGAGAAGAATGGATTTGAGACAAAGAGGGATGAATAAAGACCTTGCTAAATATAGGTTGGTTTGGAAATTAATTTCTAAAAGCCGTCCAACACATGTCAGCATGTAAAATGCCCATTAAACCGATAACGATTATGATGATGATGAAGAAGAAGAAGAACCAATTTGGGTGCTTATTTATACTGAGATACATGCGAAATATAGCAGTTAAAAATAACTTAAGAGGGAAACTTATGGATATACTTACTTATGAGTGAAAAATATCAGAGTACACCAAAAGTTACAGAAAATAAGTGAGTAGAATTTTAATGAAAAATAAAATTAATTTACTATTCAGAGTCAACGAACTCCACACCACAAGACCGCTTGGCGCTTTCATATTAGAAGAAGAGAAATAATCTTCTATGACGCGCTGGCGAATGTTGTTCGGAGTTCGTTGACTCCGAATAGTAAATTAATTTTATTTTTCATTAAAATTCTACTCACTTATTTTCTGTAATTTTTGGTGTACTCTGATATTTTGCACTGATAAGTAAGTTTTCCTGTTATTTTATTTTTAACTGCCATATTTCGCATATACCTCAATCTAAATAAGCACCTCAATTTGTTATTTCGAACCAAGAATGTTGTTATTTTTATGTTTTTTTTGGAGGGGGATGGTGATTTTCAAGTATGGAATTCTGTTGATTTTATTTATCTACCTCCCACAAGGTAAGATGTGACACAAGGTCGGGAAAGTGGGATTAGATAAGCCAGCGCTCGAGAGGTGAGCACTCTGGCCATTTAAAAATTGCCTGGGCAGCCCCGTCGGCATTCCCCGGTAGGGGCGCCTCAGACAGTAAGCAATAAACTTACTCCTCCCCAAAGAGGGGAGGCGAAGCCTGGGAGGGTGGACCTCCTAGAACTGCACAGGACAGGCGTGCAGTATCCATCGGAACAGATACTACACTTTGATCTTAGCCAAAAGGCCGAGAACTGTTGATATTTATTTACTCCTCGCGGAGTTAGGCACAAGGCCAGTTTTATCTTACTCCCACAAGTAAGATGTGACCCAAGATCGGGTCGAGCAAGTGGGGTTAAAAGCCAGCGCTCGAGAGGTGAGCACTCTGGCCATTTAAAAATTGCCTGGGCAGCCCCGTCGGCATTCCCCGGTAGGGGCGCCTCAGACAGTAAGCAATAACCTTACTCCTTCCCAAAGAGGGGAGGCGAAGCCTGGGAGGGTGGACCTCCTAGAACTGCACAGGACAGGCGTGCAGTATCCATCGGAACAGATACTACACTTTGATCTTAGCCAAAAGGCCGAGAACTGTTGATATTTATTTACTCCTCGCGGAGTTAGGCACAAGGCCAGTTTTATCTTACTCCCACAAGTAAGATGTGACCCAAGATCAGGTCGAGCAAGTGGGGTTAAAAGCCAGCGCTCGAGAGGTGAGCACTCTGGCCATTTAAAAATTGCCTGGGCAGCCCCGTCGGCATTCCCCGGTAGGGGCGCCTCAGACAGTAAGCAATAACCTTACTCCTTCCCAAAGAGGGGAGGCGAAGCCTGGGAGGGTGGACCTCCTAGAACTGCACAGGACAGGCGTGCAGTATCCATCGGAACAGATACTACACTTTGATCTTAGCCAAAAGGCCGAGAACTGTTGATATTTATTTACTCCTCGCGGAGTTAGGCACAAGGCCAGTTTTATCTTACTCCCACAAGTAAGATGTGACCCAAGATCGGGTCGAGCAAGTGGGGTTAAAAGCCAGCGCTCGAGAGGTGAGCACTCTGGCCATTTAAAAATTGCCTGGGCAGCCCCGTCGGCATTCCCCGGTAGGGGCGCCTCAGACAGTAAGCAATAAACTTACTCCTCCCCAAAGAGGGGAGGCGAAGCCTGGGAGGGTGGACCTCCTAGAACTGCACAGGACAGGCGTGCAGTATCCATCGGAACAGATACTACACTTTGATCTTAGCCAAAAGGCCGAGAACTGTTGATATTTATTTACTCCTCGCGGAGTTAGGCACAAGGCCAGTTTTATCTTACTCCCACAAGTAAGATGTGACCCAAGATCGGGTCGAGCAAGTGGGGTTAAAAGCCAGCGCTCGAGAGGTGAGCACTCTGGCCATTTAAAAATTGCCTGGGCAGCCCCGTCGGCATTCCCCGGTAGGGGCGCCTCAGACAGTAAGCAATAAACTTACTCCTCCCCAAAGAGGGGAGGCGAAGCCTGGGAGGGTGGACCTCCTAGAACTGCACAGGACAGGCGTGCAGTATCCATCGGAACAGATACTACACTTTGATCTTAGCCAAAAGGCCGAGAACTGTTTATATTTATTTACTCCTCGCGGAGTTAGGCACAAGGCCAGTTTTATCTTACTCCCACAAGTAAGATGTGACCCAAGATCGGGTCGAGCAAGTGGGGTTAAAAGCCAGCGCTCGAGAGGTGAGCACTCTGGCCATTTAAAAATTGCCTGGGCAGCCCCGTCGGCATTCCCCGGTAGGGGCGCCTCAGACAGTAAGCAATAAACTTACTCCTCCCCAAAGAGGGGAGGCGAAGCCTGGGAGGGTGGACCTCCTAGAACTGCACAGGACAGGCGTGCAGTATCCATCGGAACAGATACTACACTTTGATCTTAGCCAAAAGGCCGAGAACTGTTGATATTTATTTACTCCTCGTGGAGTTAGGCACAAGGCCAGTTTTATCTTACTCCCACAAGTAAGATGTGACCCAAGATCGGGTCGAGCAAGTGGGGTTAAAAGCCAGCGCTCGAGAGGTGAGCACTCTGGCCATTTAAAAATTGCCTGGGCAGCCCCGTCGGCATTCCCCGGTAGGGGCGCCTCAGACAGTAAGCAATAAACTTACTCCTCCCCAAAGAGGGGAGGCGAAGCCTGGGAGGGTGGACCTCCTAGAACTGCACAGGACAGGCGTGCAGTATCCATCGGAACAGATACTACACTTTGATCTTAGCCAAAAGGCCGAGAACTGTTGATATTTATTTACTCCCTGCGGAGTTAGGCACAAGGCCAGTTTTATCTTACTCCCACAAGTAAGATGTGACCCAAGATCGGGTCGAGCAAGTGGGGTTAAAAGCCAGCGCTCGAGAGGTGAGCACTCTGGCCATTTAAAAATTGCCTGGGCAGCCCCGTCGGCATTCCCCGGTAGGGGCGCCTCAGACAGTAAGCAATAAACTTACTCCTCCCCAAAGAGGGGAGGCGAAGCCTGGGAGGGTGGACCTCCTAGAACTGCACAGGACAGGCGTGCAGTATCCATCAGAACAGATACTACACTTTGATCTTAGCCAAAAGGCCGAGACCAACTTAGATTTTGTGTAAGTTTGTTACTCATCAGTAGAAGTGGAAAATATTATTTGGGTCAGTCTTTTGAAAAGGGTCTTCCATGTCCCCCTTTTTCATATTGTTTGCTTAATAATGTTTTGAATGGATTTGGTTATGGTTGTTAGAGTTTATGAGCATATGTTTCTTTGTAAGTGAAGATAATCTCCATTTTGTGTAAGTCGAGAGCAGCAGGGTGAAGGAGGGGGTGATGCCCGGGTAAATCTTAATTGTATGGTCCATAAGACTCAAGTTTATACTTG
Organism: Sepiola atlantica; assembly: GCA_963556195.1. Lineage (NCBI taxonomy): Eukaryota > Metazoa > Mollusca > Cephalopoda > Sepiida > Sepiolidae > Sepiola > Sepiola atlantica. Next base: position 213,339,894 of record OY744517.1, read on the forward strand.
GCCTAAAATACTGTAAAATATTATGAGAAATGAAAATATTTTGACTTATATATACATGCATAGATATTACATGATTTATTCGGTTTTAATATAAATCAAAAAGGAGAATTGACTTACAAAACGCAGGTCTGCTTGTTACCTTTGCCAAGGAGGTTATGTTTTCGTTTAAGTTTATTTGTTGGTTTATCAGTATGTTTGTTTGTTTGTTGGCTTGTCACTATGTTTGTTTGTTGGTGTTCAGCTTAATGTCCACATCGTTTGACCAATTGTCACCAAACTTGGTCAAAATATTGTCATGTTCGAATGTAGAACTGATTTCTATTTTTTGATACTTAGGTCAGAGAAAAGGTGAAAGTCACACTATTGGCGATAATTTCGGTTCTGTTCACCGGAGAGATTTACTACTTGACTCTTATTGTAGCCAATGAAGTCCCATATTTTTTATGACCTTGAGTATAACCTTGAAAAGTTCGATCAAGGTCGGAATTTTGACGGAATTTCAACTTCTGATTTTTTCAAATCTCACAACTGACTTATGTTCTTGCTGCTTTTTCTAATGGTTGCATGTTTGTGGGTGGGCAGCAATGTAGAGATACTTCTGGCAAAAGTGGCAGAAAAAAGCCCCCAAATTAGTAGATTTTAACCAAAAGTAACCCAAAATACTACTACTTTAAGCATTACTATATATATATATATATATATATATATATATATATATATATATATATATATATATATATATATATAGTTTTAAAGTTTATTTATATCTAAAAGATCTTAAAAATGTTCATTAAAAGTATGAAGTTCAAATCTGCAAAATAAAAACTCAATATAAACCAAGAAACAGAGCTTTATCACTACATTTATAGAGTTAGGCATATATATATATATATATATATATATATATATATATATATAAATGTAATACTTAGAAGGCAATACAATGCAGAGGTGTGACGGATAGACACAAGTTGGAGCAAATAAGACATATAATGGTGGAACAGGTTAAAATCTGATCGCCTTGCTAAAAAAACATCAGAATTCAACATTCTCTTGAACAGAGATGACACAGTGAGTCAAAAGAGGACACTTACATTTGTGGTTGTCTTAGTTCCCAGTTTTGAATCGGGTATTTTAGACGACGGTCACGTCTTTAGGAATTGCCAATCACCACACTAAACAATTAATATTTGATGCAGCTAAATCGGGACTAGATAAAAACATATATGTTTTGAATGGATCACCAGTGCTAACTTTTAACAATAGAATATTGTTAATAAAAAAAGAGAAACTTTAAAGGAACATTTATATAGAAACAATTTTACAAAGATGTAAAATATTAACAGTAAAGGTTGGAAAAGTTTTGCATATGAAAACGACACAAGCGTTAAATTTGTTTTCAAAGTTCGGTATGCGTGCGTGCGTGCGTGCGTGCGTGTGTGTGTATGTGTGTTTACATACTTGGGTTAAGCCATTATCGAGGAGACAGCAACCATCCTTAAAAAGTGGATGCTGGGCTTAGCACTTCAAGTCGGGTGTTTCTTGTTGTTGTTGCTGTCTTAATCGAAAGCCGAGGCCGTGAATTTGATGTCACCAACGAACTCTGATTTCTTTTGACCAATTCACTGTTTTTATAAAGTTTCATTTCACACCTGCTTGTTACCTTCAGATTAAAAATACATGTGAAAATTTTTCACTGAGTTCAAACTTTGGCCAACATATTTATGTACTTATTTTATTAGCAACTGACCACAAGGTGATCCCATCTTTAAAGAGGAAAGAAAGAAATGAAAAAAAGAGGAAGAAGAGGAAAGAAGATGAAAGAAGAGGAGAGAGTAAGCCGAACGAATCTAGAAAGAGAAGGGGTAACTAACTGTTGTGAAGTTGTCCCACAGTAAATAATAAATAAAGGAAGTCAAGTCGAGGGTTGGTTTAACAAGTGTATTAACAAAGTAAGAAAGTGACTAGCACTTGGCTAGACAGTTACAAGACTGTGCTTTGTCTTCTCTGTGTCTCCGGTGACTCGCACTATTTATAGTGACAACTGGTGCAGTTTCTCCTGTGTAAGAACGGCCGGTGTAACACTAAGCTAGCACTCTTCTTCAATGCCCGTTCGCCTCATCGATTTATTAGTCTGCTAAACATTCTATTTTCCAGACAGAGGGAAGCAATTTACATACATATTCACACACTGACTTTATGATAGGTACATATATAGTATGTGCACCGGGGCGGCTATAGGTACGTATATAGTATGCACACTGGGGTGGCGATAGGTACATATATAGTATGTGCACCGGGTCAGCGATAGGTACGTATATAGTATGCGCACTGGGGTGGCGATAGGTACATATATAGTATGTGCACCGGGGCAGCGATAGGTACGTATATAGTATGCGCACTGGGGTGGCGATAGGTACATATATAGTATGCGCACCGGGGCAGCGATAGGTACGTATATAGTATGCGCACTGGGGTGGCGATAGGTACATATATAGTATGCGCACCAGGGCAGCGATAGGTACGTATATATTGTATGTGCACCGGGGCGGAGATATGTACCTATATAGAAGGTGCAGACAGAAGTGTTACTTTTTATAGAAATATGTCATACTTTTGCCCTGGGCAACGGAAGAGGAATGGTGGGGAAGAAACAGCTTTCGCAAAAGGCAAAATGAGAAAGTAGCAGTGAAATGGGGCGACCAGGGAAGAGAAAAGTAGAAAGATAAAGAGACGGCTATAGAGAGAGGGAGAGAAATCGAAGTTTGAATATAAAGATGTTACACACGCGATTTTACTTCTCTTTTATGTTTTTATGACCCCGAGCAACGCCGTGCCGCACTGTTTACTAAGCTCCTTTGAAGCTCGCTACAGTGTTGCATCCTTGTGTTTGTTTTGCAAGTACTTCCACGGAACGTGCTTTGATGAACTTACTGCACTTGTACCCTCTCAACATAAATACCCTAACCCGACTAGCAACAAAATCGCACCCCTTCTCTTCTTAAGGTCTGTCGATGCCTGAATATTTTCTACTCTAATAGCTTCTTTCCCCGGATCGCTTGCTCTTGGAATTCCTTCCCTGCTCCCTGTTTCTCCGATCGTACCAACATACAGAAATTTAAATGTAATGTGAACAAAAACGTTGCTGCCCAACTCCCCACCCAGGTTGCTCCCCTATAAATCTGGCCTCTATCACAGTAGCCTCTTACGCATCAGTTACAATATGCTTTGTTTGGGGTAAAAAAATGTTTTCTCTAATCATGTTTTTATGCCCTTTTATTCAAACAACCATTTTTCCCGTTTCCCCATTTTAACATTTTAGTTGTTAGCGTGGGTCATGGTATATCCAAAGACGTTGCCATAGTCTATATTTTATTCATGCAAAAGACCACACTACAAATATGCATATGATAATGTATATATATATATATATATATATTTTTTTTTATTTTTAAATACAGATTTTAATCAGACATGGACCAGTGGTTTCTGACAAGAAACGGGTTTAATTCCCGATTCCGTCTTCTTCAGCATAGTCTGAAATAGTAAATGATGGAATTTCTTCTAAAAACACTTATAACCGTTATGAAACGCTATGTACACAGAATTTTGAAATGGAGGACCGGCGAGACGCTTAGATCAGAAAAAGCCGTTAAATAAGAGATTCTATATTTAGAAGTGAATAACGAGAAGGAAGGAAGAAAGAAAGAAAGAAAGAAAGAAAAGAGAGAAAGAAAGAAAGAAAGGAGGGGAAAAATAAAATAAAATAAAATAAAATAAAATTTATAATAATAAAATATTATTTTTATATTTATATATATTATTTTTATATGTAGAACATAATTCATTAAATTATCTAAAAAAGGGGAGGTAACTATTTATTATTATATAAAATATATATATTTATATATAAATTTCCGATTGTGTCAATTAATAAATATCAATTTAAAGTAAAGATATAAATATAGATAAATATATAAATAAAAAATCAATGAATAAAAAATCAATATATAAATAAAAAAATCAATCAATATATAATTAAAATATCAATATATAAATGAAAAATCAATATATAAATAAAAAATAAAAAATCAATATATAAATAAAAAATAATCAATACATAAATAAAAAATCAATATATAAATAAAAAAAAAAAATATATTTATATATATATATATATATATATATATATATATATATATATATATATATATATATATATATATATGGGAAATGAAAAAAGGAAAAACCAAGAGATATTTTTTATATATTCATCAACGTTTCGTCTTTATTGTAAGACTTTCTCAGGATGATAATTTTAAGAAAAATGTCATGCAAGTACATCGAAATGTTGAGTTGACATGATGGGTTGATAAGGAAAAGTAGTAGCCGTGGCTACTAAAAGCGCTGGACTCTTTGCTACTGACTGACTTCTCGCAGCGTGGACCCTCGTCCAGCGCTCTTTGTAGCCATGGCTACTATTTTTCCTTATCAATCCATCATGTCAACTACATATTTCGATGTACTTGCATGACATTTTTCTTAAAATTATTATCCTGAGGAAGTCTTACAATAAAGACGAAACGTTGATGAATATATAAAAATATCTATTGTTTTTTTCCTTTTTCATTTCCTATTACGTCGGATTACTCTTATCCTTCCTTTCTCATATATATATATATATATATATATATAGGAAAAAATGGTGCCTCGATATATATATATATATATATATATATATATACATATATATATATATATATATATATATATATATATATATATATATCGAGGCACCATTTTTTCCTTATAACACGTATTATTAAAAATAACCGACAACTCTTGTCTGGATATTTTAGTATTGATCCCTTCAATTTTCCGGATTAAAGTTTTAATCTCGGATGAGAACTGGCTGATGAAACTGCCGTAATTTATATATATATATATATATATATATATATATATATATATATATATATATACTAGGATTTAGATTTCCCTTCCTTTTGTAGCTTATGTTGAGGGTATTGGCAGCAGTTTGACTGTTGAAAAAACGGTCAGCTTGAAACACTTGCTCATCTAATCACACTGGAGAGCTGTGATAGACTCTTAATTTGATGGTGAATAATGGCCAATCAACGATTCCCCCACTATCAAATAACCATGATGTCGCTTGTACGACAAATTAGAAGGCTGAATTGCTTGCCCTGCAGTTTGCCTCTAACTCCACCTTAGACTCCACAAACCACTCCCTTCCAAATTTTACTTTGCGGACAGCAGTCACACGCGATGATCTGATCATCACCCCTTTCCATGTCAGTGATATAAAAAAAAACGGAGACACCTCCAAGGCGTGTGGGCCTGATCTTATATCTGCTATACTAATAAAGAAATGCTCTGCTGAGCTAGCCCCTGTTCTCTCCAAACTCTACAACAAATGCCTTACCGAATCTTGCTTCCCTGATAGCTGGAAAATTGCTTCTGTGATACCAGTATTCAAGAATGAAAGAACTGACCCACTCAATTATTGCCGTATCAGTTTCCTCCCTTTCTTCACTAAAATCTTTGAATCGTTAATCAATCTAGCACTGGTCCACCACCTCGTAAATGTTAACTTTCTTTCTGACCGTTAGTATGGATTTAATCAAGCCCGTTCTACTGTGGATATCCTAACAATCATCTCTGAACGCATGTACTATGCACTGAACAAGGCAGTTGAAGCTAGGATAGTAGCCGTCGATATATTCAAAGCCTTTGGCAAGGTCTAGCATGAATGTCTTCTCATGAAAATTAAATCATATGATATTACTGGACGAATACTTGTGGGGCGTGTTTGGTTCCCTTTTTGGGGTCTGGTATTTTAGACGACGGTTGCGTCTTTAGGTATTGCCAAGTACCCCACTAAGCAATTAATTTTGTGTAGGTAAATTGAGAACATCTATGATTGGCAAAGATCACCAATTAACGAGTGCTAACTTTTAACAATATAATATTGTTAATAAAAAAAGAAAAACTCTAAAGTAAAAAAATAAAACTTTTATGTAGAAACAATTTTACAAAAATGTAAAATATAACAATAAAGTTTGCGACGGATAGAAAATGTTTGAAACGACACGAGCGTTAAATTTGTCTTTAACGTTTAGTATGCGTGTGTGCGTGTGTGTTTACTTGGTTTAAGCTGTTATTGTGGGGAAGACAGCAGGCGTGCTTAAAAGTGGATGCTGGGGTTCACACTTCAAGTCGGGTGTTTTTGTTGTTGTTGCTGTCTTCATGAAAGCAAGGCGAGTTATTCCGTTGTCGCCAAGAAACTGATCTTTTTTCCGATAATTCCCTGGTTTTATAAAAGTTTATTTCGCACCCACTTGTTCAAAACATGTGTGAACACTTTTCTTGAGTTCACACTTTGGCCACATCTGTTATAACTTATTTTTACGAGCAACTGACCGCAAGGTGATTCCCTCTTCAAGAATAAAGAAAGAAATAAAAAGATCAGGAAGAAGAGGAGAGAGTAAGCCGAACGAACCTAGAAAGAAAAGGGGTAACTAAGAAGGCTATCACTTTCCTTCAATGCCCGTTCGTCTCATCGATCTATTGATCTGCCACATACTTAATATAATCAGATTCTTCTTGGACAAAAGAAAAATCCAGGTTGTCCTCATCCAAACAGTATGATATTAATGTGTGTGTCCCATGGGTCGATCCTTGGACCTTTATTATTCCTGATCTTCATAAACGACCTCCCTGATGAAATTGTGTCCGAGATGGGTATATTTGCTGATGACACTACGCTCTATTCCATACATGTGAGAAAAAACGAATGCACACATGTCGAAGGTAATGTCTTAAACCTTAGGAAATGACCTCTAGTCTGTAGTTGAATGGGGACATAAATGGATGGTAACATTTAAGGCTACTAAGGCAAAGATCCTTTCCTTCAACAATTACAAAGAATCTTATCAACCATCGCTCGCCTCGGCTAATAGTACTCTAGCTGAGAGTTCTTCACTCAAAATCCTCGGCCTAACATTCACAGGTAACATGAATTGGAACAAATACATAGAAGACATTGCAAAAAAGGTGAGCTCCCTCTACCGCACAAGAAAACTACTCACACTTGCAAGTCTGGAGTATTGTTGTCACATCTGGGCTGGTGCATCATCTACTAGTCTCTCCCTCCTTGACAAGGTCTAAAAAAGAGTCGCCAACCTAATAGGCCCCTCACTGTCAACCAAGCTCCAGTCCCTGTCCCATCGCCGCAATGTAGCATCCTTGTGCTTGTTTTACAAATAATTCAATGGATTATGCTCTGATGAATTGGCTACTCTGGTGCCCCTCGACGTAAATTCACTAGACTAACTCGACAGTCGACTAAATCTCATTCATTCACTGTGGAGGTCCCCAGATGCCGGAGAGCCTTCTACTCAAATAGCTTCTTTCCTCGTGCTGCTGGCCACTGAAACTCCCTCCCCCTGTTTCCCCGACAGTACTGACATGCAGAAATTTAAAACTAATGTAAACAGACATTTCGCTGCGCAGATCCCAACTTAGGTTGACCCCCCCCAACCTTCTCCCCTTTTCTTTCTTCTCAGTAGCTCCTTACGTCTACAGTGGCGGCCTGCCTTGTTTAGGGTGAACTATGTTAAAAAAGAAAAAGAAAAAAAAAGTCTCCTATATCTCTACAAAGCCCCCATTCGCCCATGCATGGAGTATTGTTGCCACATATGGGCAACTCCCTACTTAGAGTGTCCCTGTAGACATGGCCCCTTATTCACAGTAGCTCTTCATCTATCAGCGGCAATGTGTCTTGTTTGGGGTGAATATGAGTTTAGAATAAAGCATTGAAAAATGAGTTATGCTGAATTTTAGTTCTTTAAGAAACAATTTAAAGGGAGATAAATCTTTCGGGAAAAATTTCATTAATTATGTCCCTTGAATTATATCATCTTATTCGATCTTTTCTGTTTTACCGGCGCTGATGCAGTTTTACCGGTTGCGAATGCAGGAGGGACAACTCGATTTTATTAAGAAAATAAGCATTAAATTAAAAGAGAATTTAGCACGCTGAAATAATCAATCGAACAATGAAACAATGTTATGTAAAAACTATTATTATTATTATTATTATTATTATTATTATTATTATTATTATTATTATTACTACTACTACTACTACTACTACTACTACTACTACTACTACTGCTGCTGCTACTACTAATAATAATGCTGACCCCCCCCTGTCTAAACTCACGCACACGTAGCTACACTAATATCAACGCACACACAGACACAATGCATTACCTCTTTCACTGTCTTACGCAAACGCACACTAAAGACACACACACACTAAAGACACACACACACTAAAGACACACACACACACACTCCTTGAATTCCCTTTCAATGTCGTCTGCTGATTTCTGCATATTTAAAACAAAGTTATAATACTTCATGCATTTCTCCCTGAACTTTCTACTATGAAAGCAAATGATGATTGACTATTTAATAACTTTCAATGAAATGTAATTTATGTTAAAGCGTGAGGAAGTTTTGATTACAATTTTTCAGACCCGTGGACAATTCACAGCCCCTAAATTATCGACTCAGTTTTCCTCGATATCTCAACTAATGATTCCCCCTTGTTCGGCAAGGACACTCAAATACTGACCAATTATTCTGTTTTCCTATCTTTGTAGACTTCCATTTTAAACATGTATAAAATACCTCTTTTGTGAACTTATGCTTTTGAATTCATTATTTTGTTCGTTTTTGTTCATATCATTTCTACCGATCTTACGTCATGCATTTATTCCCCCTTCAAATATAACTCTTAAATGACCCTCGTAAATTCGTCTCTCTCTCTCTCTCTCTCTCTCTCTCTCTCTCTCTCTCTCTCTCTCTCTCTCACAATAAATAAATAATTAAATCTATAAACATTACATAAATAAAAATAAAATCCACATTGGCCAAACTCTCAATGAGTTATGTCCCCTTGACTGTCAATAGAAAGATTTCTTTCTAACACTAAGAAAGAACTTTTTTTACCTAAAAAAATGGAAATTTTGCTTTCATCCTAACTTTACGAAGCAGAAAACAATGTTTTTTTTGTCCATGGCTTTATTTTTACCGGTATGGCTGATCGGTGATTGTTTCTAGAGGAATAAATAACAAAATTATTTATAAAATGCTCGACAAAAATTAAAGATAAGAAAACGTTTTACATTCTAAAAAACAATGTACATGTAAACAGTTTTCTGTCAAATCAAAATGTTTTGTAAAATGATTATGGCGAGTCCTCGACTACAAACACGTAAATAATTTTTGTGAATGAGAAATCAAGGAAAACATAATTAAATAACAAAATATTGATATAACTATAAGTTTACATGAATATAAAAGTTAGTTATAGTTAAATTAGTAAAGTTTGTACAACTCGTGTTTTTGGTAGGAAAATGTTCAGTGAATATCAGACACGAGGGCTAAGGATGTGTATGTCAATATGTATTTGTTAGTGTGAATATGCGTGTGTGAGTAATAGACAGTGTATGTGACTAAGTGACAATGTGATTTTTTTTTTTTAATTTAGTTCACCCCAAACAAGGCAAGTTGCCACTGTAGACGTAAGGGGCTACTGAGAAATAGGGTGAAATTTTATGGGGTCATTCATCCTAAATTGGGAACTGTGTAGCGAGATGCTCACATTAGTTTTAAATTTCTGCATATCGGTACAGTCAAGAAAACAGGGGGCAGGGAGGGAGTCCCAAAGGCCGGCAGCTCTAGGAAAAAAGCTATTGGAGTTGAAGGTTCTCCAGCATCTGGAGATCTCCACAGTGAATGAATGGGATTTAGCTGATTGTCGGCTTGGTCGAGTGTATTTACGTCGAGGGGGGGGGGCACCAGAGCAGTAAGTTCATCGGAGCACATTCCATTGAAGTACTCGTAAAACAAGCACACGGATGCAACATTACGGTGATGGGACAGAGACTGGAGCTTAGTGGATAGTGAGGAACCTATTAGATTAGAGACTCTTTTATGGACCTTGTCTTAGAGGGAGAGACTGGTGGATGGTGCACCAGCCCAGATGTGACAACAATACTCCATGCATGGGTGGATGGTGGCTTTGTAGAGATATAGGATACTGTCGGGTGTGAGAAGTTTTCTAGCACGGTAGAGGGAGCCCACCTTCTTTGCAGCAGCCTTGGAGTATTAGACAATGTTGCACTGCATAAGAATGCGTATGTTGCCCTTGTTCTGTTAGTGCATGTGAATGAGTGAAGGATAGCGATTCATTTCTGTTCGCCTGACCACTTGTTGTTTGTAGATGTGCACAAGATGAGGAAAGCTTGCTCATGAGTTTTTGAAGTGTTTCTTTCTTTTCACATCCCTCGGCTAAAAGCGGGGTGGGGTTGTTGTTGAGCGTACGTTTTTGGGTCTTTTCGACCCTGGGTTAGATCTTTGCTTTTGGCTGTTTTTTTTTTACTCATTCTTATAGGGGTTCTGAACTTCAGGTCAGCTTGTTAGACCTTGGGTTTAAAACAATTTTCATTGGTTGAATAATATTGAGTTAACACGTTCCTGTGAAAACTCTAACTTGTTTTTTGGAAGTGAAGAAGAGGGCGTATTCTAGCAAACTGAAGAAAGAATAAGGGTGGCTCTTAAAGCCAGTTTCTTTTTGATGTTCAAAACTCGGGAACCTATATGGAAGTAGAAGTATGTTACGTCTTGATGTTTATACGTTTCGGTTCAATTACAACTCAGAAAAATGGAGGAAGTACGAAGTAGAACCTTTAACAGATTTATTTAACAAACACTAATTAATTTGGAATCTAAAAAAATCGCTGAACCCGATATGCTTGTTTGATTGTGAGACCGTTCTGTTTACTTTTTCACTGTCCGCAGACGACTTCTTTAATCCAAGGGCGATAACTCTTACTCTTTTTGATTCAAGGGAAATAACTCGATTTTGTTTTGTTAGGTTACCGTAATAAAGTATTAAGAAATTCTAATTTTAATTGTATTCTTAGTTATTATCGTCTGAAGTGAGAATTGAACCTTCACCCTCCAGAAGACTGTCACTTAGAACTGATTGTTATTCAACACCTTTACCCATTGTGCCACAGGTCCACAATGGAACAAGAATAATCTATACCATTGATTAAATAACGGTTTTAGTTTGAAATTGTGTCTAGGCTCCCGAGTTCGACATAAAGATTCCGTAGTTCGAAAAGTTGCACCTGAAGAAGTGCAAAGTTACAATCGGCCGAAACGTTCTGATATTAACAATCAAGATGAGGATAGTAGTCCAAATAATACAAATTACAAAAATTTTTCTGATTTGGCAGACGAAGAGATAATAGAAGTGAAGGGTGCAGGTTTACAATGATGTCATAAACAGCGGTTTATCAATTCTCTCAATTACAAAAATTAGAGCTATTATTGATGCCGACACGAACATCTCGATACAAACACCATGTAAAAAAAAAAATACAAAAACAAAACCCCCTAAACACACAATCTCATTTCAACATTAAAACTAACATCTTTTTTGTTTCTAATTTTTCTTCAACACATCGATATAACTTCGAGTAAGCTAAAGATTCTTTTTAACATCTCATCTGAAAGCTCCCAATACTGTCAATGCAATTCTTTTCTGATACCATAATTGTTACACCGGCCGTTCTTACACAGGAGAAACTACACCGGTTGTCACTATAAATAGTGCGAGTCACCAGAGACACAGAGAAGACAAAGCACAGTCTTGTAACTGTCTAGCCAAATGCTAGTCACTTTCTTACTTTGTTAATACACTTGTTAAACCAACCCTCGACTTGACTTCCTTTATTTATTATTTACTGTGGAACAACTTCACAACAATAATCAAGAAAGCAATCAATATTATTTGTAAAAGTATTTACATGTAGTATGTAGTATTTCAGCAATAAATTACTCATTCGGTAAAAAAACCCAAAACACCTCAATGTTTATTGGGATGAGCGATCAAATTGCTTGTTTCTTTTGGAAGATTAAAACAAAAATTGTCAATAGTTGTTACGTCTTTTTAATATTCTAAAGCATTCAATGAGATCATCCTTCATTCTTCATTCTATCTAAAAGTTTTATGATATCCAATTTATCCAATCTCTCTTCATAACTCAAATTGCCATTGTCATTGCCATTGCTTGTTGGCTCAGAATTATCAGGGAGTTATCTCTCTTGGACCATATACCCTCTTTAAAAGTAAGGCCAAATATGAATTGTAACGATAACCCAACATCACTAGCTAAATGCATAAGAGAATTATGAAAAAGTAACGTACCATTCGAATTGAAATTGTCTATTATGGGTAAAGCAAATGAATAAATGTAACCTAGGGTCCTTTAAATCTTACCGATTTTTGGACTTCTGAAGAGTTGTATGTATGAAAAATCCAGGATATATATCTCTATATTTGGTTGTTCATGTGTAGATGAAACGGTATAGAAAGTTACATGGATTTTTTGAAAAATGAATAAAAGTGTGGTCATTGGAATTTAGCATTTTATTGTTTATTTATATATGCTCTGCTGTTAAAAAATTATCATGCTGTTAAAAAATTATCATGCTGTTAAAAAATTATCATGCTGTTTAAAAATTATCATGCATCGAGCTTTAACCTTGAAAGTTTAACTATTAATAATAAATACACACACACACACACACACACATATATATATATATATATATATATATATATATATATTAATATATATTTGTGTACATATATAAAAATAAATTCCCAGAACAGTTTTGCACCAGTTTTATGTCCTCTTACAAAGATTAAAATCAAGATATAATGCGATTAAACTTTATTTCTAAAATCCTTATTCTAATTTTGATACTTATTCTAATTTTAATCAAAATCCATTACATGATTTTGATTATAGAAATTTTGTAAAATATGAGTTATAAGCTTTAAGAAGAAATTGAAATTCAGGGAATCTTGTTTAATTGATGTCTAATGACTATGGATCAAATTTAATGTAAATCTGAAATATTTGAATTTTCAAATTGGAGGTTGTGCCCATATTATGGCCCTTAAAACTCTTAAAAATCCTCGAAAGAAACTGAAATTTGGGGAATATTTATTAATTGATGTCTATTGTTCAAATTTTTACAAAAATCGGCTGTGCATGAATTTTCACGAAGGACTTCCACCTCCTCTTTGCTCCCTTTGCATAAAACTAAATTAAACTAAATATAGCGCAAATTACCAAACTTTACGCCTAGGAGCTATGTCCCCAAATTCAAATTATTTTAGGAGTGAATCTTATACATAGGAATATATATAAACATATACACATACCTAACATTATTATTATTATAATATATATATATATATATATATATATATATATATATATATATATATATATATATATATATATATATATATGAAGCCACCGTCACAAACCAGACTACCGGTAGAGACGAAAAATGCATTGGCATGACGCAGGGAAGCTTCAAGCAAAGATTATATGCACACAGAAACACCTTCAGATACAAAAACAAGGCAAATACGGCACTCGCGACCCGTATATGGCAACTTAAAGATGAAAAGACACTCTTCAATATCAAATGGAAAGTAATTGAGAGAATGCCATCTTTCTCTCCAGCCATAAATAGATGTCCTCTGTATGACGCTGAAAAATACCATATATTAAGGGCAATCACTGACCCAAATACAGTCTGTTTAAATATTCAAAATGAAATCTTTAAGGGATGCATCCACAGGAGACAAGCACTACTCATAAACTGGACTTACCGATACACATAAAAGCCTAGCTACACCCCCCCCCCCCTTTGCCAAATACATAACTCGAAAAATTAAATACCACTCCAGAAATTTTCCCAAATATATATATATATATGAATATATGAACGGTTACAGATTCAAGGTGTATTTGTGAACCGGGTCTGTGCCCTATGACCGTCTGAGATTGTTACTTCCCTGTGCTGATGAGATCCATAAACTCAAAACGATGCCGTACGTAGGTAAAAATATTAAAAAATAATTTTATATATATATATATATATATATATATATATGTATTAAATGTTATTTATTGTGTTTAACTATTATGCATGTACAAATGTATAAAACAAATTTGAATTTTTCAAGTTTTTTTGCCATTGCACATGTACTTTTACATTAAAAATGTACTTAAAAAATGTTGATCAGTTTTCCTTATATAGTACTAGCGGGGCTACCCGGCGTTGCTCGGAGTCATAAAAACATATATTTGAAGAAAGATCGTGTGTGTAACATCTTTATATTCAAACTTCTATGTCCGCCCCCTCTCTCTATAGCCGTCTCTTTATCTGCTACCTTTCTCTTCCCTGGTCGCCCCATTTCGCCGCTACTTTCTAATTTTGCCTTTTGCAAAAGCTGTTTCTTCCCCACCATTTCTCCTATTGCCCAGGGTAATAGTATGACATATTTCTATAAAAAGTAACACCTCCATCTGCGCCTTCTATATAGGTACTTATCTCCACCCCGGTGTTCATACTATATACGTATCTATCATCACCCCGGTGCGCATACTATATACGTACCTATCGCCACCCCAGTGCACATACTATATACGTACCTATCGCCGCCCCGGTGCAGATACTATTTAAGTACCTATCGCCGCCCCGTTGCGAATGCTAAATAGTACCTATCGTTGCCCCGGTGTGAATGCTAAATACATACCTATTGCGCCCCAATGTGTATATTACATGAGTACCTATCGCTGCCCTAGTGCGAATACTAAAGACATACCAAATGCGCCCCGGTGTGCATGCTACATAAGTATCTATCGCTGCCCTAGTGCAGAATAATTAATATGTACATATTGCCGCTTTGGTGTGAATGCTAAATACGTACCTATCGCCGGCCCAGTGCGAATGCTAAATATGTACCTATAGCCGCCCTGGTGCGAATGCTAAATACGTACCTATAGCCGTCCCGGTGCGAATGCTAAATACGTACCTATCACCACCACGGTGCGAATGCGAAATACATACCTTTCGCCGCTTCGGTGCGCGTGCTATATATGTACTGATCGCCGCCGCAGAGCGCATGCTATGTACGTACTTATTGCTGCCCATGTGTACATGCTATATACGTAGCTATCGCCTCCCCTGAATTCTGAATACGTACCTATCGCCGCCGTGGTGTAGAAGCTAAATACGTACATATCGCCGCCCCGGTGCGAATGCTAAATACATACCTATCGCCGCCCCGGTGTGAATTCTAAATACGTAACTATCGCCGCTCCTTGTGTGAATTCTAAATACGTACCTATCGGCGCCCCGGTGCAGAAGCTAAATACATACATATCGCCACCCCGGTGCGAATGCTAAATACATACCTATCGTTGTCCCGGTGTGAATGCTAAATACATACCTATCGCCGCCCCGGTGTGAATGCTAAATACGTACCTATCGCCGCCGCGGTGTGAATTTTAAATATGTACCTTTCGCCGCCCGGTGTGAATTTTAAATATGTACCTTTCGCCGCCCCTGTGCGCGTGCTATATACGTACCTATCGCCGCCCCGGTGCGCGTGCTATATATGAACCGATCGCTGCCTCAGTGCGCATGCTAAATACATACCTATCACTGCCCCGGTGTGCATACTATATACGTACTTATTACCGCCCATGTGCACATGCTATATAAGTACCTATCACCACCGCTGAATGCTAAATAAGTACCTATCGCCGCCCCGGTGTGGAAGCTAAATACGTACATATCGCCGCCCCTAAATTTGGGCAGACCCCTAAAAAATTTGGCCTGACCCCTAAAATTTTCCCCGTCCCCTAAATCTCTCCAGCCCCTAATTTTTCACTCTCCCCCAACCATGAGAAATATTTTGACTTCGAAACAAAAAAAAACAAAAAAATTTGGCCGGACCCCTAAAAAGTTGCGCCTGACCCCTAAAATTTTCCCGACCCTAAATGTCTCCAGCCCCCTAATTTTCACTCTCCCCCAACCCTGAGAAATATTTTGACTTCAAAACAAAAAAAAGAAAAAAATTTGGCCTGACCCCTAAAAAGTTCCGCCTGACTCCTAAAATTTTCCTCGACCCCTGAATTTCTCCAGCCCCCTTATTTTTCACTCTCCCCCAACGATGAGAAATATTTTGACTTCAAAACAAAAAAAAACAAAAAAATTTGGCCTGATCCCTAAAAAGTTGCGCCTGACCCCTAAAATTTTCCCGACCCTAAATGTCTCCAGCCCCCTAATTTTACACTCTCCCCCAACCATGAGAAATATTTTGAGTTCAAAACCAAAAAAAATAAAAAAAATTGGCCTGACCCCTAAAAAGTTCGTCCTGACCCCTAAAATTTTCCCCGACTCCTGAATTTCTCTAGCCCCTAATTTTTCACTCTCCCCCAACGATGAGAAATAATTTGACTTCAAAACAAAAAAAAACAAAAAAATTTGGCCTGACCCCTAAAAAGTTCGTCCTGACCCCTAAAATTTTCCCCGACCCCTAAATCTTTCTAGCCCCCTAATTTTTCACTCTCCCCCAACCATGAGAAATATTTTGACTTAAAAAACAAAAAACAAAAACAAAAAAAAAAATTTGGCCTGACCCCTAAAAAGTTCGTCCTGACACCTAAAATTGTCCCCGACCCCTAAATCTCTCCAGCCCCTAATTTTTCACTCTCCCCCAACCATGAGAAATATTTTGACTTCGAAACAAAAAAAAACAAAAAAATTTGGCCGGACCCCTAAAAAGTTGCGCCTGACCCCTAAAATTTTCCCGACCCTAAATGTCTCCAGCCCCCTAATTTTTCACTCTCCCACAACCCTGAGAAATATTTTGACTTCAAAACAAAAAAAAAGAAAAAAATTTGGCCTGACCCCTAAAAAGTTCCGCCTGACCCCTAAAATTTTCCTCGACCCCTGAATTTCTCCAGCCCCCTAATTTTTCACTCTCCCCCAACGATGAGAAATATTTTGACTTAAAAACAAACAAAAACAAAAAAATTTGGCCTGACCCCTAAAAAGTTCGTCCTGACCCCTAAAATTTTCCCCGACCCCTAAATCTCTCCAGCCCCCTAATTTGTCACTCTCCCCCAACCATGAGATATATTTTGACTTCAAAACAAAAAAAAAAAAAAAAATTTGGCCTGACCCCTAAAAAGTTCGTCCTGACCCCTAAAATTTTCCCCGACCCCTAAATCTCTCCAGCCCCCTAATTTTTCACTCTCCCCCAACCCTGAGAAATATTTTGACTTCAAATAAAAAAAAAAAAAAAAAAATTTGGCCTGACCCCTAAAAAGTTCGTCCTGACCCCTAAAATTTTCCCCGACCCCTAAATCTCTCCAGCCCCCTAATTTTTCACTCTCCCCCAACCATGAGATATATTTTGACTTCAAAACAAAAAAAAACAAAATAATTTGGCATGACCCCTAAAAAGTTCGTCTTGACCCCTAAAATTTTCCCCGACCCCTACATCTCTCCAGCCCCTAATTTTTCACTCTCCTCCAACCATGAGAAATATTTTGACTTCAAAACAAAAAAAAAACAAAAAAATTGGCCTGACCCCTAAAAAGTTCGTCGTGACCCCTAAAATTTTCCCCGACCCCTAAATCTCTCCAGCCCCCTAATTTTTCACTCTCCCCCAACCATGAGATATATTTTGACTTCAAAACAAAAAAAAACAAAATAATTTTGCCTGACCCCTAAAAAGTTCGTCCTGACCCCTAAAATTTTCCCCGACCCCTAAATCTCTCTAGCCCCCTAATTTTTCACTCTCCTCCAACCATGAGAAATAATTTGACTTCAAAACAAAAAAAACAAAAAAATTTGGCCTGACCCCTAAAAAGTTCGTCCTGACCCCTAAAATTTTCCCCGACCCCTAAATCTCTCCAGCCCCCTAATTTTTAACTCTCCCCCAACCATGAGAAATATTTTGACTTTAACACAAAAAAAACAAAAAAATGTTGCCTGACCCCTAAAAAGTTCGTCCTGACCCCTAAAATTTTCCCCGATCCCTAAATCTCTCCAGCCCCCTAATTTTTCACTCTCCCCCCACCCTGAGAAATATTTTGACTTCAAAACAAAAAAAAAAAAAAAAATTTGGCATGACCCCTAAAAAGTTCGTCTTGACCCCTAAAATTTTCCCCGACCCCTACATCTCTCCAGCCCCTAATTTTTCACTCTCCTCCAACCATGAGAAATATTTTGACTTCAAAACAAAAAAAAAAACAAAAAAATTTGGCCTGACCCCTAAAAAGTTCGGCCTGATCCCTAAAATTTGAGTTCAAAACAAAAAAATGTTATTTAACATGTATACAAATATTAGTGAAAACAATGGCGGAGCATAATTATTTCTCTTTTTACTTTACTTATTGAGACGTTATTTAACATGTATAAAAATATAAGTGAAAACAATGGTGGAGCATAATTATTTTTCTTCTTTCTTTACTTATTGAGACGTTATTTAATATGTATACAAATATTAGTGAAAACAGTGGCGGAGCATAATTATTTCTCTTTTTACTTTACTTATTGAGACGTTATTTAACATGTATAAAAATATAAGTGAAAACAATGTTGGAGCATAATTATTTTTCTTTTTTCTTTACTTATTGAGACGTTATTTAATATGTATACAAATATTAGTGAAAACAGTGGCGGAGCATAATTATTTCTCTTTTTACTTTACTTATTGAGACGTTATTTAACATGTATTCAAATATTAGTGAAAAAAATGGCTGAGCATAATTATATTTCTTCTTACTTGACATATTAAGACGTTATTTAATATATATACACATTTTAGTGAAAACAGTGGTGGAGCATAATTATTTTCTTCTTACTTTACTTATTGAGACGTTATTTAATATGTATACAAATATTAGTGAAAACAATGGTGGAGCATAATTATTTATTACTTTAATTTTACTGATACTACACTAACTTCACACCTCTCAAAAAGAAGGAGGTTATACCTGGGAGGATGGTATCATGTCAACAGAAGAAATGCAGTTAAGATTAAGCAACCCTGGCTTCACTACAAACTCGTGTTCAAAAAAGTGCTGTTATTGATTAAGCAACCCTGGCTTCACTGTGGATTCATGTTCAAAAAAGTGCCGTTAGGAATTAAGCAACCCTTGCTTCACTATGGACTCATGTTCAAAAAAAGCCGTTAGGGATTAAGCAACAGTTGCTTCAATAAAAACTTATGTTTCGTTGGGATAAGGCAACCCGTGCTTCACTATAAACTCATGTTCAAAAAAGTGCCGTTAGGGATTTCCTCTGACGTCATTTCCTGCTAAAATCGTGACTTTGCATTATGCCGACAATCCCCCATCTCCAAATTTGGCCTGAGGCGCACCACCGGCGAACGCCGACACTCCACCAAATTCGGCCTGAGTCGCTCACACCGGCGAATGCTGACACTCCCCCAAATTCGGCCTGAGGCGCTCATACTGGCGAATGCCGACACTCCTCCCCAAATTTCGCCTGAGGCGCCCCACCGCCGAATGCCGACACTCACCCTCCCCAGATTTGGCCTGAGGCGCCCCACCGCCGAATGCCGATACCCCCCCCCCTCTTCCCCAAATTTCTCCTGAGGCGCTCACACCGGCGAATGCCGACACCCCCCACACCCACCCCAAGTTTTCAATATGTATACAATATGTATAGAAATATTAGTGAAAACAATGGGGGAGCATACAAATATTAGTGAAAACAGTGGGGGAGCATAATTATTTATTACTTTAATTTTACTGATACTACACTAACTTCACACCTCTCAAAAAGGGGGAGGTAATACCTAGGAGGATGTTATCATGTCAACAGAAAAAATGTGGTTAGGATTAAGCAACCCTTGCTTCACTATGAACTCATGTTAAAAAAAGTGCCGTTATTGATTAAACAACACTTGCGTCACTATAAACGCATGTATCAAAAAGTGCCGTTAGGAGTTAAGCAACCCTTGCATCACTATGGACTCATGTTCAAAAAAGTGCCGTTAGTAAGTAAGCAACCCATGCTTGACTATGGACTCGTGTTCAAAAAAAGTGCCGTTTGTGATTAAGCAACACTTGCTTCACTATAAACTCATGTTCAAAAAAGAGCCGTTAGGGATTCCCCTGACGTCATTTCCTGTTAAAATCATGACGGTGCATTATTTCTCAAATTCTTTGTTTTTTTCTCAAATTAGTACTAAACAACGTTGAAAATCGAGGAAAAAGGCACCCCCCCATTGGAGAAAAGTGCTCAGTCGACCCTCGAAGAGTCCATTTTTTTTTCCGGTTCTGAGATATTATACGTCCCGGGGCTGGCCGGTTATAATGATGTCAACCGTGTGACTGTTTGTTGGGTCCTGTCGGAGGAGTATCTGGCCATACAAACAAACAAACAAACAAACAAACAAACATACAGACAACTGCCCTTTATATAAGAGACTAGCGGGGCTACCCGGCGTTGCTCGGGGTCATAAAAACATATATTTGAAGAAAGATCGTGTGTGTAACATCTTTATATTCAAACTTCTATGTCCGCCCCCTCTCTCTATATCCGTCTCTTTATCTGCTACCT
Organism: Sepiola atlantica; assembly: GCA_963556195.1. Lineage (NCBI taxonomy): Eukaryota > Metazoa > Mollusca > Cephalopoda > Sepiida > Sepiolidae > Sepiola > Sepiola atlantica. The sequence continues at coordinate 213,360,474 of OY744517.1, forward strand.
TTCTCTTCCCTGGTCGCCCCATTTCGCCGCTACTTTCTAATTTTGCCTTTTGCAAAAGCTGTTTCTTCCCCACCATTTCTCCTATTGCCCAGGGTAATCGTATGACATATTTCTATCTGCGCCTTCTATATAGGTACTTATCTTCAACCCGGTGTTCATACTATATACGTATCTATCATCACCCCGGTACGCATACTATATACGTACCTATAGCCGCCCCAGTGCACATACTATATACGTACCTATCGCCGCCCCGGTGCAGATACTATTTAAGTACCTATCGCCGCCCCGTTGCGAATGCTAAATAGTACCTATCGTTGCCCCGGTGTGAATGCTAAATACATACCTATTGCGCCCCGGTGTGCATGCTACATAAGTACCTATCGCTGCCCTAGTGCGAATACTAAAGACATACCAATTGCGTCCCGGTGTGTCTGCTACATAAGTACCTATCGCTTCCCTAGTGCGAATAATTAATATGTACATATTGCCGCTTTGGTGTGAATGCTAAATACGTACCTATCGACGGCCCAGTGCGAATGCTAAATACGTACCTATAGCCGCCCTGGTGCGAATGCTAAATACGTACCTATAGCCGCCCCAGTGCGAATGCTAAATACGTACCTATCACCACAACGGTGCGAATGCGAAATACATACCTTTCGCCACCCCGGTGCACGTGCAATATATGTACTGATCGCCGCCGCAGAGCGCATGCTATGTACGTACTTATTGCTGCCCATGTGTACATGCTATATACGTAGCTATCGCCACCCCTGAATTCTGAATACGTACCTATCGCCGCCCTAGTGTGGAAGCTAAATACGTACATATCGCCGCCCCGGTGCGAATGCTAAATACATACCTATCGCCGCCCCGGTGTGAATTCTAAATACGTACCTATTGCCGCCCCGGTGTGAATTCTAAATACGTACCTATCGCCGCCCCGGTGCAGAAGCTAAATACGTACATATCGCTGCCCCGGTGCGAATGCTAAATACATACCTATCGCTGCCCCGGTGTGAATGCTAAATACATACCTATCGCCGCCCCGGCGTGAATGCTAAATACGTACCTATCGCCGCCCCGGTGTGAATTTTAAACATGTACCTTTCGCCGCCCAGTGTGAATTTTAAATATGTACCTTTCGCCGCCCCTGTGCGCGTGCTATATACGTACCTATCGCCGCCCCGGTGCGCGTGCTACATATGAACCGATCGCTGCCTCAGTGCGCATGCTAAATACATACCTATCACTGCCCCGGTGTGCATACTATATACGTACTTATTACCGCCCATGTGCACATGCTATATAAGTACCTATCACCACCGCTGAATGCTAAATAAGTACCTATTGCCGCCCCGGTGTGGAAGCTAAATACGTACATATCGCCGCCCCTAAATTTGGGCAGACCCTAAAAAGTTCGGCCTGACCCCTAAAATTTTCCCCGACCCCTAAATCTCTCCAGGCCCCCTAATTTTTCACTCTCCCCCAACCATGAGAAATATTTTGACTTCAAAATAAAAAAAAAACAAAAAAATTTGGCCTGACCCCTAAAAAGTTCCGCCTGACCCCTAAAATTTTCCCCGACCCCTGAATCTCTCCAGCCCCCTAATTGTTCACTCTCCCCCAACCCTGAGAAATATTTTGAGTTCAAAACCAAAAAAAACAAAAAAATTTTGCCAGACCCCTAAAAAGTTCGTCCTGACCCCTAAAATTTTCCCCGACCCCTAAATCTCTCTAGCCCCCTAATTTTTCACTCTCCCCCAACCATGAGAAATATTTTGACTTCAAAACAAAAAAAAAACAAAAAAATTTGGCCTGACCCCTAAAAAGTTCGTCCTGACCCCTAAAATTTTCCCCGACCCCTAAATCTCTCCAGCCCCCTAATTTTTCACTCTCCTCCAACCATGAGAAATATTTTGACTTCAAAACAAAAAAAAACAAAAAAATTTGGCCTGACCCCTAAAAAGTTCGTCCTGACCCGTAAAATTTTCCCCGACCCCTAAATCTCTCCAGCCCCCTAATTGTTCACTCTCCCCCAACCCTGAGAAATATTTTGAGTTCAAAACCAAAAAAAACAAAAAAATTTTGCCAGACCCCTAAAAAGTTCGTCCTGACCCCTAAAATTTTCCCCGACCCCTAAATCTCTCTAGCCCCCTAATTTTTCACTCTCCCCCAACCATGAGAAATATTTTGACTTCAAAACAAAAAAAAAACAAAAAAATTTGGCCTGACCCCTAAAAAGTTCGTCCTGACCCCTAAAATTTTCCCCGACCCCTAAATCTCTCCAGCCCCCTAATTTTTCACTCTCCTCCAACCATGAGAAATATTTTGACTTCAAAACAAAAAAAACAAAAAAATTTGGCCTGACTCCTAAAAAGTTCCGCCTGACCCCTAAAATTTTCCCCGACCCCTAAATCTCTCTAGCCCCCTAATTTTTCACTCTCCCCCAACTATGAGAAATATTTTGACTTCAAAACAAAAAAAAACAAAAAAATTTGGCCTGACCCCTAAAAAGTTCCGCCTGACCCCTAAAATTTTCCCCGACCCCTAAATCTCTCCAGCCCCCTAATTTTTCACTCTCCCCCAACCCTGAAAAATATTTTGACTTCAAAACAAAAAAAAACAAAAAATTTGGCCTGACCCCTAAAAAGTTCGTCCTGACCCCTAAAATTTTCCCCGACCCCTAAATCTCTCTAGCCCCCTAATTTTTCACTCTCCTCCAACCATGAGAAATATTTTGACTTCAAAACAAAAAAAAAACAAAAAAATTTGGCCTGACCCCTAAAAAGTTCGTCCTGACCCCTAAAATTTTCCCCGACCCCTAAATCTCTCACGCCCCCTAATTTTTCACTCTCCTCCAACCATGAGAAATATTTTGACTTCAAAACAAAAAAAAACAAAAAAATTAGGCCTGAACCCTAAAAAGTTCCGCCTGACCCCTAAAATTTTCCCCGACCCCTAAATCTCTCTAGCCCCCTTATTTTTCACTCTCCCCCAACCATGAGAAATATTTTGACTTCAAAACAAAAAAAAAACAAAAAAATTTGGCCTGACCCCTAAAAAGTTCGTCCTGACCCCTAAAATTTTCCCCGACCCCTAAATCTCTCCAGCCCCCTAATTTTTCTTTCTCCTCCAACCATGAGATATATTTTGACTTCAAAACAAAAAAAAACAAAAAAATTTGGCCTGACCCCTAAAAAGTTCGTCCTGACCCGTAAAATTTTCCCCGACCCCTAAATCTCTCCAGCCCCCTAATTTTTCACTCTCCTCCAACCCTGAGAAATATTTTGACTTCAAAACAAAAAAAGACAAAAAAATTTGGCCTGACCCCTAAAAAGTTCGTCCTGACCCCTAAAATTTTCCCCGACCCCTAAATCTCTACAGCCCCTTAATTTTTCACTCTCCCCCAACCCTGAGAAATATTTTGACTTCAAAATAAAAAAAAACAAAAAAATTTGGCCGACCCCTAAAAAGTTCGTCCTGACCCCTAAAATTTTCCCCGACTCCTAAATCTCTCCAGCCCCCTAATTTTTCACTCTCCCCCAACCCTGAGAAATATTTTGACTTCAAAACAAAAAAAAACAAAAACAAAAAAAAAAATTCTGCCTGACCCCTAAAAAGTTCGTCCTGACCCCTAAAATTGTCCCCGACCCCTAAATCTCTCTAGCCCCCTAATTTTTCACTCTCCCCCAACCATGAGATATATTTTGACTTCAAAACAAAAAAAAACAAAAAAATTTTACCTGACCCCTAAAAAGTGCGTCCTGACCCCTAAAATTGTCCCCGACCCCTAAATCTCTCCAGCCCCCTAATTTTTCACTCTCCTCCAACCATGAGAAATAATTTGACTTCAAAACAAAAAAAAACAAAAAAATTTGGCCTGACCCCTAAAAAGTTCGTCCTGACCCCTAAAATTTTCCCCGACCCCTAAATCTCTCCAGACCCCTTATTTTTCACTCTCCCCCAAACCTGAGAAATATTTTGACTTCAAAACAAAAAAAAACAAAAAAATTTGGCCTGACCCTTAAAAAGTTCGTCCTGACCCCTAAAATTTTCCCCGACCCCTAAATCTCTCTAGCCCCCTAATTTTTCACTCTCCCCCAACCATGAGAAATATTTTAAGTTCAAAACCAAAAAAAATTTAAAAAATTGGCATGACCCCTAAAAAGTTCCGCCTGACCCCTAAAATTTTCCCCGACCCGTTAAATCTCTCCAGTCCCCTAATTTTTCACTCTCCCCCAACCCTAAGAAATATTGTGAGTTCAAAACAAAAAAATGTTATTTAACATGTATACAAATATTAGTGAAAACAATGGTGGAGAAATTATTTCTCTTTTTACTTTACTTATTGAGACGTTATTTAACATGTATAAAAATATAAGTGAAAACAATGGTGGAGCATAATTATTTTTCTTCTTTCTTTACTTATTGAGACGTTATTTAAATATGTATACAAATATTAGTGAAAACAGTGGCGGAGCATAATTATTTCTCTTTTTACTTTACTTTTTGAGACGTTATTTAACATGTATTCAAATATTAGTGAAAACAATGGCGGAGCATAATTGTATTTCTTCTTACTTTACATGTTGAGACGTTATTTAATATGTATACACATTTTAGTGAAAACAGTGGTGGAGCATAATTATTTTTCTTCTTACTTTACTTAGTTAGACGTTATATCATATGTATACAAATATTAGTGAAAACAATGGTGGAGCATAATTATTTTTCTTCTTACTTTACTTATTGAGACGGTATTTAATATGTATACAAATATTAGTGAAAACAGTGGTGGAGCATAATTATTTTTCTTCTTACTTTACTTATTGAGACGTTATTTAATATGTATACAAATATTAGTGAAAACAATGGTGGAGCATAATTATTTATTACTTTAATTTTACTGATACTACACTAACTTCACACCTCTCAAAAAGAAGGAGGTTATACCTGGGAGGATGGTATCATGTCAACAGAAGAAATGCAGTTAGTATTAAGCAACCCTGGCTTCACTACAAACTCGTGTTCAAAAAAGTGCCGTTATTGATTAAGCAACCCTGGCTTCACTGTGGATTCATGTTCAAAAAAGTGCCGTTAGGAATTAAGCAACCCTTGCTTCACTATGGACTCATGTTCAAAAAAATGCCGTTAGGGATTAAGCAACAGTTGCTTCAATAAAAACTTATGTTTCGTTGGCATAAGGCAACCCGTGCTTCACTATATAAACTCCTGTTCAAAAAAGTGCCGTTACGGATTTCCTCTGACGTCATTTCCTGCTAAAATCGTGACTTTGCATTATGCCGACAATCCCCCATCTCCAAATTTGGCCTGAGGCGCACCACCGGCGAATGCCGACACTCCACCAAATTCGGCCTGAGTCGCTCACACCGGCGAATGCCGACACTCCCCCAAATTCGGCCTGAGGCGCTCATACTGGCGAATGCCGACACCTCTCCCCGAATTTTGGCTGAGGCGCCCCACCGCCGAATGCCGACACTCACCCTCCCCAGATTTGGCCTGAGGCGCCCCACCGCTGAATGCCGATACCCCCCCCTCTTCCCCAAATTTCACCTGAGGCGCTCACACCGGCGAATGCCGACACTCCCCACACCCACCCCAAGTTTTCAATATGTATACAATATGTATAGAAATATTAGTGAAAACAATGGGGGAGCATACAAATATTAGTGAAAACAGTGGGGAAGCATAATTATTTATTACTTTAATTTTACTGATACTACACTAACTTCACACCTCTCAAAAAGGAGGAGGTAATACCTAGGAGGATGTTATGTCAACAGAAAAAAATGTGGTTAGGATTAAGCAACCCTTGCTTCACTATGAACTCATGTTAAAAAAAGTGCCGTTATTGATTAAACAACACTTGCGTCACTATAAACGCATGTATCAAAAAGTGCCGTTAGGAGTTAAGCAACCCTTGCATCACTATGGACTCATGTTCAAAAAAGTGCCGTTAGTAAGTAAGCAACCCATGCTTCACTATGGACTCGTGTTCAAAAAAAGTGCCGTTTGTGATTAAGCAACACTTGCTTCACTATAAACTCATGTTCAAAAAAGAGCCGTTAGGGATTTCCTCTGACGTCATTTCCTGTTAAAATCATGACGGTGCATTATTTCTCAAATTCTTTGTTTTTTTCTCAAATTAGTACTAAACAACGTTGAAAATCGAGGAAAAAGGCACCCCCCCATTGGAGAAAAGTGCTCAGTCGACCCTCGAAGAGTCCATTTTTTTTTCCGGTTCTGAGATATTATACGTCCCGGGGCTGGCCGGTTATGATGATGTCAACCGTGTGACTGTTTGTTGGGTCCTGTCGGAGGAGTATCTGGCCATACAAACAAACAAACAAACAAACAAACAAACATACAGACAACTGCCCTTTATATAAGAGACTAGCGGGGCTACCCGGCGTTGCTCGGGGTCATAAAAACATATATTTGAAGAAAGATCGTGTGTGTAAGTTCTTTATATTCAAACTTCTATGTCCGCCCCCTCTCTCTATAGCCGTCTCTTTATCTGCTACCTTTCTATTTCCTGGTCGCCCCATTTCGCCGCTACTTTCTAATTTTGCCTTTTGCAGAAGCTGTTTCTTCCCCACCATTTCTCCTATTGCCCAGGGTAATAGTATGACATATTTCTATAAAAAGTAACACCTCTATCTGTGCCTTCTATATAGGTACTTATCTCCACCCCGGTGTTCATACTATATACGTATCTATCATCACCCCGGTGCGCATACTATATACGTACCTATCGCCGCCCCAGTGCACATACTATATACGTACCTATCGCCGCCCCGGTGCAGATACTATTTAAGTACCTATCGCCGCCCCGTTGCGAATGCTAAATAGTACCTATCGTTGCCCTGGTGTGAATGCTAAATACATACCTATTGCGCCCCGGTGTGCATGCTACATAAGTACCTATCGCTGCCCTAGTGCGAATACTAAAGACATACCAATTGCGCTCCGGTGTGCATGCTACATAAGTACCTATCACTGCCCTAGTGCGAATAATTAATATGTACATATTGCCGCTTTGGTGTGAATGCTAAATACGTACCTATCGCCAGCCCAGTGCGAATGCTAAATACGTACCTATAGCCGCCCTGGTGCGAATGCTAAATACGTACCTATAGCCGCCCCAGTGCGAATGCTAAATACGTACCTATCACCACTACGGTGCGAATGCGAAATACATACCTTTCGCCGCCCCGGTACGCATGCAATATATGTACTGATCGCCGCCGCAGTGCGCATGCTATGTACGTACTTATTGCTGCCCGTGTGTACATGCTATATACGTAGCTATCGCCACCCCTGAATTCTGAATACGTACCTATCGCCGCCCTGGTATGGAAGCTAAATACGTACATATCGCCGCCCCGGTGCGAATGCTAAATACGTACCTATCGCCGCCCCGGTGTGAATTTTAAATATGTACCTTTCGCCGCCGGGTGTGAATTTTAAATATGTACCTTTCGCCGCCCCTGTGCGCATGCTATATACGTACCTATCGCCGCCCCGGTGCGTGTGCTATATATGAACCGATCGCTTCCTCAGTGCGCATGCTAAATACATACCTATCACTGCCCTGGTGTGCATACTATATACGTACTTATTACCGCCCATGTGCACATGCTATATAAGTACCTATCACCACTGCTGAATGCTAAATAAGTACCTATCGCCGCCCCGGTGTGGGAGCTAAATACAGACATATCGCCGCCCCTAAATTTGGGCTGACCCTAAAAAATTTGGCCTGACCCCTAAAATTTTCCCCGTCCCCTAAATCTCTCCAGCCTCTAATTTTTCACTCTCCCCAACCATGAGAAATATTTTGACTTCAAAACAAAAAAAAACAAAAAAATTTGGCCTGACCCCTAAAAAGTTCGTCCTGACCCCTAAAATTTTCCCCGACCCCTGAATCTCTCCAGCCACCTAATTTTTCACTCTCCCCCAACCATGAGAAATATTTTGACTTCAAAACAAAAAAAAACAAAAAAATTTGGCCTGACCCCTAAAAAGTTCGTCCTGACCCCTAAAATTTTCCCCGACCCCTCAATCTCTCCAGCCCCCTCATTGTTCACTCTCCCCCAACCCTGAGAAATATTTTGAGTTCAAAACAAAAAAAAACAAAAAAATTTGGCCTGACCCCTAAAAAGTTCCGCCTGACCCCTAAAATTTTCCCCTAACCCTAAATCTCTCTAGCCCCCTAATTTTTCACTCTCCCCCAACTATGAGAACGATTTTGACTTCAAAACAAAAAAAAACAAAAAAAAACAAAAAAATTTGGCTTGACCCCTTAAAAGTTCGTCCTGACCCCTAAAATTTTCCCCGACCCCTAAATCTCTCCAGCCCCCTAATTTTTCACTCTCCTCCAACCCTGAGAAATATTTTGACTTCAAAACAAAAAAATTTGGCCTGACCCCTAAAAAGTTCGTCCTGACCCCTAAAATTTTCCCCGACCCCTAAATCTCTCCAGCCCCTTAATTTTTCACTCTCACCCAAACCTTAGAAATATTTTGACTTCAAAATAAAAAAAAAAAAAAATTTGGCCTGACCCCTAAAAAGTTCCGCCTGACCCCTAAAATTTTCCCCGACCCCTAAATCTCTCCAGCCCCCTAATTTTTCACTCTCCCCCAACCCTGAGAAATATTTTGACTTCAAAACAAAAAAAAACAAAAAAATTTGGCCTGACCCCTAAAAAGTTCGTCCTGACCCCTAAAATTGTCCCCGACCCCTAAATCTCTCCAGCCCCCTAATTTTTCACTCTCCTCCACCCATGAGAAATATTTTGACTTCAAAACAAAAAAAACAAAAAATTTGGCCTGACCCCTAAAAAGTTCGTCCTGACCCCTAAAATTTTCCCCGACCCCTAAATCTCTCCAGCCCCTTAATTTTTCACTCTCACCCAAACCTTAGAAATATTTTGACTTCAAAATAAAAAAAAACAAAAAAATTTGGCCTGACCCCTTAAAAGTTCCGCCTGACCCCTAAAATTTTCCCCGACCCCTAAATGTCTCCAGCCCACTAATTTTTCACTCTCCCCCAACCCTGAGAAATATTTTGAGTTCAAAACCAAAAAAAAAACAAAAAAATTTGGCCTGACCCCTTAAAAGTTCGTCCTGACCCCTAAAATTTTCCCCGACCCCTAAATCTGTCCAGCCCCCTAATTTTTCACTCTCCCCCAACCCTGAGAAATAGTTTGACTTCAAAAGGAAAAAAACAAAAAAAAACAAAAAAATTTGGCCTGACCCCTAAAAAGTTCGTCCTGACCCCTAAAATTTTCCCCGACCCCTAAATCTCTCCAGCCCCTTAATTTTTCACTCTCCCCCAAACCTGAGAAATATTTTGACTTCAAAATAAAAAAAAACAAAAAAATTTGGCCGGACCCCTAAAAAGTTCGTCCTGACCCCTAAAATTTTCCCCGACCCCTAAATCTCTCCAGCCCCCTAATTTTTCACTCTCCCCCAACCCTGAGAAATATTTTGACTTCAAAACAAAAAAAACAAAAAAAAAACAAAAACATTTGGCCTGACCCCTAAAAAGTTCGTCCTGACCCCTAAAATTGTCCCCGACCCCTAAATCTCTCTAGCCCCCTAATTTTTCACTCTCCCCCAACCATGAGATATATTTTGACTTCAAAACAAAAAAAAACAAAAAAATTTGGCCTGACCCCTAAAAAGTGCGTCCTGACCCCTAAAATTTTCCCCGACCCCTAAATCTCTCCAGCCCCCTAATTTTTCACTCTCCTTCAACCATGAGAAATAATTTGACTTCAAAACAAAAAAAAACAAAAAAATTTGGCCTGACCCCTAAAAAGTTCGTCCTGACCCCTAAAATTTTCCCCGACCCCTAAATCTCTCCAGACCCCTTATTTTTCACTCTCCCCCAACCCTGAGAAATATTTTGACTTCAAAACAAAAAAAAACAAAAAAATTTGGCCTGACCCCTAAAAAGTTCGTCCTGACCCCTAAAATTGTCCCCGACCCCTAAATCTCTCCAGCCCCCTAATTTTTCACTCTCCTCCAACCATGAGAAATAATTTGACTTCAAAACAAAACAAAACAAAAAAAATTGGCCTGACCCCTAAAAAGTTCGTCCTGACCCCTAAAATTTTCCCCGACCCCTGAATCTCTCTAGCCCCCTAATTTTTCACTCTCCCCCAACCATAGGAAATATTTTGACTTCAAAACACAAAAAAACAAAAAAATTTGGCCTGACCCCTAAAAAGTTCCGCCTGACCCCTAAAATTTTCCCCTAACCCTAAATCTCTCTAGCCCCCTAATTTTTCACTCTCCCCCAACTATGAGAACGATTTTGACTTCAAAACAAAAAAAAACAAAAAAAAACAAAAAAATTTGGCTTGACCCCTTAAAAGTTCGTCCTGACCCCTAAAATTTTCCCCGACCCCTAAATCTCTCCAGCCCCCTAATTTTTCACTCTCCTCCAACCCTGAGAAATATTTTGACTTCAAAACAAAAAAATTTGGCCTGACCCCTAAAAAGTTCGTCCTGACCCCTAAAATTTTCCCCGACCCCTAAATCTCTCCAGCCCCTTAATTTTTCACTCTCACCCAAACCTTAGAAATATTTTGACTTCAAAATAAAAAAAAACAAAAAAATTTGGCCTGACCCCTAAAAAGTTCCGCCTGACCCCTAAAATTTTCCCCGACACCTAAATCTCTCCAGCCCCCTAATTTTTCACTCTCCCCCAACCCTGAGAAATATTTTGACTTCAAAACAAAAAAAAACAAAAAAATTTGGCCTGACCCCTAAAAAGTTCGTCCTGACCCCTAAAATTTTCCCCGACCCCTAAATCTCTCCAGCCCCTTAATTTTTCACTCTCACCCAAACCTTAGAAATATTTTGACTTCAAAATAAAAAAAAACAAAAAAATTTGGCCTGACCCCTTAAAAGTTCCGCCTGACCCCTAAAATTTTCCCCGACCCCTAAATGTCTCCAGCCCACTAATTTTTCACTCTCCCCCAACCCTGAGAAATATTTTGAGTTCAAAACCAAAAAAAAACAAAAAAATTTGGCCTGACCCCTTAAAAGTTCGTCCTGACCCCTAAAATTTTCCCCGACCCCTAAATCTGTCCAGCCCCCTAATTTTTCACTCTCCCCCAACCCTGAGAAATAGTTTGACTTCAAAAGGAAAAAAACAAAAAAAAACAAAAAAATTTGGCCTGACCCCTAAAAAGTTCGTCCTGACCCCTAAAATTGTCCCCGACCCCTCAATCTCTCCAGCCCCCTAATTTTTCACTCTCCTCCACCCATGAGAAATATTTTGACTTCAAAACAAAAAAAACAAAAAATTTGGCCTGACCCCTAAAAAGTTCGTCCTGACCCCTAAAATTTTCCCCGACCCCTAAATCTCTCCAGCCCCTTAATTTTTCACTCTCACCCAAACCTTAGAAATATTTTGACTTCAAAATAAAAAAAAACAAAAAAATTTGGCCTGACCCCTTAAAAGTTCCGCCTGACCCCTAAAATTTTCCCCGACCCCTAAATGTCTCCAGCCCACTAATTTTTCACTCTCCCCCAACCCTGAGAAATATTTTGAGTTCAAAACCAAAAAAAAAACAAAAAAATTTGGCCTGACCCCTTAAAAGTTCGTCCTGACCCCTAAAATTTTCCCCGACCCCTAAATCTGTCCAGCCCCCTAATTTTTCACTCTCCCCCAACCCTGAGAAATAGTTTGACTTCAAAAGGAAAAAAACAAAAAAAAACAAAAAAATTTGGCCTGACCCCTAAAAAGTTCGTCCTGACCCCTAAACTTTTCCCCGACCCCTAAATCTCTCTAGACCCCTAATTTTTCACTCTCCCCCAACCATGAGAAATATTTTGACTTCAAACCAAAAAAAAACAAAAAAATTTGGCCTGACCCCTAAAAAGTTCGTCCTGACCCCTAAAATTTTCCCCGACCCCTAAATCTCTCCAGCCCCCTAATTTTTCACTCTCCCCCAACCATGAGATATATTTTGACTTCAAAACAAAAAAAAAACAAAAAAATTTGGCCTGACCCCTTAAAAGTTCGTCCTGACCCCTAAAATTTTCCCCGACCCCTGAACCCCTCCAGCCCCCTAATTTTTCACTCTCCCCCAACCATGAGATATATTTTGACTTCAAAACAAAAAAAAACAAAAAAATTTGGCCTGACCCCTAAAAAGTTCCGGCTGACCCCTAAAATTTTCCCCGACCCCTAAATCTCTTCAGCCCCCTAATTTTTCACTCTCCCCCAACCATGAGATATATTTTGACTTCAAAACAAAAAAAAACAAAAAAATTTGGCCTGACCCCTAAAAAGTTCCGCCTGACCCATAAAATTTTCACCGACCCCTAAATCTCTCCAGCCCCCTAATTTTTCACTCTCCCCCAACCGTGAGAAATATTTTGACTTCAAAACAAAAAAAAACAAAAAAATTTGGCCTGACCCCTAAAAAGTTCGTCCTGACCCCTAAAATTTTCCCCGACCCCTAAATCTCTCCAGCCCCTTAATTTTTCACTCTCCCCCAAACCTGAGAAATATTTTGACTTCAAAATAAAAAAAACCAAAAAAGCTTGGCCGGACCCTTAAAAAGTTCGTCCTGACCCCTAAAATTTTCCCCGACCCCTAAATCTCTCCAGCCCCCTAATTTTTCACTCTCCCCCAACCCTGAGAAATATTTTGACTTCAAAACAAAAAAAACAAAAAAAAAACAAAAAAATTTGGCCTGACCCCTAAAAAGTTCGTCCTGACCCCTAAAATTGTCCCCGACCCCTAAATCTCTCTAGCCCCCTAATTTTTCACTCTCCCCCAACCATGAGATATATTTTGACTTCAAAACAAAAAAAAACAAAAAAATTTGGCCTGACCCCTAAAAAGTGCGTCCTGACCCCTAAAATTTTCCCCGACCCCTAAATCTCTCCAGCCCCCTAATTTTTCACTCTCCTTCAACCATGAGAAATAATTTGACTTCAAAACAAAAAAAAACAAAAAAATTTGGCCTGACCCCTAAAAAGTTCGTCCTGACCCCTAAAATTTTCCCCGACCCCTAAATCTCTCCAGACCCCTTATTTTTCACTCTCCCCCAACTCTGAGAAATATTTTGACTTCAAAACAAAAAAAAACAAAAAAAAACAAAAAAATTTGGCCTGACCCCTAAAAAGTTCGTCCTGACCCCTAAAATTGTCCCCGACCCCTAAATCTCTCTAGCCCTATAATTTTTCACTCTCCCCCAACCATGAGATATATTTTGACTTCAAAACAAAAAAAAACAAAAAAATTTGGCCTGACCCCTAAAAAGTTCGTCCTGACCCCTAAAATTTTCCCCGACCCCTAAATCTCTCCAGCCCTCTAATTTTTCATTCTCCCCCAACCCTGAGAAATATTTTCAGTTCAAAACCAAAAAAAAGAAAAAAAATTGGCCTGACCCCTAAAAAGTTCGTCCTGACCCCTAAAATTTTCCCCGACCACTCAATCTCTCCAGCCCCCTAATTGTTCACTCTCCCCCAACCCTGAGAAATATTTTGAGTTCAAAACCAAAAAAATGTTATTTAACATGTATACAAATATTAGTGAAAACAATGGTGGAGCATAATTATTTTTCTTCTTTCGTTACTTATTGAGACGTTATTTAATATGTATACAAATATTAGTGAAAACAGTGGCGGAGCATAATTATTTCTCTTTTTACTTTACTTATTGAGACGTAATTTAATATGTATACACATTTTAGTGAAAACAGTGGTGGAGCATAATTATTTTTCTTCTTACTTTACTTATTTAGACGTTATATCATATGTATACAAATATTAGTGAAAACTATGGTGGAGCATAATTATTTTTCTTCTTACTTTACTTATTGAGACGTTATTTAATATGTATACAAATATTAGTGAAAACAGTGGTGGAGCATAATTATTTTTCTTCTTACTTTACTTATTGAGACGTTATTTAATATGTATACAAATATTAGTGAAAACAATGGTGGAGCATAATTACTTTAATTTTACTGATACTACACTAACTTCACACCTCTCAAAAAGAAGGAGGTTATACCTGGGAGGATGGTATCATGTCAACAGAAGAAATACAGTTAGGATTAAGCAACCCTGGCTTCACTACAAACTCGTGTTCAAAAAAGTGCCGTTATTGATTAAGCAACCCTGGCTTCACTGTGGATTCATGTTCAAAAAAGTGCCGTTAGGAATTAAGCAACCCTTGCTTCACTATGGACTCATGTTCAAAAAAATGCCGTTAGGGATTAAGCAACACTTGCGTCACTATAAACGCATGTATCAAAAAGTGCCGTTAGGAGTTAAGCAACCCTTGCATCACTATGGACTCATGTTAAAAAAAGTGCCGTTATTTATTAAACAACACTTGCGTCACTATAAACGCATGTATCAAAAAGTGCCGTTAGGAGTTAAGCAACCCTTGCATCACACTGGACTCATGTTCAAAAAAGTGCCGTTAGTAAGTAAGCAACCCATGCTTCACTATGGACTCGTGTTCAAAAAAAGTGCCGTTTGTGATTAAGCAACACTTGCTTCACTATAAACTCATGTTCAAAAAAGAGCCGTTAGGGATTTCCTCTGACGTCATTTCCTGTTAAAATCATGACGGTGCATTATTTCTCAAATTCTTTGTTTTTTTCTCAAATTAGTACTAAACAACGTTGAAAATCGAGGAAAAAGGCACCCCCCCATTGGAGAAAAGTGCTCAGTCGACCCTCGAAGAGTCCATTTTTTTTTCCGGTTCTGAGATATTATACGTCCCGGGGCTGGCCGGTTATAATGATGTCAACCGTGTGACTGTTTGTTGGGTCCACTCGGAGGAGTATCTGGACATACAAACAGACAAACAGACAAACAGACAAACATACAGACAGGTGCCCTTTATATAAGAGACTAGCGGGGCTACCCGGCGTTGCTCGGGGTCATAAAACATATACTTGAAGAAAGATCGTGTGTGTAACATCTTTATATTCAAACTTCTATGTCCCCCCTCTCTCTATAGCCGTCTGTTTATCTTTCTACCTTTCTCTTCCCTGGTCGCCCCATTTCACTGCTACTTTCTAATTTTGCTTTTGCGAAAGCTGTTTCTTCCCCACCATTTCTCCTATGTTGCCCAGGGCAATAGTATGACATATTTCTATAAAAAGTAACACCTCTATCTGCGCCTTCTATATAGGTACTTATCTCCGCCCCGATGTTCGTACTATATACGTATCTATCATCACCCCGGTGCGCATACTATATACGTACCTATCGCCGCCCCAGTGCACATACTATATACGTACCTATCTCCACCCCAGTGCAGATACTATTAAAGTACCTATCGCCGCCCCGGTGCGAATGCTAAATAGTACCTATCGTTGCCCCGGTGTTAATGCTAAATACATACCTATTGCACCCCGGTGTGCATGCTACATAAGTACCTATCGCTGCCCTAGTACGAATAATTAATATGTACACATTGCCGCTTTGGTACAAATGCTAAATACGTACCTATCGCTGCTTTGGTGTGAATGCTAAATACGTACCTATTGCACCCCGGTGTGCATGCTACATAAGTACCTATCGCTGCCCTAGTACGAATAATTAATATGTACACATTGCCGCTTTGGTACGAATGCTAAATACGTACCTATCGCTGCTTTGGTGCGAATGCTAAATACGTACCTATAGCCGCCCTGGTGCGAATGCTAAATACGTACCTATAGCCGCCACGGTGCGAATGCTAAATACGTACCTATCACCACCACGGGGCGAATGCGAAATACATACCTTTCGCCGTTCCGGTGCACGTGCTATATACGTACCTATCGCCGCCCCGGGTGCGCGTGCTATATATGTACTGATCGCCGCCACAGAGCGCATGCTATGTACGTACTTATTGCTGCCCATGTGTACATGCTATATACATAGCTATCGCCGCCCCAATGTGGAAGCTAAATACGTACATATCGCCGACCCGGTGCGAATGCTAAATACATACCTATCGCCGCCCCGGTGTGAATTCTAAATACGTGCCTATCGCCGCCCCGGTGTGAATACTAAATACGTACCTATCGTCACCCCGGTGCGGAAGCTAAATACGTACCTATCGCCGCCCCGGTGTGAATGCTAAATACGTAATTATCGCCGCCCCGGTATGAATCTTAAATACGTACCTTTCTGCCTCCCCGGTGCGCGTGCTATATACGTAACTATCGCCACCCCGGTGCGCGTGCTATATATGAACCGATCGCTGCCCCAGTGCACATGCTAAATACTTACCTATCACTGCCCTGGTGCGCATACTATATACGTACTTATTGCCGCCCATGTGCACATGCTATATAAGTACCTATCGCCACTGCTGAATGCTAAATAAGTACCTATCGCCGCCCCGGTGTGGAAGCTAAATACATACATATCGCCGCCCCGTTGTGAATGCTACATACGTACCTATCGCCGCCCCGGTGCAAATGCTAAATACGTCACTATCACCGGCCTGATGTGAATGCTAAATATGTTCCTATCGCCGCTCCGGTGCGCGTGATAAATACGTACCTATCGTCGCCCTGGTGTGCGTGCTATATACGTACTGATAGCCGCCCCAGAGCGCATGCTAAATATATACCTATAACCGCCCTGGTGCGCATTCTATATACATACTTACTGCCATCCCTGTGCACATGCTATATAGTACCTATCGCCACCTCTATGCACTACTATACACGTACCTATTGCCACCCTGGTGCACATACTATATATATACCTATCGCCGGCCCGGTGCGCATACTATATTCGTTTCTATCGCCGCCCTGGTGCGCGTGCTATATATGAACCGATCGCTGCCCCAGTGCACATGCTAAATACATACCTATCACTGCCCCTGTGCGCATACTATATACGTACTTATTGCCGCCCATGTGCACATGCTATATAAGTACCTATCGCCACCGCTGAATGCTAAATAAGTACCTATCGCCGCCCCGGTGTGCAAGCTAATTACATACATATCGCCGCCCCGTTGTGAATGCTACATACGTACCTATCGCCGCCCCGGTGCAAATGCTAAATACGTCACTATCGCCGGCCTGATGTGAATGCTAAATATGTTCCTATCGCCGCTCCGGTGCGCGTGATAAATACGTACCTATCGTCGTCCTGGTGTGCGTGCTATTAAGTACTGATAGCCGCCCCAGAGCGCATGCTAAATATATACCTATAACCGCCCTGGTGCGCATTCTATATACATACTTACTGCCATCCCTGTGCACATGCTATATAGTACCTATCGCCACCTCTATGCACTACTATACACGTACCTATTGCCACCCTGGTGCACATACTATATATATACCTATCGCCGGCCCGGTGCGCATACTATATTCGTATCTATCCTCACCCCGGTGTGCATACTATATATTTTCCTACGAAATATTTTAAGTTAAAAAAACAAAAAACTTTCGCCCGACCCCTAAAAAGTTTGGCCCGACCCCTACAATTTTCCTGGACCCCTAATATCTCAAGCCGCACCCTCCAATTTTGTTTTACTCTCCCCCAACCCTGAGAAATATTTTGACTTCAAAACAAAAAAAAAATTGAAAATAAACTAAACTGACCCCTAAAAAGTTCGTCCTGACCCCTAAAATTTTCCCCGACCCCTAAATCTCTCCAGCCCCCTAATTGTTCACTCTCCCCCAACCCTGAGAAATATTTTGAGTTCAAAACCAAAAAAAAAACAAAAAAATTTGGCCTGACCCCGAAAAAGTTCGTCCTGACCCCTAAAATTTTCCCCGACCCCTGAATCTCTCCAGCCCCCTAATTTTTCACTCTCCCCCAACCCTGAGAAATATTTTGAGTTCAAAACCAAAAAAAAAGAAAAAGATTTGGCCTGACCCCTAAAAACTTCGTCCTGACCCCTAAAATTTTCCCCGACCCCTAAATCTCTCCATCCCCCTAATTTTTCACTCTCCCCCAACCCTGAGAAATATTTTCAGTTCAAAAAGAAAAAAAACAAAAATATTTGGCCTGACCCCTAAAAAGTTCGTCCTGACCCCTAAAATTTTCCCGGACCCCTAAATCTCGTCAGTCCCCTACTTTTTCACTCTCCCCCAACCATGAGATATATTTTGACTTCAAAAAAAAAAAAAAAAAAAATTTGGCCTGACCACTAAAAAGTTCGTCCTGACCCCTAAAATTTTCCCCGACCCCTAAATCTCTCCAGCCCCCTAATTGTTCACTCTCCCCCAACCCTGAGAAATATTTTCAGTTCAAAACCAAAAAAAAGAAAAAAATTTGGCCTGACCCCTAAAAAGTACGTCCTGACCCCTAAAATTTTCCCCGACCCTTCAATCTCTCCAGCCCCCTAATTGTTCACTCTCCCCCAACCCTGAGAAATATTTTGAGTTCAAAACCAAAAAAAAAGAAAAAAATTTGGCCTGAACCTTAAAAAGTTCGTCCTGACTCCTAAAATTTTCCCCGACCCCGAAATCTCTCCAGCCCCCTAATTTTTCACTCTCCCCCAACCATGAGATATATTTAAACTTCAAAACAAAAAAAAACAAAAAAATTTGGCCTGACCCCTAAAAAGTTCGTCCTGACCCCTAAAATTTTCCCCGACCCCTAAATCTCTCCATCCCTCTAATTTTTCACTCTCCCCCAACCCTGAGAAATATTTTCTAGTTCAAAACCAAAAAAAAGAAAAAAATTTGCCATGACCCCTAAAAAGTTCGTCCTGACCCCTAAAATTTTCCCCGACCCCTAAATCTCTCCAGCCCCCTAATTTTTCACTCTCCCCCAACCATGAGATATATTTTGACTTCAAAACAAAAATAACAAAAAAATTTGGCCTGACCCCTAAAAAGTTCAGCCTGACCCCTAACATTTTCCCCGACCCTTCAATATCTCTAGCCCCTTATTTTTTCATTCTCCCCAACCCTGAGAAATATTTTGACTTCAAAACAAAAAAAAACAAAAAAATTTGGCCTGCCCCCTAAAAAGTTCGGCCTGACCCCTAAAATTTTCCCCGACCCCTAAATCTCTCCAGCCCCCTAATTTTTCATTCTCCCCCAACCCTGAGAAATATTTTGACTTCAAAACAAAA
Source organism: Sepiola atlantica (assembly GCA_963556195.1). Lineage (NCBI taxonomy): Eukaryota > Metazoa > Mollusca > Cephalopoda > Sepiida > Sepiolidae > Sepiola > Sepiola atlantica. The sequence continues at coordinate 213,379,587 of OY744517.1, forward strand.
AAAAAAAAAAAAAAAAAAAAATTTGGCCTGACCCCTAAAAAGTTCGTCCTGACCCCTAAAATTTTCCCCGACCCCTAAATCTTTCCAGCCCCCTAATTTTTCACTCTCCCCCAACCCTGAGAAATATTTTGACTTCAAAACAAAAAAAACAAAAAAAACAAAAAAAAATTTGGCCTGACCCCTAAAAAGTTCGTCCTGACCCCTAAAATTTTACCCGACCCCTAAATCTCTCCAGCCCCCTTAATTTTTCACTCTCTCCCAACCATGAGATATATTTTGACTTCAAAACAAAAAAACAAAAAAAAATTTGGCCTGACCCCTAAAAAGTTCGTCCTGACCCCTAAAATTTTCCCCGACCCCTAAATCTCTCCAGCCCCCTAATTTTTCACTCTCCCCCAACCCTGAGAAATATTTTGACTTCAAAACAAAAAAAACAAAAAAATTTGGCCTGACCCCTAAAAAGTTCGTCCTGACCCCTAAAATTTTCCCCGACCCCTAAATCTCTCCAGCCCCCTAATTTTTCACTCTCCCCCAACCCTGAGAAATATTTTGACTTCAAAACAAAAAAAAACAAAAAAAAAAAAAAAAAATTTGGCCTGACCCCTAAAAAGTTCGTCCTGACCCCTAAAATGTTCCATGACCCCTAAATCTCTCCATCCCCCTTAATTTTTCACTCTCCTCCAACCATGAAAAATATTTTGACTTCAAAACAAAAAAAAGCAAAAAAACTTGGCCTGACCCCTAAAAAGTTCGTCCTGACCCCTAAAATTTTCCATGACCCCTAAATCTCTCCAGTCCCTAATTTTTCACTCTCCTCCAACCATGAAAAATATTTTGACTTCAAAACAAAAAAAACAAAAAAATTTGGCCTGACCCCTAAAAAGTTCGTCCTGACCCCTAAAATTTTCCCCGACCCCTAAATCTCTCCAGCCCCCTAATTTTTCACTCTCCTCCAACCATGAAAAATATTTTGACTTCAAAACAAAAAAAAGCAAAAAAATTTGGCCTGACCCCTAAAAAGTTCGTCCTGACCCCTAAAATTTTCCCCGACCCCTAAATCTCTCCAGCCCCCTTAATTTTTCACTCTCCCCCAACCATGAGATATATTTTGACTTCAAAACAAAAAAAAACAAAAAAATTTGGCCTGACCCCTAAAAAGTTCGTCCTGACCCCTAAAATTTTCCCCGACCCCTAAATCTCTCCAGCCCCCTAATTTTTCACTCTCCTCCAACCATGAAAAATATTTTGACTTCAAAACAAAAAAAAGCAAAAAAATTTGGCCTGACCCCTAAAAAGTTCGTCCTGACCCCTAAAATTTTCCCCGACCCCTAAATCTCTCCAGCCCCCTAATTTTTCACTCTCCCCCAACCATGAGAAATATTTTGACTTCAAAACAAAAAAAAACAAAAAAAAACAAAAAAATTTGGCATGACCCTTAAAAAGTTCGTCCTTACCCCTAAAATTTTCCCCGACCCCTAAATCTCTCCAGCCCCCTAATTTTTCACTCTCCCCCAACCCTAAGAAATATTTTGAGTACAAAACAAAAAAATGTTATTTAACATGTATACAAATATTAGTGAAAACAATGGCGGAGCATAATTATTTCTCTTTTTACTTTACTTATTGAGACGTTATTTAACATGTATAAAAATATAAGTGAAAACAATGGTGGAGCATAATTATTTTTCTTCTTACTTTACTTATTGAGACGTTATTTAATATGTATACAAATATTAGTGAAAACAGTGGTGGAGCATAATTATTTTTCTTCTTACTTTACTTATTGAGACGTTATTTAATATGTATACAAATATTAGTGAAAACAATGGTGGAGCATAATTATTTATTACTTTAATTTTACTGATACTACACTAACTTCACAATTCTCAAAAAGAAGGAGGTTATACCTGGGAGGATGGTATTATGTCAACAGAAGAAATGCAGTTAGGATTAAGCAACCCTGGCTTCACTACAAACTCGTGTTCAAAAAAGTGCCGTTATTGATTAAGCAACCCTGGCTTCACTGTGGATTCATGTTCAAAAAAGTGCCGTTAGGAATTAAGCAACCCTTGCTTCACTATGGACTCATGTTCAAAAAAATGCCGTTAGGGATTAAGCAACAGTTGCTTCAATAAAAACTTATGTTTCGTTGGGATAAGGCAACCCGTGCTTCACTATAAACTCATGTTCAAAAAAGTGCCGTTAGGGATTTCCTCTGACGTCATTTCCTGCTAAAATCGTGAGTTTGCATTATGCCGACAATCCCCCATCTCCAAATTTGGCCTGAGGCGCACCACCGGCGAATGCCGACACTCCACCAAATTCGGCCTGAGTCGCTCACACCGGCGAATGCCGACACTCCCCCAAATTCGGCCTGAGGCGCTCATACTGGCGAATGCCGACACTCCTCCCCGAATTTCGCCTGAGGCGCCCCGCCGCCGAATGCCGACACTCACCCTCCCCAGATTTGGCCTGAGGCGCCCCACCGCCGAATGCCGATACCCCCCCCCCCCTCTTCCCCAAATTTCTCCTGAGGCGCTCACACCGGCGAATGCCGACACCCCCCACACCCACCCCAAGTTTTCAATATGTATACAATATGTATAGAAATATTAGTGAAAACAATGGGGGAGCATACAAATATAAGTGAAAACAGTGGGGGAGCATAATTATTTATTACTTTAATTTTACTGATACTACACTAACTTCACACCTCTCAAAAAGGAGGAGGTAATACCTAGGAGGATGTTATCATGTCAACAGAAAAAATGTGGTTAGGATTAAGCAACCCTTGCTTCACTTGATTAAACAACACTTGCGTCACTATAAACGCATGTATCAAAAAGTGCCGTTAGGAGTTAAGCAACCCTTGCATCACTATGGACTCATGTTCAAAAAAGTGCCGTTAGTAAGTAAGCAACCCATGCTTCACTATGGACTCGTGTTCAAAAAAAGTGCCGTTTGTGATTAAGCAACACTTGCTTCACTATAAACTCATGTTCAAAAAAGAGCCGTTAGGGATTTCCTCTGACGTCATTTCCTGTTAAAATCATGACGGTGCATTATTTCTCAAATTCTTTGTTTTTTTCTCAAATTAGTACTAAACAACGTTGAAAATCGAGGAAAAAGGCACCCCCCATTGGAGAAAAGTGCTCAGTCGACCCTCGAAGAGTCCATTTTTTTTTCCGGTTCTGAGATATTATACGTCCCGGGGCTGGCCGGTCATAATGATGTCAACCGTGTGACTGTTTGTTGGGTCCTCTCGGAGGAGTATGTGGACATACAAACAGACAAACAGACAAACAGACAAACAGACAAACATACAGACAAGTGCCCTTTATATAATAGACTAGCGGGGCTACCCGGCGTTGCTCGGGGTCATAAAAACATATAATTGAAGAAAAATCGTGTGTGTAACATCTTTATATACAAACTTCTATTTCTCCACCCCTTTCTCTATAGCCGTCTCTTTATCTTTCTACTTTTCTCTTCCCTGGTCGCCCCATTTCACCGCTACTTTCTAATTTTGCCTTTTGCGAAAGCTGTTTCTTCCCCACCATATCTCCTACGTTGCCCAGGGCAATAGTATGACATTTCTATAAAAAGTAACACCCCTATCTGCGCCTTCTATATAGGTACTTATCTCCGTCCCGATGTTCATACTATATACGTATATATCATCGCCCCGGTGCGCATACTATATACGTACCTATCGCCGCCCCAGTGCACATACTATATACGCACCTATCGCCGCCCCAGTGCAGATACTATTTAAGTACCTATCGCCGCCCCGGTGCGAATGCTAAATGGTACCTATCGCTGCCCCGGTGTACATGCTACATAAGTATCTATCGCTGCCCTAGTGCTAATAATTGATATGTACACATTGCCACTTTGGTGCGAATGCAAAATAGTACCTATCGCCGCTTTGGTGCGAATGCTAAATACGTACCTATAGCCGGCCCGGTGCGAATGCTAAATACGTATCTATAGCCGCCCTGGTGCGAATGCTTAATACGTACCTATAGCCGCCCCGTGCGAATGCGAAATACATACCTTTTGCCGTTCCGGTGCACGTGCTATATACGTACCTATCGCCACCCTGGTGCGCGTGCTATATATGTACTAATCGCCGCCGCAGAGCGCATGCTACGTACGTACTTATTACTGCCCATGTGTACATGCTATATACGTAGCTATCGCCACCCCTGAATTCTGAATACGTACCTATCACCGCCCCGGTGTGGAAGCTAAATACGTACATACCGCCGCTCCGGTGCGAATGCTAAATACATACCTATCGCCGCCCCGGTGTGAATTCTAAATATGTACCTATCGCCGCCCCGGTGCTGAAGCTAAATACGTACCTATCGCCGCCCTGGTGCGGAAGCTAAATACGTACATATCGCCACCCTGGTGCGAATGCTAAATACATACCTATCACCGCCCCGGTGCGAATGCTAAATACATACCTATCGCCGCCCCTGTGTGAATGCTAAATACATACCTATCGCCGCCCCGGTGTGAATGCTAAATACATACCTATCGCCGCCCCGGTGTTAATGCTAAATACGTACCTATCGCCGCCCCGGTGCGGAAGCTAAATACGTACATATCGCCACCCCGGTGCGAATGCTAAATACATACCTATCGCCGCCCCGGTGCGAATGCTAAATACATACTTATCGCCGCCCCGGTGTGAATGCTAAATACATACCTATCGCCGCCCCGGTGTGAATGCTAAATACGTACCTATCGCCGCCCCGGTGTGAATGCTAAATACGTACCTTTCGCCGCCCCGGTGCGCATGCTATATGCGTAACTATCGTCCCCCCCCCCGGTGCGCGTGCTATATATGAACGGATCGCTGCCCCAGTGCGCATGCATAATACATACCTATCACCTACTTATTGCCGCCCATGTGCACATGCTATATACGTACCTATCGCCACCGCTGAATGCTAAATAAGTACCTATCTCCGCCCAGGGATGAATGCTAAATACGTACATATTGCCGCCCCGGTGTGCATACACCATATGTACCTATCACTGCCCCAGTGCGAATACTAAATATGTACATATCGCCGCCCCGGTGTGATTGCTGAATACGTACCTATCGCAACCCCGGTGCGAATGCTAAATACATAGCTATCGCCACCCCTATGCACTACTATATAAGTACCTATTTCCACCCCGGTGCACATACTATATATAAACCTATCGCTGGCCTGGTGTGCATACTATATTCGTACCTATCGCGGCTCTGGTGCGCATACTACATACTTACCTATCTCTGCAAGGGTACACATACGATATATGTACCAATCTCCAGCCCAGTTCGCATACGTAAGAACTCATATTAATTCGCCCCTGTCGTGTTAGAAAAACAAAATTGTGTTCATTCATGTATTGTCACTATCATAAATATAAATATTTTTAGTTAAAAACAGAAAAAATACATATTTTTGCCTCCCCACAAGAAAAATTTTTTTTCTATCCTCCCACATACTTAGAAATATTTTTAATTTAAAGGAAAAAAAAAGAAAAATTTTTGACCCCCCCTACCCCCCAACATTTTATGTTCCCCCCATACATAGAAATATTTTCATTTAAAAAAAAGAAAAAAAAAAATTTTCAGCCCCCCCCCCCCCGAAAATTTTTTTTTTTCATTCTCCCTCATACATATAAATATTTTCAATGAAAAAAATAAAAGAAATAAAAAATATTTTGCCTTCCCCCAATTTTTTTTACACACCCGATGCGCATGCTATATACGTATTTATTGCCGCCCATGTGCACATGCTATATACGTTCCTATCACCACTGATGAATGATAAATACGTATCTATTGCTGCCGCGGTGCGAATGCTAAATAGGTTTTCAGCGTAGATGCTGTTAAAATATTAACCAAACCTATCAATACAGTAGCTCTATCTAGGACATTGAGCAATTTTCTCCCCGACAACGCCAAGTACTTTGCAAATCAAAGAGGCCTCATGAGCACTACTGAAATCACTTAGGTATCCTCTCTCCTTCTGATCTGCGAAATAGTCACAAAGGGGAACGAAGATGGCCTTAAAATATTTTCCAAACTTATCACTACAGTAGCTCTATCAAGGATATTGAGCACTTTTCTCCCGGACAACGCCGAGTACTTTGATAATCAAGGATGGCCTCCTGAGCACTACTGAAATAACTCTTATCGATTCCCCCATCCTTTTCATCGTAGATGCTGTTAAAATATTATCCAAACCTATCACTACAGTAGCTCTATCTAGGATATTGAGCACTTTTCTCCCGGACAACGCCGAGTATTTGTAAATCAAAGAGGCCTCCTGAGCACTACTGAAATAACTCTTATCGATTCCCCCATCTTTTTCAGCGTAGATGCTGTTAAAATATTATCCAAACCTATCACTACAGTAGCTCTATCTAGGACATTGAGCACTTTTTCCCGGACAACGCCGAGTACTTTGAAAATCAAGGAGGCCTCCTGAGGACTACTGAAATCACCTAGGTATCCTCTTTATTTCTGATCTGCGAAATAGTCCAAAGTGGAACGAAGATGGCGTTAAAATATTTTCCAAACCTATCACTACAGTAGCTCTATCTAGGATATTGAGCACTTTTCTCCCGGACAACGCCTAGTATTTCACAATAAAAGAGGCCTCCTGAGCACTACTGAAATAACTCTTATTGATTCCTCATCCTTTTCAGCGTAGATATTGTAAAAATATTATCCAAACCTATCACTACAGTAGCTCTATCTAGGACGTTGAGCACCTTTTTCCCGGACAACGCCGAGTACTTTGAAAATCAAAGAGGCCTCCTGGGGATTACTGAAATCACTTAGGTATCCTCCCTCCTTTTCATCTGCAAAATTGTCCAAACGGGAACGAAAATGGCGTTACAATATGTTCTAAACCTATCACTACAGTAGCTCTATCTAGGCTATTGAGCACTTTTCTCCCGGACAACGCCGAGTACTTTGAAAATCGAGGAGGCTTCATGAGCACTCCTGAAATCCTTTAGGTATCCTCTCTCCTTCTGATCTGCAAAATAGTCCAAAGGGGAACGAAGATGGCGTTAAAATATTTTCCAAACCTATCACTACAGTAGCTCTATCTAAGATATTGAGCACTTTTCTCCCGAACAACGCCGAGTATTTCAACATCAAAGAGGCCTTCTGAGCACTACTGAAATAACTCTTATCGATTCCCACATCCTTTTCAGCGTAGATACTGTTAAAATATTATCCAAACCTATCACTACAGTAGCTCTATCTAGGACGTTGAGCACTTTTTTCCCGGACAACGCCGAGTACTTTGAAAATCAAAGAGGCCTCCTGGGGACTACTGAAATCACTTAGGTATCCTCCCTCCTTTTCATATGCTAAATTGTCTAAAAGGGAACGAAGATGGCGTTAAAATATGTTCTAAACTTATCACTACAGTAGCTCTATCTAGGATATTGAGCACTTTTCTCCCGGACAACGCCGAGTACTTTGAAAATCGAGGAGGCTTCATGAGCACTCCTGAAATCCCTTAGGTATCCTCTTTATTTCTGATCTGCGAAATAGTCCAAAGGGGAACGAAGATGGCGTTAAAATATTTTCCAAACCTATCACTACAGTAGCTCTATCTAGGATATTGAGCACTTTTCTCCCGGACAACGCCGAATATTTCAAAATCAAAGAGGCCTCCTGGGGACTACTGAAATAACTCTTATCCATTCCTCTATCCTTTTCAGCGTAGATGCTGTTAAAATATTATCCAAACCTATCACTACAGTAGCTCTATCTAGGACACTGAGCACTTTTTTCCCGGACAACGCCGAGTACTTAAAGAGGCCTCCTGGGGACTACTGAAATCAGTTAGGTATCCTCCCTCCTTTTCATCTGCAAAATTGTCCAAAGGGGAACGAAGATGGCGTTAAAATATTTTCTAAACGTATCACTACAGTAGCTCTATCTAGGATATTGAGCACTTTTCTCCCGGACAACGCCGAGTACTTTGAAAATCGAGGAGGCTTCATGAGCACTCCTGAAATCCCTTAGGTATCCTCTCTCCTTCTGATCTGCGAAATAGTCCAAAGGGGAACGAAGATGGCGTTAAAATATTTTCCAAACCTATCACTACAGTAGCTCTATCTATGACATTGAGCACTTTTCTCCCGGACAACGCCAAGTACTTTGATAATGAAGGAGGCCTCCTGGGGACTACTGAAATCACTTAGGTATCGTCTCTCCTTCTGATCTGCGAAATAGTCCAAAGGGGAACGAAGATGGCGTTAAAATATTTTCCAAACCTATCACTACAGTAGCTCTATCTAAGATATTGAGCACTTTTCTCCCGGACAACGCCGAGTATTTCAAAATCAAAGAGGCCTCCTGAGCACTACTGAAATAACTCTTATCGATTCCCCCATCCTTTTAAGCGTAGATACTGTAAAAAAATTATCCAAACCTATCACTACAGTAGCTCTATCTAGGACGTTGAGCACTTTTTTCCCGGACAACGCCGAGTACTTTGAAAATCAAAGAGGCCTCATGGGGACTACTGAAATCACTTAGGTATCCTCCCTCCTTTTCATCTGCAAAATTGTCCAAAGGTGAACGAAGATGGCGTTAAAATATGTTCTAAACCTATCACTACAGTAGCTCTATCTAGGATATTGAGCACTTTTCTCCCGGACAACGCCGAGTACTTTGAAAATCGAGGAGGCTTCATGAGCACTCCTGAAATCCTTTAGGTATCCTCTCTCCTTCTGATCTGCAAAATAGTCCAAAGGGGAACGAAGATGGCGTTAAAATATTTTCCAAACCTATCACTACAGTAGCTCTATCTAAGATATTGAGCACTTTTCTCCCGAACAACGCCGAGTATTTCAAAATCAAAGAGGCCTTCTGAGCACTACTGAAATAACTCTTATCGATTCCCCCATCCTTTTCAGCGTAGATGCTGTTAAAATATTATCCAAACCTATCACTACAGTAGCTCTATCTAGGACACTGAGCACTTTTTTCCCGGACAACGCCGAGTACTTTGAAAATCAAAGCGGCCTCTTGGGGACTACTGAAATCACTTAGGTATCCTCCCTCCTTTTCATCTGCAAAATTGTCCAAAGGGGAACGAAGATGGAGTTAAAATATGTTCTAAACCTATCACTACAGTAGCTCTATCTAGGATATTGAGCACTTTTCTCCCGGACAACGCCGAGTACTTTGAAAATCGAGGAGGCTTCATGAGCATTCCTGAAATCCTTTAGGTATCCTCTCTCTTTCTGATCTACGAAATAGTCCAAAGGGGAACGAAGATGGCGTTTAAATATTTTCCAAACCTATCACTACAGTAGCTCTATCTAGGATATTGAGCACTTTTCTCCCGGACAACGCCGAGTATTTAAAAATCAAAGAGGCCTCCTGGGGACTACTGAAATAACTCTTATCCATTCCCCCATCCTTTTCAGCGTAGATGCTGTTAAAATATTATCCAAACCTATTACTACAGTAGCTCTATCTAGGACATTGAGCACTTTTTCCTGGCCAACGCCGAGTACTTTGCACATTGGTCTTTATTATAGATACAAATAAATGCACATTTGTCTTTATTATAGATACAAATAAATGCACATTGGCCTTTATTATAGATACAAATAAATGCACATTGGTCTTTATTATAGATACAAATAAATGCACATTGGTCTTTATTATAGATTTGCTATATATCCCCCCCCCCTAGAAAAAATTTGGCCTGAGGCGCTCACACCGGCGAATGCTGACACTCTCTCCTCGCAACAGATACTACACTATCTCCACCCTCTCAAAAAGGTGTGAGCGTCGGAGAATGCCGACACTCCCCCTCCCCCCAAATTTGGCCTGAGGCGCCCATCCGGCGAATACCGAAACCCCCTCCCCCAAATTTGGCCTGAGGCGCTCACACCGGCGAATGCCGTCACCCCCCCCCCTCCCCCCAATTTGGCATGAAAGGAGGAGGTAATGCCTATCATGATAACGGAAGGGAGTAGGAGGAATATTAGCGTCTATTAAAAGGTTGTAGTGTGAGTGAATTTATTCCCGCCACTTTGCATTATTTTTCAAATTATCTGCCACTCTCTGACGTCATGATGACCTGATATAACCGGACACAATTTAGAGCAAGACCGGGTACATCCGGCAAGGGATTATAGGACAGGTGCGGATGTGATTGAGCAACCCTTGTTTCACTACACACTCTTAACGTAGGATTCCTATGTTGTTATTGATGCAACCGGACAGAAGTTATTGGATGATCTGATACAACCGGACACAATTTAGGGCAAGACCGGGTACATCCGGCAAGGGATTATGGGATGTTTACAATGACTCTGCATTTTTATCGGATTAGTACATAAATACATTAGATTATTTCGATTTACTATCGAATTTGACCTCCTAGAACTGCACAGGACAAACTCATAGACCGGCGGAATGAAGCCCCGAAGGCCAAGACGATACCAGTCTATGGGGTGCAGTATCCATCGAAACAGATACTACACTTTGATCTTAGCCAAAAGAAGTGAATTAATGTCATTTTCGGTAATGGCGTTTGAAAGCTATGTTGAATTAGAGAAAAACGGCCTAGGGGAGTGTAAAATTAATTCTTGATATTTAAAAGTTATATAATAATTTGTTAAATAGTATTATACAATGTTTGTTCAAAGAAAATCCTAGTTATTATTACTTATTAATTTAATAATGTCATTTGAACAGTGTCTAGTGGATAGACCGCTGTTCAGGTGTAGTTTGGTTATAAATACCCCAGTAAAAACAACCTCAGAATTTTAATTTCGGATGCTTTACTTGGTCTTTTGGCTAAGATCAAAGTGTAGTATCTGTTCTCGGCATTTTTGCCTTGAGATAAAGTGTATTATCTATTCCTATCCGATAGGTGTCGATTTTACACTGTCGAATCAAAAATCAGATTATCATTTGTTTTTGAATCCCTTTTCCTTTTGTGCACTTCCTCTCCCCTCTCCAAATTTCGCCATAGGCGCTCACATCGACGAATGCCGGACCCCCCCCCCCCCAATTCAGCCTGAGGCGCTCATACGGGCGAATGTCGACACTCCTCCCCAAATTCGGCTTGACTGGCGAATGCCGACGCGCCCCAAATTTCGCCTGAGGTGCTCATACTGGCGAATGCCGACATTTCCCCTTAACAAATTCGGCCTGGAGCGCCCCACCGCCGAATGCCGACACTCCTCCCCCCCCAATTTCGCCTGAGGCGCCCCACAGCCGAATGCCGACCCACCCTTTCACCGCCGAATGCCGATACCGCCCCCCACCCCCATAATGCATGGGATGAGTGCATCATGACAACGGAACCAAAAAGGAGGAGGTAATGCATGGGATGAGTGCATCATGACAACGGAACCGATACGACCCTACCTCAACACATCTCAAAAAGGAGGAGATAATGCATAGAATCAGTGCATCATGAATGCCGATACCGCCGCCCTCCCCCATAATGCATGGGATGAGTGCATCATGACAACGGAACCAAAAAGGAGGAGGTAATACATGGGATGAGTGCATCATGACAACGGAACCGATACGACCCTACCTCAACACATCTCAAAAAGGAGGAGATAATGCATGGAATCAGTGCATCATGGCAACGGAACCGATACTACCCTACCTCAACACTCTCAAAAAAGGAGGAGGTAATGCTCACACCGGCGAATACCGTAACCCCCCCCCAATTTGGCCTGAAAGGAGGAGGTAATTCCTATCATGATAACAGAACGGCCACAGGCAAGGAGGAGGGGGGGGAATATTAGCGTCTATTAATAATTAAGAAAGAAAGTGAGAGGGAAAAATGACGTCATGATGACCTGATATAACCGGACACAATTTAGGTCAAGACCGGGTACATCCGGCAAGGGATTATGGGACAAGTGCGGATGTGATTGAGCAACCCTTGTTTCACTACACACTCTTAACGTAGGATTCCTATGTTGTTATTGATGCATCCGGACAGAAGTTATTGGATGATCTGATACAACCGGACACAATTTAGGGCAACACCGGGTACATCCGGCAAAGGGATTATGGGATGCTTACAGTGACTCGGCATTTTTATCGGATTAGTACATAAATACATTAGATTATTTCGAATTTACTACATATTAACGTTGAAATTTCGTGTAAAATACGAAAAAACTGCTACCTTTTGTCGGAAAGTGGTCCGGTTGACTGTCAGCGAGTGAATCGTTTGTCGTGATTTTTAGATATTATGATTCCGGGATATGTACGGTGCTAAAGATATCAACTTTTTGACATGTCGCCGCGTAGTTTTTGAGGAGTATCTGGACATACAAACAAACAAACAGACAGACATACAGACAACTGCCCTTTATATAATAGACTAGCGGGGCTACCCGGCGTTGCTCGGGGTCATAACAACATATATTTGAAGAAAGATCGTGTGTGTAACATCTTTATATTCAAACTTCTATGTCCGCCCCTCTCTCTATAGCCGTCTCTTTATCTGCTACCTTTCTCTTCCCTGGTCGCCCCATTTCGCCGCTACTTTCTAATTTTGCCTTTTGCAAAAGCTGTTTCTTCCCCACCATTTCTCCTATTGCCCAGGGTAATAGTATGACATATTTCTATAAAAAGTAACACTTCTATCTGCGCCTTCTATATAGGTACTTATCTCCACCCAGGTGTTCATACTATATACGTATCTATCATCACCCCGGTGCGCATACTATATACGTACCTATCGCCGCCTCGGTGCAGATACTATTTAAGTACCTATCGCCGCCCCGTTGCGAATGCTAAATAGTACCTATCGTTGCCCCGGTGTGAATGCTAAATACATACCTATTGCGCCCCGGTGTGCATGCTACATAAGTACCTATCGCTGCCCTAGTGCGAATACTAAAGACATACCAATTGCGCCCTGGTGTGCATGCTACATAAGTACCTATCGCTGCCCTAGTGCGAATAATTAATATGTACATATTGCCGCTTTGGTATGTACTGAATGCTAAATACATACCTATCGCCGGCCCAGTGCGAATGCTAAATACGTACCTATAGCCGCCCTGGTGCGAATGCTAAATACGTACCTATAGCCGCCCCGGTGCGAATGCTAAATACGTACCTATCACCACCACGGTGCGAATGCAAAATACATACCTTTCGCCGCCCCCGTGTGCGTGCTATATATGTACTGATCGCCGCCGCAGAGCGCATGCTATGTACGTACTTATTGCTGCCCATGTGTACATGCTATATACGTAGCTATCACCACCCCTGAATTCTGAACACGTACCTATCGCCGCCCTGGTGTGGAAGCTAAATACATTCATATCGCCGCCCCGGTGCGAATGCTAAATACATACCTATCGCCGCCCTGGTGTGAATGCTAAATATGTACCTATCGCCGCCCCGGTGTGAATTCTAAATACGTACTTATCACCGCCCCAGTGCAGAAGCTAAATACGTACATATCGCCACCCTGGTACGAATGCTAAATACATACCTATCGCTGCCCCGGTGTGAATGCTAAATACATACCTATCGCCGCCCTGGTGTGAATGCTAAATATGTACCTATCGCCGCCCCGGGTGTGAATTTTAAATATGTACCTTTTAGCCGCCCCAGTGTGAATTTTAAATATGTACCTTTCGCCGCCCCTGTGCGCGTGCTATATACGTACCTATCGCTGCCCCGGTGCGCGTGCTATATATGAACCGATCGCTGCCTCAGTGCGCATGCTAAATACATACCTATCACTGCCCCGGTGCGCATACTATATAGGTACTTATTACCGCCCATGTGCACATGCTATATAAGTACTTATCACCACCGCTGAATGCTAAATAAAGACCTATCGCCGCCCCGGTGTGGAAGCTAAATACGTACATATTGCCGCCCCTAAATTTGGGCGGATCCCTAACAAATTTGGTCTGACCTCTAAAATTTTCCGCCTGACCCCTAAAATTTTCCCGACCCTAAATCTCTCCAGCCCCCTAATTGTTCACTCTCCCCCAACCATGAGAAATATTTTGAGTTCAAAACCAAAAAAAAGAAAAAAATTTAGCCTGACCCCTAAAAAGTTCGTCCTGACCCCTAAAATTTTCCCCGACCCCTGAATCTCTCCAGCCCCCTAATTGTTCACTCTCCCCCAACCATGAGAAATATTTTGAGTTCAAAGCCAAAAAAAATTAAAAAGTTGGCCTGACCCCTAAAAAGTTCGTCCTGACCCCTAAAATTTTCCCCGACCCCTAAATCTCTCCAGCCTCCAAATTTTTCACTCTCCTCCAACCCTGAGAAATATTTTCAGTTAAAAACCAAACTAAAGAAAAAAATTTAGCCTGACCCCTAAAAAGTTCGTCCTGACCCCTAAACTTTTCCCCGACCCCTGAATCTCTCCAGCCCCCTAATTGTTCACTCTCCCCCAACCATGAGAAATATTTTGACTTCAAAACAAAAAAAAACAAAAAAATTGGGCCTGACCCCTAAAAAGTTCGGCCTGATCCCTAAAATTTTCCCTGACCCCTAAATCTCTCCAGCCCTCAAATTTTTCACTCTCCCCCAACAATGAGAAATATTTTGACTTCAAAACAAAAAAAGACAAAAAAATTTGGCCTGACCCCTAAAAAGTTCCGCCTGACCCCTAAAATTTTCCCCGACCCCTCAATCTCTCCAGCCCCCTAATTGTTCACTCTCCCCCAACCCTGAGAAATATTTTCAGTTCAAAACCAAAAAAAACAAAAAAATTTGGCCTGACCCCTAAAAAGTTCGTCCTGACCCCTAACATTTTCCCCGACCCCTAAATCTCTCCAGCCCCCTAATTTTTCACTCTCCCCCAACCCTGAGAAATATTTTGAGTTCAAAACCAGAAAAAAGAAAAAAATTTGGCCTGAACCCTAAAAAGTTCGTCCTGACCCTAAAATTTTCCCCGACCCCTAAATCTCTCAAGACCCCTAATTTTTCACTCTCCCCCAACCATGAGAAATATTTTGAGTTCAAAACAAAAAAAAAACAAAAAATTTGGCCTGACCCCTAAAAAGTTCGTCCTGACCCCTAAAATTTTCCCCGACCCCCTAATCTCTCCAGCCCCGTCCTCGAACTTTTTTTCCACTATCCCACAACCCTGAGAAATATTTTAAGTTCAAAAAAAGAAAAAAAAAAAAAATTTGGCCAGACCCCTTAAAATTTTGGCCTGATCCCTAAAATTTTCCCCGACCCCCTAATCTCTCCAGCCCCACCCTAGAACTTTTTTTTCACTATCCAACAACCCTGAGAAATATTTTAAGTTCAAAAAAAGAAAAAAAAAAAAATTTGGCCGGACCCCTAAAAATTTTGGCCTGACCCCTAAAATTTTCCTCGACCTCCTAATCTCTCAAGCCCCCCCCCAACTTTTTTTGTAAGTGTCCCACAACCCTGAGAAATATTTTCAGTTCAAAACCCCCCCAAAAAAAACATTTGGCCTGACCCCTAAAAAGTTCGTCCTGACCCCTAAAATTTTCCCCGACCCCTAAATCTCTCCAGCCCGTTAATTTTTCACTCTCCCCCAACCCTGAGAAATATTTTCAGTTCAAAACCAAAAAAAAAGAAAAAAATTTGGCCTGACCCCTAAAAAGTTCGTCCTGACCCCTAAAATTTTCCCCGACCCCTAAATCTCTCCAGCCCACTAATTTTTCACTCTCCCCACACCCTGAGAAATATTTTGAGTTCAAAACAAAAAAAAACAAAAAAATTTGACCTGACCCCTTAAAAGTTCCGCCTGACCCCTAAAATTTTCCCCGACCCCTAAATCTCTCCAGCCCCCTAATTTTTCACTCTCCCCCAACCCTGAGAAATATTTTGAGTTCAAAACAAAAAAAAAGAAAAAAATTTGGCTTGACCCCTAAAAAGTTCCGCCTGACCCCTAAAATTTTCCCCGACCCCTCAATCTCTCCAGCCCCCTAATTGTTCACTCTCCCCCAACCCTGAGAAATATTTTGAGTTCAAAACCAGAAAATAGAAAAAAATTTGGCCTGAACCCTAAAAAGTTCGTCTTGACCCCTAAAATTTTCCCTGACCCCTAAATCTCTCCAGCCCCAAAATTTTTCACTCTCCCCCAACCATGAGAAATATTTTGACTTCAAAACAAAAAAAAACAAAAAAATTTGGCCTGACCCCTAAAAAGTTCCGCCTGACCCCTAAAATTTTCCCCGACCCCTCAATCTCTCCAGCCCCCTAATTGTTCACTCTCCCCCAACCCTGAGAAATATTTTCAGTTCAAAACCAAAAAAAACAAAACAATTTGGCCTGACCCCTTAAAAGTTCGTCCTGACCCCTAAAATTTTCCCCGACCCCTAAATCTCTCCAGCCCCCTAATTTTTCACTCTCCCCCAACCATGAGATATATTTTGACTTCAAAACAAAAAAAAACAAAAAAAATTTGGCTTGACCCCTTAAAAGTTCGTCCTGACCCCTAAAATTGTCCCCGACCCCTAAATCTATCCAGGCCCCTAATTTTTCACTCTCCCCCAACCATGAGAAATATTTTCAGTTCAAAACCAAAAAAAACAAAAAAATTTGGCCTGACCCCTAAAAAGTTCGTCCTGACCCCTAACATTTTCCCCGACCCCTAAATCTCCCCAGCCCCCTAATTTTTCACTCTCCCCAAACCCTGAGAAATATTTTGAGTTCAAAACAAAAAAAAACAAAAAATTTGGCCTGACCCCTAAAAAGTTCGTCCTGACACCTAAAATTTTCCCCGACCCCCTAATCTCTCCAGCTTCGTTCTCGAACTTTTTTTCCACTATCCCACAACCCTGAGAAATATTTTAAGTTCAAAAAAAGAAAAAAAAAAAAATTTGGCCGGACCCCTTAAAATTTTGGCCTGACCCCTAAAATTTTCCCCGACCCCCTAATCTCTCCAGCCCCACTATCGAACTTTTTTTTCACTATCCAACAACCCTGAGAAATATTTTAAGTTCAAAAAAAGAAAAAAAAAAAAATTTGGCCGGACCCCTAAAAATTTTGGCCTGACCCCTAAAATTTTCCTCGACCCCCTAATCTCTCCAGCACCCCCCCAACTATTTTGTCAGTGTCCCACAACCCTGAGAAATATTTTAAGATCAAAAAAAAAAAAAAAAAATTTGGCCAGACCCCTGAAAAATTGGGCCTGACCCCTAAAATTTTCCCCAACCCCCTAATCTCTCAAGCCCCTCCCCCAACTTGGTTTGTCAGTGTCCCACAACCCTGAGAAATATTTTCAGTTCAAAACCCCCCCCAAAAAACCATTTGGCCTGACCCCTAAAAAGTTCGTCCTGACCCCTAAAATTTTCCCCGACCCCTAAATCTCTCCAGCCCGTTAATTTTTCACTCTCCCCCAACCCTGAGAAATATTTTCAGTTCAAAACCAAAAAAAAAGAAAAAAATTTGGCCTGACCCCTAAAAAGTTCGTCCTGACCCCTAAAATTTTCCCCGACCCCTAAATCTCTCCAGCCAACTAATTTTTCACTCTCCCCACACCCTGAGAAATATTTTGAGTTCAAAACAAAAAAAAATCAAAAAAATTTGACCTGACCCCTTAAAAGTTCCGCCTGACCCCTAAAATTTTCCCCGACCCCTAAATCTCTCCAGCCCCCTAATTTTTCACTCTCCCCCAACCCTGAGAAATATTTTGAGTTCAAAACAAAATAAAAGAAAAAAATTTGGCTTGACCCCTAAAAAGTTCCGCCTGACCCCTAAAATTTTCCCCGACCCCTCAATCTCTCCAGCCACCTAATTGTTCACTCTCCCCCAACCTTGAGAAATATTTTGAGTTCAAAACCAGAAAAAAGAAAAAAATTTGGCCTGAACCCTTAAAAGTTCGTCTTGACCCCTAAAATTTTCCCTTACCCCTAAATCTCTCCAGCCCCCTAATTTTTCACTGTCCCTCAACGCTGAGAAATATTTTCAGTTCAAAACCAAAAAAAACAAAAAAATTTGGCCTGACCCCTAAAATTTTCCCCGACCCCTAAATCTCTCCAGGCCCCTAATTTTTCACTCTCCCCCAACCATTAGAAATATTTTGAGTTCAAAACCAAAAAAAAAAAAAAAAATTGACCTGACCCCTTAAAAGTTCCGCCTGACCCCTAAAATTTTCCCCGGTCCCTAAATCTCTCTAGCCCCCTAATTTTTCACTCTCCCCCAACCATTAGAAATATTTTGAGTTCAAAACCAAAAAAAACAAAAAAATTTGGCCTGACCCCTAAAAAGTTCGTCCTGACCCCTAAAATTTTCCCCGACCCCTAAATCTCTCCAGGCCCCTAATTTTTCACTCTCCCCCAACCATTAGAAATATTTTGAGTTCAAAACCAAAAAAAACAAAAAAAATTGGCCTGACCCCTAAAAAGTCTCGCCTGACCCCTAAAATTTTCCCCGACCCCTAAATCTCTCCAGCCCCCTAATTTTTCACTCTCCCCCAACCCTGAGAAATATTTTCAGTTCAAAACCAAAAAAAACAAAAAAATTTGGCCTGACCCCTAAAAAGTTCGTCCTAACCCCTAAAATTTTCCCCGACCCCTAAATCTCTCCAGCCCCCTAATTTTTCACTCTCCCCTAACCATGAGAAATATTTTCAGTTCAAAATCAAAAAAAAAAAAAAAATTTGGCATGACCCCTAAAAAGTTCGTCCTGACCCCTAAAAAGTTCGTCCTGACCCCTAAAATTTTCCCCGACCCCTAAATCTCTCCAGCCCCCTAATTTTTCACTCTCCCCCAACCATGAGAAATATTTTCAGTTCAAAACCAAAAAAAACAAAAAAATTTGGCCTGACCCCTAAAAAGTTCGTCCTGACCCCTAAAATTTTCCCCGACCCCTAAATCTCTCCAGCCCCCTAATTTTTCACTCTCCCCCAACCATGAGAAATATTTTGACTTCAAAACAAAAAAAAACAAAAAAATTTGACCTGACCCCTTAAAAGTTCCGCCTGACCCTAAAAATTTTCCCGGATCCCTAAATCTCTCCAGCCCCCTAATTTTTCACTCTCCCCCAACCATTAGAAATATTTTGAGTTCAAAACCAAAAAAAACAAAAAAATTTGGCCTGACCCCTAAAAAGTTCGTCCTGACCCCTAAAATTTTCCCCGATCCCTAAATCCTTCCAGCCCCCTAATTTTTCACTCTCCCCCAACCATGAGAAATATTTTCAGTTCAAAACAAAAAAAAAAACAAAAAAATTTGGCCTGACCCCTAAAAAGTTCGTCCTGACCCCTAAAATTTTCCCCGACCCCTAAATCTCTCCAGGCCCCTAATTTTTCACTCTCCCCCAACCATTAGAAATATTTTGAGTTCAAAACCAAAAAAAACAAAAAAAATTGGCCTGACCCCTAAAAAGTTCCGCCTGACATCTAAAATTTTCCCCGACCCCTAAATCTCTCCAGCCCCCTAATTTTTCACTCTCCCCCAACCATGAGAAATATTTTCAGTTCAAAACCAAAAAAAAACAAATAAATTTGGCATGACCCCTAAAAAGTTCGTCCTGACCCCTAAAATTTTCCACGACCCCTAAATCTCTCCAGCCCCCTAATGTTTCACTCTCCCCCAACCATGAGAAATATTTTGAGTTCAAAACAAAAAAAAACAAAAAAATTAGGCCTGACCCCTAAAAAGTTCGTCCTGACCCCTAAAATTTTCCCCGACCCCTAAATCTCTCCAGCCCCCTAATTTTTCACTCTCCTCCAACCCTGAGAAATATTTTGACTTCAAAACAAAAAAAACAAAAAAAAACAAAAAAATTTGGCCTGACCCCTAAAAAGTTCGTCCTGACCCCTAAAATTTTTCCCGACCCCTAAATATCTCCAGCCCCCTAATTTTTCACTCTCCCCCAACCATGAGATATATTTTGACTTCAAAACAAAAAAAAAACAGAAAAATTTGGCCTGACCCCTAAAAAGTTCGTCCTGACCCCTAAAATTTTCCCCGACCCCTAAATCTCTCCAGCCCCCTAATTTTTCACTCTCCTCCAACCATGAAAAATATTTTGACTTCAAAACAAAAAAAAACAAAAAAATTTGGCCTGACCCCTAAAAAGTTCGTCCTGACCCCTTAAATTTTCCCCGACCCCTAAATCTCTCCAGCCCCCTAATTTTTCACTCTCCCCCAACCCTGAGATATATTTTGACTTCAAAACAATAAAAAACCAAAAAAAACAAAAAAATGTTGCCTGACCCCTAAAAAGTTCGTCCTGACCCCTAAAATTTTCCCCGACCCCTAAATCTCTCCAGCCCCCTAATTTTTCACTCTCCCCCAACCCTGAGAAATATTTTAACTTCAAAACAAAAAAAAACAAACAAAAACAAAAAAAAACAAAAAAATTTGGCCTGACCCCATAAAAGTTCGTCCTGACCCCTAAAATTTTCCCCGACCCCTAAATCTCTCCAGCCCCATAATTTTTCACTCTCCCCCAACCATGAGATATATTTTGACTTCAAAACAAAAAAAAACAAAAAAATTTGGCCTGACCCCTAAAAAGTTCGTCCTGACCCCTAAAATTTTCCCCGACCCCTAAATCTCTCCAGCCCCCAAATTTTTCACTCTCCACCAACCATGAGATATATTTTGACTTCAAAACAAAAAAAAACAAACAAAAACAAAAAAAACAAAAAAATTTGGCCTGACCCCATAAAAGTTCGTCCTGACCCCTAAAATTTCCCCGACCCCTAAATCTCTCCAGCCCCCTAATTTTTCACTCTCCCCCAACCATGAGATATATTTTGACTTCAAAACAAAAAAAAACAAAAAAATTTGGCCTGACCCCTAAAAAGTTCGTCCTGACCCCTAAAATTTTCCCCGACCCTAAATCTCTCCAGCCCCCTAATTTTTCACTCTCCCCCAACCATGAGATATATTTTGACTTCAAAACAAAAAAAAACAAAAAAATTTGGCCTGACCCCTAAAAAGTTCGTCCTGACCCCTAAAATTTTCCCGACCCTAAATCTCTCCAGCCCCCTAATTTTTCACTCTCCCCCAACCATGAGAAATATTTTGACTTCAAAACAAAAAAAAACAAAAAAATTTGGCGTGACCCCTAAAAAGTTCGTCCTGACCCCTAAAGTGATGGAGCATAATTATTTATCTGCTTACTTTACTTATTGACACGTTATTTAACATGTATACAAATATTAGTGAAAACAGTGGTGGAGCATAATTATTTCTCTTCTTTCTTTACTTATTGACACGTTATTTAACATGTATACAAATATTAGTGAAAACAATGGCGGAGCATAATTATTTCTCTTCTTACTTTACTTATTGACACGTTATTTAACATGTATACAAATATTAGTGAAAACAGTGGTGGAGCATAATTTTTCTCTTCTTACTTTACTTATTGACACGTTATTTAACATGTATACAAATATTAGTGAAAACAATGGCGGAGCATAATTTTTCTCTTCTTACTTTACTTATTGACACGTTATTTAACATGTATACAAATATTAGTGAAAACAGTGGTGGAGCATAATTTTTCTCTTCTTACTTTACTTATTGACACGTTATTTAACATGTATACAAATATTAGTGAAAACAGTGGTGGAGCATAATTTTTCTCTTCTTACTTTATTTATTGACACGTTATTTAACATGTATACAAATATTAGTGAAAACAGTGGTGGAGCATAATTATTTCTCTGCTTACTTTACTTATTGACACGTTATTTAACATGTATACAAATATTAGTGAAAACAGTGGTGGAGCATAATTTTTCTAATCTTACTTTACTTATTGACACGTTATTTTACATGTATACAAATATTAGTGAAAACAGTGGTGGAGCATAATTATTTCTCTGCTTACTTTACTTATTGACACGTTATTTAACATGTATACAAATATTAGTGAAAACAGTGGTGGAGCATAATTATTTCTCTTCTTACTTTACTTATTGAGACGTTATTAAACATGTATACAAATATAAGTGAAAACAATGGCGGAGCATAATTATTTCGCTTCTTACTTTACTTATTGACACGTTATTTAACATGTATACAAATATTAGTGAAAACAGTGGTGGAGCATAATTTTTCTCTTCTTACTTTACTTATTAACACGTTATTTAACATGTATACTAATATTAGTGAAAACAGTGGTGGAGCATAATTATTTCTCTTCTTACTTTACTTATTGACACGTTATTTAACATGTATACAAATATTAGTGAAAACAGTGGTGGAGCATAATTATTTCTCTTCTTACTTTACTTATTGACACGGTATTTTACATGTATACAAATATAAGTGAAAACAATGGTGGAGCATAATTATTTCTCTTCTTTCTTTACTTATTGACACGTTATTTAACATGTATACAAATATTAGTGAAAACAATGGCGGAGCATAATTTTGCTCTTCTTACTTTACTTATTGACACGTTATTTAACATGTATACAAATATTAGTGAAAACAATGGCGGAGCATAATTATTTCTCTCCTTACTTTACTTATTGAGACGTTATTTAATATGTATACAAATATTAGTGAAAACAGTGGTGGAGCCTAATTATTTCTCTTCTTACTTTACTTATTGAGACGTTATTTAATATGTATACAGATATTAGTGAAAACAATGGCGGAGCATAATTATTTCTCTTCTTACTTTACTTATTGAGACGTTATTTAATATGCATACAGATATTAGTGAAAACAATGGTGGAGCATAATTATTTCTCTTCTTACTTTACTTATTGAGACGTTATTTAATATGCATACAGATATTAGTGAAAACAATGGTGGAGCATAATTATTTCTCTTACTATTCTTATTGAGACGTTATTTAATATGTATACAAATATAAGTGAAAACAATGGCGGAGCATAATTTTTCTCTTCTTACTTTACTTATTTAGACGTTATTTAATATGTATACAAATATTAGTGAAAACAATGGTAGAGCATAATTATTTATTACTTTAATTTTAATGATACTACACTAACTTCACACCTCTCAAAAAGAAGGAGGTAACACCTGGGAGGATGGTATCATGTCAAAAGAAGAAATGCGGTTAGGATTAAGCAACACTTGCTTCACTATAAACTCATATTCAAAAAATACCGTTATGGAATAAGCAACCCTTGCTTCACTATGGACTCATGTTCAAAAAAGTGCCGTTATGGATTAAGCAACACTTGCTTCAATATAAACTTATGTTTCGTTAGGATTAAGCAACCCTTGCTTCACTATAAACTCATGTTCAAAAAAATGCCGTTAGGGATTTCCTCTGACGTCATTTCCTGTTAAAATCGTGACTTTGCATTATGCCGACAATCCCCCATCTCCAAATTTGGCCTGAGGCGCTCCACCGGTGAATGCCGACACTCGGCCTCACCCTAATTTGACCTGAAGCAGTCACACCGCCGCACTATCTCCACAACTCTCAACAAGGAGGAGGTAATGCCTAGGAGGGTGGTATCATAACAACAGAATGGGCGTAGGGAGGAAGGGAAGGTAGAAAGGGTGGGAGTGAGAGGGAAAGCAGGGTTGTAGTGTGAGGGATTTTCTTCCCTACGCTCTTTTCCTCTGACGTCATTTCCTGTTAAAAGCGTGACTTTGCATATTTCTAAAATATATATATAATGAAAAATAACTGAAAAGCCCCCCCCCCCCCCGATGAAATATGCCGCATGGACCCCTAAGACGTGGGTTTATAGATTCGGGAATACTCTCATCATCTTACTCTGTGAATTTTACATCAGAATACACTTTTATATGTTATGTATAAAAATATGTTGAAGTAAAATAAAGTTTGAAGAGAAAAAAAGATTCAAAACCTATAACGATGACGTCATATACCTATTACTGTGACGTCACGTGCACAAGAATAAGTTGGTTGAAAACAAAATTATTATTACATAATTACATTGGCTGATTTCCAAATTACTACTGAATAACATTAGAAAAGTTTGAAAAAACCAGACCCGCTACCTGAGACTGACCCCGTTGACCCCCAGCAACATGTTTTTTTGTTGTAATTTTTAGATATTATGATCCCAGGTGTTGTACGGTGCTGAAGATAGCAACTTTTTGACATGTCGCCGCGTAGTTTTTGAGGAGAAGCTGGACATACAAACAAACAGACAAACATACAGACAACTGCCCTTTATAGAGGAGATGAGTGCATGATTGTCCTAATGGATGCCGTTGCAGCTTATGGAATCGACTATGTCATGTTTAAATCTTATTGAATCTGTTGTTGTCACTTATATACTAATAATGTTGTAATTTATCTCCAGCTATGGGTAAAATAGCAACTTGTGTTCAATCAATCGTTTACAATAGGTGAATTGTCTTTCGGTATTTGATAACCCCCAAAAGATTAATCTGCTATAAAATACGTAAACCAAACGGTATATGTTCTTTAACTGAATCGATGACAAGAAAATTAAAATTTTGAATAACAAATATTCTGTTCATTAATTTATTTTTGGTGGCAGTTTCTATTTTTGCTAGAGGGCAATAATAAAAAAGAAATAGTTACATTTTTTCACCGTCTGTTTTTCTTTTGCCCAAAATTGTACATTCAATTTATTCTCCAATCATATTCCTTACTTACTTTTTTTTTAATCTCCTGCTTAATATTTGTTTTGTAATATCTTTTTTAATTTCCTGCTTAATATTTGTTTTGTAATATCTTTTTTAATCTCCAACTTGATATTTGTTTTGTAATATCTTTTTTAATTTCCTGCTTGATATTTGTTTTGTAATATCTTTTTTAATTTCCTACTTAATATTTGTTTTGTAATATCTTTTTTAATTTCCTGCTTCATATTTGTTTTGTAATATCTTTTAATTTCCTGCTTAATATTTGTTTTGTAATATCGTTTTTAATTTCCTGCTTAATATTTGTTTTGTAATATCTTTTTTTAATTTCCTGCTTAATATTTGTTTTGTAATATCTTTTTTAATTTTCTGTTTAATATTTGTTTTGTAATATCTTTTTTAATTTCCTGCTTATTATTTGTTTTGTAATATCTTTTTTAATTTCCTACTTAATATTTGTTTTGTAATATCTTTTTTAATTTCCTGCTTAATATTTGTTTTGTAATATCTTTTTTAATCTCCTACTTAATATTTGTTTTGTAATATCTTTTTTAATTTCCTTCTTAATATTTGTTTTGTAATATCTTTTTTAATTTCCTTCTTAATATTTGTTTTGTAATATCTTTTTTAATTTCCTACTTAATATTTGTTTTGTAATATCTTTTTTAATTTCCTTCTTAATATTTGTTTTGTAATATCTTTTTTAATTTCCTTCTTAATATTTGTTTTGTAATATCTTTTTTAATTTCCTACTTAATATTTGTTTTGTAATATCTTTTTTAATTTCCTGCTTAATATTTGTTTTGTAATATCTTTTTTAATCTCCTACTTAATATTTGTTTTGTAATATCTTTTTTAATTTCCTTCTTAATATTTGTTTTGTAATATCTTTTTTAATCTCCTACTTAATATTTGTTTTGTAATATCGTTTTTTAATTTCCTGCTCAATATTTGTTTTGTAATATTTTTTTTAATTTCCTACTTAATATTTGTTTTGTAATATCTTTTAATTTCCTGCTTAATATTTGTTTTGTAATATCTTTTTTTTTATTTCCTGCTCAATATTTGTTTTGTAATATCTTTTTTAATTTCCTACTTAATATTTGTTTTGTAATATCTTTTTTAATTTCCTACTTAATATTTGTTTTGTAATATCTTTTTTAATTTCCTACTTAACATTTGTTTTGTAATATCTTTTTTAATCTCCTGCTCAATATTTGTTTTGTAATATTGTTTTTAATTTCCTACTTAATAGTTGTTTTGTAATATCTTTTTTAATTTCCTGCTTAATATTTGTTTTGTAATAGCTTTTTTAATTTCCTACTTAATATTTGTTTTGTAATATCTTTTTTAATCTCCTACTTAATATTTGTTTTGTAATATCTTTTTTAATTTCCCGCTCAATATTTGTTTTGTAATATCTTTTTTAATCTCCTGCTCAATATTTGTTTTGTAATATCTTTTTTTATAGGAATCTGAAGACGTGCCATTGATATCACATGCATTCAGTCTTGCTTACAACAGATTGTTTCAACCTGTTAATAACACCAACGGTTTCATATTCTATGTTCACAATCTGCAATGACAGCTTCTCACCTGATATTTTTGTAGCCTTTATTTGGAATCAGGCCATCTTGCTAAAGTGTGGAGTTGCCACAGTTAGCAGAGTATCTAATGACAGTGCCATCAGCGTTTTCTTTTAAAAAAGAATAATCACTTAACAAGGCCAAAAGCCACTCGAGGATAAGGGTTGATGAGATGAATGGATTGCCAGTTGAATGATGAATAATATTACGAGAGGATTGAAAATGTTAAATGGGATGAAAAGAGTTTGATTACTTATAGAGACGGTTTATGACAAGTTTACATTGGATTTGAATATGACCATGTTATAGTCTGCAGGGAAGTAGCCATGTGGTAATGTCTCCCACAGACGGAAAGTTCTTGGAAAGAAGCGCTGTTCATAAAAAGTCTGTCAGATGCTAAGCACATGTAGGAAGAAAGAAAAATTCTTTTCAGTTGTGTTAGAACGACGAGTTCTTGTTGTGAATGTCTTATAATGAGGAACAGAAGATTGGAGCTCAGTCGAGCACTTTTCCTCGGAACTAATAATAAAGTACTAGCAACTTCCTTTCTGTGAGAAAGGGGCTGTAGAGAAGAGAAGAGAAGAGATCATCCTCCAGTAGATTGCAAAGAGAAAGAATATTCTCAGCGGCACCTCCCCAGATGTGACAGCAGTGCTTCAGCTTAGGACGTATCTGATTCTTTATATTGGTAAAAGATTGCATCGGGAGCATTTGTCTAGCAATCTTAGCAACGAATTTCGATCTAGAGCGAAAGTAAGTCTAAGAGCTTATCAAAACAAGACGAAAAGCCATTCATTTCGATGGGGGCAGAACAAGGATCTGAGCGTTGGTGGTGAAAAAGAGAGATGCTATATCTCTACAAAGCCACCATCCGCCCATGCATGGAGTATTATTGTCACATCTGGGCTGGTGCACCATCCACAGTTCTCCAGCTTTTTTTGTTTATTTGCTTTTGACACCTGAGGATGATTCAACGAAGAATCGAAAACGTTCGTGAAACCTATGGAACATTTATTATTTAATTTTTTGATTTTAATAGAAAAAAGACCATCAGAAAAATTGAAAAAATAAAAAAGATATAATTAAACCTACGAATTCTGTTATTTTTAACAATGTTTGCATATATATATATATATATATATATATATATATATATATATATATATAAGTAGAGGATGAGAATAAAAATTGTATAAGATACAATATCTATTAAGTAATCAGTTGTTCAAAACAAGAAGTTTCAAATAAAAGAAATTTTATTATTTCTTCCTTAAGCCATGGCTTTTCAAAGAATGATATCTTATCGTCAGAGGAGTGCAAACAAACAGATAAGTTGGTAAAGGGAAATGACCATTAAATATATATATATATATATATATTAAAATAAACATAGTTGGAGTATCCGACAATCGTTTCATAACCTGCTCGGCTCTTCTTCAGGGATGTACTGGTGAGCCAAGATAATATCCGCTAATACACAATCATAAGAAAGAAAGAAAAAGAAAAAAAAAACAAGCAGACAAATTACATTTCAAAAATCTTCAGACGAGGCAACCCTTTCCATAAGATGCCAACTTTGACACCTATCTATCAACTCGTAAGAAATTGAGTCATACCGTCTCTTCCTCTTTAACCACACGCATAAACATCGAGACATACTCATACATACTCACACCCACGCTAATACGTACATATTTATATACTCACAAACATACATACACACTTATATATAGAAATAAAGTTAAAACCATATATACATATATATATATACACACACATACATCCATATATACATATATATCATATATATGAGCACTTTTGAAAAGTAATGGTTTTGTTCATTTAGTTAATATTTGAACTCAATTAATTAATTTAAATATATATATATATATATATATATATATATATATATATATATATATATATATATATATATATATATATATATATGTTTTTTCTATTCTTTTAAGCTAACCAATTAGCGCTCATTTTAAGGGAAGAAAATGGATGGGTTGAGGTGTATGAAGAGCAAAAAAAAAAAAAAAAAAATCAACAACCAATTTTGGGGAATTTCTTCCTTTCTTGGATTTAAATAATATATCGCTGGTTACTTTTTAAATCAATATTTTTATTTTAATTCTTTTTTAATTTTCTATCCAAAATATGTAAAAAATATATTTTGAAAATATTTTTTACATATTTTTTTACATATATTTTTTTAATATATTTTTTCAATATGTTTTTAAAAATATATTTTTGACATATTTTTGGCATATTTTTTTACATATATTTTTTAAATATATTTTTTCAATACGTTTTTTCAATATATTTATTCAATATATTGTTTTAATATATTGTTTAATACATTGTTTGAATATATGTTTTAAATATACTTTTTAAATATATTTTTTCAATATATTTTTAAAAATATATTTTAAAAATATATTTTTTCACATTATGCGACAAATCCCTGCAAAAACTAACGTTGTTAAAATCATCTAACCTGAGCAGGATACACATGCGACTGGGAATCACTTGTGAATCTAATATTCTCTAGAATAATTCATGGTGTGTGCTGCACCAGGATAGGAGAGGACATTATGAACACCTCGACTCGCTATTTGATCTGCTCATGAGATAAATGTCGATTTAGTGTAAGTGCCTTGTTATAAGGGTACTGAAAATGCGCTCAGCCCTGATTGGTAAAAATTGCAATTATTTGTAATCATGTGAAATTCTTATTATTGTATTTCTCACAAAATCAATTAATATTTGGAAAAACATTTCACTGTTTTACAAATATCTTGAAGTACATTCATTCTATTTGTTCTCACATCCAACAGAAGTTGTGATCAAGACTGCTGCAAAGAAAGTGGGCTCCATTTACCGTGCTAGAAAACCTCTCATACCTGACATTATCCTATATCTTTACAAAATCACCATTCACCAATGCATGGAGTATTGTTGTCACATCTAGGCTGGTGCATCATCCACTAGTCTCTCCCTCCTTGACAACGTCCAAAAAAGGCTTTAATCTGATAGGTTCCTCACTATCCACCAAGCTCCAGCCCCTGTCCCATCGCCACAATGTCGTATCTTTTTGTTTGTTTTACAAGTACTTCACTGAAATGTGCTCCGATGAACTACTGTTCTGGTGCCTCCTCGATGTAAATACACTCAGCGAGTCCCATCCATTCACTATGGAGGTTCCCAGATGTCAGAGAGCCTTCTATTTGAATAGCTTTTTTTCTCGAGCTGCCGGGCTTTGGAACTCCCTCCCTGCTTCCTGATTTTCCGACTATACCAACATGCAGAAATTTAAAACTAATGTGAACAAGCATCTCGCTGCACAGCTCCCAATTTAGGATGACCCCCATAAATTTCACCCTAATTCTCAGTAGCCCTTTACGTCTACAGGGGCAACTGGCCTTATTTGAGGTGAACTCAGTAAAAAGAAAAAATTGTTCTTTACATGATTCAAGTACTGATAATCACAGAAAAAGAATCCCCTCTGATTTGTCTCTAGGTGTGTGCGTGCGTGTGTGAAATGCTCTGGAAATAGGCAAACGAATCAGTGATGATTGCGGGATGAAAGGTGGATCACACATGTTTTGCTTGTTTATTATTTTTGTAAAAACGGTGAAAAAAAATACACGCCAGATGCAGAAACACCTTCTAAATATTCACATGTTACTTTCCTGCACACTTCACATGAACCCTAACCCTAACCCTAACCATAACCCTAACCATAACCCTAACCCTTACTCTTACCTCTTCCCCGTTATTCCCGACTGAGCAGAGTCCGAACCCTAACCCTTACCTTTACCTCTTCCTCGTTATTCCCGACGGAACAGAGTCCGAACCCTAACTTTTACCTTAACCTTAACCCTAACCTCTTCCCTGTTATTCCCCACGGAGCAGAGTCCTAACCCTAACCCTAACCATAACCCTAACCCTAACCCTAACCATAACCCTAACCCTAACCCTAACCATAACCTGCACAGTTCACATGAATTTAAATATTGTGCAATATTTTCATAAAATTGTTTACCCCAAACAATTGCATTGTTTTGGATTCTAACCGTTTCAAATTTTTAAATATCGCAATACTTCTTGACTAGGGAACTATTTCTAATTATCTTTTTTTCTTTCATTTTACTTCAGTCGAAGTTCTCAGAAATCAAGGGGCTCCTACCTGGGGCTTACACTTTATCTCTATATGAGATACATAGATATTCGAATATTCTATTAAAGTTCTCTTTTATCTATCAAACGTTGAGTTAGTAAAGAAGTTAAGAACATTCATTTTTCTCTCCTCAATTGACCAGTTGATTATGTTATAGTATATCTTTCTTGTGGTCTTACCGGATTCCAGGACAAGAATTCATCTAGTCTGGTAGAGTATCCTGCTAAATGTTATTGCTTGAGGTAACATTATTTGGAGAAGGTGCAGCATTCCTCGTATGAGCTAATGTATAGCTGTGTCGAGAAAGCGTTCCAGCATGAACCTTATAATTCCGACGTTAAAAACAAAAATCACCATTGAAAACAACACGCGGCTATGATAAGAATAAATTTGGTTTTACGGATGAGTAACCACTTATCAGGGCTAAGAGCCACTCAAGGATAAGGGTTAATGACTTATGAGGACGGTTTTTGACAAGTGTTTATTGAAATTAGATTTGAAGAGGACCGTGTGTAGCCCTCAGGGAAGAAATCATGTGTTACTGTTATTTTGTTACATCATGATACACAAGGTGGTAAACTGGGGAGGGGGGGGGGGTTCTTATTCTATTTTAATTCAAGCTCGCCTGAGTTGTCGTTGCCTTTCTTTCTCAGCTTAGCCTTGAACTGTAGAGACAAACAAAAAAGCTAATTTATTGGCAACAGACCAAAAACAGACCTTACGAAAGGCAGTTGATGAAACTGAAATTGTCATTCATCTCAGACTCTTCATCCCCTTTTCTTTCAATTTCTCCCTTCCCCTTTCCCTCTCAGATATATATATATATATTATAAATTTTTATTTATATAAACATTATTGGTTACATATGTGCATACATATTTCAGTTGTCCTCTACAAACTGAAATTGTCATCCATCTCAGACTCTTCACCCCTTTCTCCTTCAATTTCTCTCTCTCCCTTTCCCTCTCATATATATATATATATATATATATATATATATATATATATATATATATATATATATATATATATATACATTTAAAAAGAATATGCGGAAATCTCTCTAAGGCCCTTTCGACTATCATCTCGTCAGGAGAAAATCGATAGTTTTAATTAATAATAACGTCAAAAGAAAGAGCAAAATGGGGAAATTGAGTGTGCCAAAATTAACGTTAAAGCGATTAAAATTCAATTTAATGATTTCGTTAAAAGTCGATTAAAAGGCACTACGTTAGGGAACTAAAAAAAAAAAAAAAAAAATTGGGAAGGAGTTCAAAGTTCCCCAAATAGATTAAGCGATCTTACAAATTCCTTCTGCCGGCACAAGGAAGGTTTTCGAATAGCAAATCATTAAATTGAATTTTAATCGCTTTATCGTTAATTTTGGCACACTCAATTTCCCCATTTTGCTTTCTTTCGACGTTATTATTAATTAAAACTATCGATTTTCTCCTGATGAGATGATAGTCGAAAGGGCCTTAAAGAGATTTGCGCGTATTCTTTTTAAATGTATTTATAAGTTTTGTACCTCAAAACATATATATATATATATATATATATATATATACTAGAAAAATACCAGTCTCACCTTTGAATAACATCCAAGATGAGAACAGTAGTCCGAATAATCCCCAAAATAGAAATTATGAATCCTCATCTCAAAAATTCCGAAACATATAAAAATGCTAGAATAGCCGTGCCAGGACAGGTAAAATTAATTCCCTGAACAGAACAGTTTTGCACCAATTTTCTGTCCACTTATAAAGATTAAAAATATAATGCTATAGAACATTATGTCTAGAATCCTTATTCCAATTTTGATCAAAATTCATTACATGATTTCGATTCTTGAAATTTTGTAAGCTTAATGGGTCTTAATGAGAAATTGAAATTCAGGGAATCTTGCTTAATTGGTGTCTAATGACTATGGATCAAATTTAATGGTGTCTAATGACTATGGATCAAATTTAATGGTGTCTAATGACTATGGATCAAATTTATTGGTGTCTAATGACTATGGATCAAATTTAATGGTGTCTAATGACTATGGATCAAATTTAATGTTATCTAATGACTATGGATCAAATTTATTGTTGTCTAATGACTATGGATCAAATCTAATGGTGTCTAATGACTATGGATCAAATTTAATGAAAATCTGTTATTTAAAAATTTGAAACGGTTTGAATCCAAAACAATGCAATTTAAAAAAAAAATATAAATGTATTTATTTATTTAAAATCAATAACTAAGTTTCGGTGTTATACCTCCTCATCAGGAATAAAATCATCTTTTTTCTTTTTACGTGATATGTTGTCACAAGAAGAATCCGTGATGTTTGTTTAAATGTCGGAATCATGAGGTTCGCGCTCGAACGCGTGTATAAATTAGAAATAGTTTCTCAGTCTAGAAGCATTGGGATATTTGAAATGGTAGAATCCAAAACAAAGGAAATTAAAAAAAAAAAAATAAATGTGTTTATTTCGTCAATAACTAAGTTTCAAATCTAAAATATTTGACTCATTGGTCTAGTGGTCTCCATCAATTCGCTGTTTTGACACCTCATTGTAATACAGCTTCCTATTCCAGAAGCTTCTTTCCAAGAACTGCAGGCTTGTGGAACTCTCTTTTTGTTGACCATTTTCCTCCTACCTATAACCTTGGTCCTTTCAAGACCAAGGCAAATAGGCATCTCCTGTCTTTGCGATAGTCATATTTCATTCTTGTTAGCTCCTTACATCAAGTGGCTTCATGCATTGTCTAGAGCGATTTCCATTTAAAAAAATGGGAGGTTGTGCTCATATCCCCTGAAACCCTTTAAAATACTCCAAAGAAACTGAAATTTGGGAAATATTTATTATTTGATGTCTAATACCTATTGTTAAAATTTCACAAAATCGGAGATATCTGAATTTTCAACGAGAGGCTTCTACCCGGTTTTACCCCCTTTAAATAAAACTAAATATAGCCCACATTTTGACCCCTTACACATAGGAGCTGTGTTCTAAAATTCATAATGATTGATTAATTAGTTTAGGAATGAATCCTGTACATACAAATATATAAACGTTTAAACATACCTAACTTCGAATTCCTACATCACAATACGCTTATCTTTTGTTTTTGAGATATAAGCAGTTAAATCTAGATATTTGTGTTCATTTTCTTATAGCCATTCAAAATGTGAAAGATCTTCATGCCGCATCATGTTTAAATTTTTGTGACGAACGAACATCGCAGAATGCTATAATAGATTGTATTGTTGGGGGGGGGGGGGAATAGAAAATATTTGAAGTATAAAGAATATATCCACTATCTTCTTGCCGGATGTACCCTGAAAGGGGCTGAGCCAGCAGTCGGAAGGGGAAAAGGTTTGCTAAAAGAATTGCTCTTTCAACAACCCATCCAACAGAGTCTGGTAAAAAATGGAGTCTCTGCATGGAGTAAAGTTGCACTGCGGACGCCGACTCGCAAGAGAGTCTGTCAATCTCGTTGAGGGTGTAGCAGTTACCTCCTCCTTTCAAAACATAACTACACCGGTTTGCCGGTAGGTGTCGCTTTTTCACCGACAGGTGGCACTGTAAAGCGACACCAGAGTTATCTGCCCTTCTGACTATAAAAACCGTTGCAAACGGAAAATCCACCTCTTCTTCACCAGCCTCGACAGAAGTACGCTGACACTAGTGTTCCGTTTCACTTTTCTCTTCTGGTCGATTGGCCTCGGCAGAACGACGCTAATACACTAGCGCTTCGTCTCACGCTTTTCTCTTGAACTGGTCCCAGCATAACAACTACCAACACACGTGGTCAAACAACGGTAAGAGTTCTCAACTCATTTTCTTTGTGTACGGCTTTCAAAGACTTTCCTTACGCCGGATTCATATCTTCTTATTCTATTCAAGAACTGTTTTTCCATCGACACACATGCATACACCACACACACTTCACCATTCCACGTACACACACGTTCAATAAACGTTATTTGAACTACTTCATTTTGTTTATTAATTATTACTCTGTCTTTGCATGCAACATTGCTTGATTTACTGAACACGTTTATAGTCCGGGAACATCACCCTCTCGATCATAACAAGGGGTTGACGTGTGAATCCGGATCTGAATCTGAATGAACTCCTCAGTGTCAGAGTTCCTTCAGCGTCGTAAACGAGTCTGTCCATTTCGTTCAAATGGCTACCCACTCATAAGAGAGTATGTCGATCTCGTTCAAGAGAGTGGCTGCCCGCATCTGAACTGGTGCGACACGAATCACCGCCGAACTTTGTCTGGGGGGAAAAAAATCCATTCTTGAATGGGAATGGCGGCCGCCACTGTTCACCAATGAATGGAGAATGGCAGAACCTAATATAATTTTTTAAACTACCTCCCCACCCAACCAAAAAATGCACCAGTCCGACTCTGCTCTGTTGGGTATCATATACCCTCTCATGAAGGCCTCACCCACTGTTAGAAATCACAGTACCGGCAATTCGCACTTGCTGACCCTTCCTTGTTAGAAATCACGGTGCCAGCAATCGCACTTGCCGACCCCTCCTTAAGAAGGAAGGAACGGTGACCTTGACATTGACCTTAAACTTTGGCGCCGCTAAGTCGGGACCGAACCTTCTTTTTGCGCGCCTTTTTCCACCATGCGGGTTCTTTTCGAATCTGATAGCAGTTGAGATTTTGCGAGGCAACAGTGAACCTCGTGTGTACCGACCCCTTGTATTTTACAAGTTTCTAGTGTTGTGTTTTGCGAGGAATTAACCACGCACCAACCTTTAAAAGGACTTAACGACCGAGCAATTAAAGTAACCTCGTGTCAATAATTTATCCCTAATTGATGATCAACTAAAAGGCTGATTACGCAGTTCGTACCGTTTCTGCAACACAAGACAGGCCATTCCCCTTTTGAAGTTCTCCCGGAATCAAGGTAAGTGTGGTTGTTGGCGTTACGACTCGTGATTTTGGCCATCTTCTATTTGGGGAGAAATTCTCACACCCACTCAATAGGCTCAACCGTCTATTATATTTTTAACAGTGTAATACTTGTATTATATGTGAAGGATTCACGTTTCACCAATTGTCTGATATACAGAAAGAAAAAAAAAAAAAAAAAAAAGAAGGAAAAAGGACATCGTAATTATTTAACTTTTGGAATGAACTATTTCCTTTTTTTTATGTCCATTCCTCTATCCTTTGAACTATACCAGCGAGTACCTGTAATCAGTTAGTTGCAGCGCAAATAGTAGATTTAGTTACGAATAATAACCGCGTCGTTGTGAATGTTAACCAACGCATTATTAATAGTTATTTTAGTTTATTAAAAAAATAACGGATATTGTATATATTTTTGTATCATGGAAATCATCGGAATCGTTACGCTTCAATTAAATAAGATTTAAAAGGAAAGAAAGAAAATGTTGATGATCACGGAATTGCCGAGTGAAGTGCTTTTTCATTTGTTTACATTTTTCAAGGGCAAAGAATTGGCACATTTGCGTTTAGCAAATTGCGCATTTCGGGATCTAATCTCTTTGGATACGGTATGGATGGAAAAATGCACTCGAGGTAAGCACCCACCCCCCTTTATTTTTGTTTTGTTTTCTCAAGAAGAAAGCTAGGGCTTCTTCAAATAACGACCCTCGGCAACTACAGTAAATATGATTGTATTATGCTGCATTTTTTTGTTGATGCTTTTTTTTTTACACGGGTAATATCACTAAACAAATTATTTACTTCGTCCGCGGGGCTGGGGATAAACAAAAAAATACCACAAAGTTAAGAATGAGACTCATACATTTTCACTTTGTTTATTCAAAGCCTCGCGGACTAAACAAATAGTTTGTTTAGTGATATTACTCAGGCAAACATTAGCAAAAAACAAAACTAAACAACAATAACATATATTACATAACCTACAATTGGAAATAAATTCTAATATTAAAACAGTAAATATGATTCTTATTGTGTGCGACGCAGACATGTAATTCTCTAGAAAAATTAATGGTACTGATATCGACCATGAACCAGTTTTCGTGAGGTTCGACTCGGAAGCGTTCGGCTGTCCTACGCAAACGCCCGAGAGTTGACGAGCCGAATGGTACCAGACAACAATTTTGATACGGTGCTGCGTCCTGTGATTGTAAGTTATATTTTCAAGAAATTTTCTAAAAAAAAAACAAAAAACAAAAAAAAAAAAACACAAACAAACAAACAAGCAAAACATAGCGAAGTTACTGTTATCAAATAAATATTTTTTTTAAATTTTAATACGTTGCTGCGTCCTATAATTTTTAGTTATATTTGCAAGAAATTTTTTAAACAACAAAACAAGCAAAACAGAGCGAAATCAAATAAATATTTTTAACCCTAACCATAGCCCTAAACCCTAACCTTAAATCTAACCCTAACAAAAAAACAAAAAACAAAACAAAACAAAAAAACAAGCAAAACATTATTATCATAGGACGCAGCACCGTATCAAAATTGTCGTCTGGTACAAATCGGCTCGTCAACTCTCGGGCGTTGGCGTAGGACAGCCGAACGCTTCCGAGTCGAACTTCACGAAAACTGGTTCAAGATCGATATCAGCACCAAATTGATATTCCCAGTTTTAGTGAAAACAAACGAGTATTTATTTTAGTTTTTCTTTTTTTAGTTATTTAAAATTTGCAAATGTTTGTATTTTTTCCCCAAAAACTTCGTAAGTCGCTAAAACTAAATCAATTGTCTTCAAACTTGTAGTCCGTCAGATTCGATTCGCAAAATATAAAAAAAGATGTTTTGTAGAAGAGCCCCCCCCCCTCCACACACTCAAATGAACAGACAAAATGCGGATTGTAGTAAAAAAAGCGTTTTATTATTTACTCAAGATGTCATTCATTCATGTCAAATATTTGCATAAAACGATTCTTCCCCCGTATATTTCTGCCTCCAGATAAACTCACACAGATAGCTGCCCACCATTCCACGATGCGTTTCACAGTGGCGTTTATTTTGCACTTTGTACGGAGAGAAATGAGAGTTTTCATCGGTCTCAACGTGGAGACCTGGACCCTAACTCTAACCTAACCATACCCCGTCACCCTAATCCTAACCCTCACCCTAACCATGTCTAGACATGACACAGAAGTAAGTCAAGGACGTGTGCGCGCATTACACATGATTGGTGGGGCTATTTTATTTTTGTTGTTGCAAAACTCATTTTTCCAATAATGGTGGAGCTCTTCTAAAAAGAGGCTAAAAACAAACAACTTGTTTGTTTTTACTAAAACGTGAAATATTACTTTCCTACACAATAATAAGTCTGTATAATATAACATTAGAAGCGGGCATTCATGCAGTATAGTTCGCAGCCGAGAAATCGAAAAAGAAACAAAATATACAACAAATAACTTTTACAAAACGCAAGAAAATTAGATTTTCTACTAACCTGCATAGTTTTACAGTTCTGAAACTTTTTTTTATCTTATAATTTGTTTTGGAGCGTCGAAGGCTTAAAAAATGACTGAACAAATGCGTCCATAAACTTCGAGACACTGCAACTCATTTTGAAATAAAGAAAAACTTTAAAACAGTTTCAGTAAATTACAAATATACAGATCAGTCGAAAATTAAATTTTAATGCGTTTGGTGACAGTTATTAGTTGTAATTTAAATTTTTTTTTGATTTCTCGGTTTTTAACTAGAAGACATAGAAGCTAAAAGCCACAACTGACGGTGACCATCCTTGATAGTTAGTTGACAAATAGCCAGATATTGACGAAATCTTCCATTGAAATTAAAAAAACAACTTTAAAACAGTTTTAGAACTTTAAAACTATGCAGGTCGGTAAAAAAATTATTTTCTTCCGTTTGATAAAGTTATTTGTTGTATATTTTGTTTGTTTTCAATTTCTCGGCTGTTAACTATACTACCCGAATGCCTAGAATCGTATTTACTGACTTTAGTTAGTGAAAATTGTTACCTCTAGAAGAGCTGAAAGCTTTTCATTTTATTTTGTGTGGATTTGTTGTTTCAATGAATGCACGTTTTTTTTTTTTTTAATTTCATGAAGAATTTAAACATTTCTTTCTTTTATTTTATTGTTTTGCAAAATTTTTTACTTTTGCTTGAAAAGATAGACTTATGCGAATTAGTAAGCTTTCTTTACCCCGCCTCTCCCCCCCCCCCAATACTTCTCGCAAAGTCTTGTCTTACATAAACCGAACGACCCTTCAATTCCTTATGTCTAAGACACAGCCGGTGCTGGATTTACCTATTAATTTGGGAGGCAGAAGCTTAGTACCTCAAAGCCTTGGTAGCCTGCAGCAGTGGCATGCAGAGGTCTTGTGATACCCTGGTGGTGCTCGGGGTAACCCCTTGATTATATGCCCTAAAGACTTAAGTATAAGTCCTAGTACTGAGAAATATTTTGAGAAAGGAAGTTTAGTATCGTCATTATTTGCCTCCCTTTTCATATCAGAAGTTAAGAGACTACAGGGCATGCGCATTGAGAGACACCGGAAATAATAAAAAGCGCCCGGTGAAAACTAATCAGTTTAACTCCGGCACTGATTGAAACCACACGTTTATCTCTTTTTTTCGGAATTTTTGAGATGAGGGTTGATAATTTGTAGAATTTGGTATATTCGGACTATTGTTCTCATCTTGGGTGTTTTTATCACAACGTTTCGGCCGATGTAACCTCTGACCTTCTTCAGGTGTACCTTGTCGAACTCTGGAATTTTTCTGTCGAACTCGGGAATCTGGACGGAATTTTGAACGAAACCCTTTATTAAATTCACAAGGGTAGCATGCTCTCGTTCCATCTGCCATGACTGGGAAGAAGTCAAGGACTCGTGGCGCAGTGGATATAGCACTAAGTAAAATTCAGTTCTAAGTGACAGTCATCTGAAGGTTGAAGGTTCAATCCTCAGTGTTGGCGATACGAAGAATTGTAAATTACTGAAGACTTCTTCCCAGTCATGGAACAGGAGCATGCTACACCCATGGATTTAATAAAGGGTTCCGTTCGAAATTCCGTCCAGATTCCCGAGTTCGACAAGGTACATCTGAAGAAGGTCGGAGGTTACATTAGCCGAAACGTTGTGATAAAAACACCCAAGATGAGAACAGTAGTCCGAATATACCAAATTCTACAAAGTCTATCTCTTTGTCTTTGTTTCTTTTGTTTCAGTCCCGAGCTGAGCCTACAACATTACAGGGAGATAGTTTGAAAGCTGTGTAGAACTTTTCTTCTTCCTTTATAGTGACCTGGTGATAGGCTCTCCAAAGATCCAAAGTAATGAATAGTTTGTATTTAGCAATTTCACCGTGTCGTCTATACTTGGAAGATAATAGGCATTGAGTTGTGTATATTTTTTTTAATAGTCAGCAAGTAATCAAGTGATCTGAAGAGGCTACCAATACTTGGGCCTGATAGGCAGATTTATTGGGCTTGATTATACCCTCACTTAATATTCTATTTCGTTTTTGATAACATTTTTGTTCATAATAGTATATCTCCTGGATGTAATCTAAATAGGTTTACAATACGTCTCAGCCTAACATTTACAGGTAACATGAATTGGAACAAATACATAGAAGACATTGCCAAGGCTGCTGCAAAGAAGGTGGGCTCCCTCTACGGTGCTAGAAAACTTCTCACACCTGACAGTATCCTATATATCTAAAAAGCCACCATCCACCCATGCATGGCGTATTGTTGTCACATCTGGGCTGGTGCACCATCCACCAGTCTCTCCCTCTAAGACAAGGTCCATAAAAGAGTCTCTAATCTAATAGGTCCCTCACTATCCACCAAGCTCCAGCCCCCTGTCCCATCGCCCCAATGTTGCAAACTTGTGCTTGTTTTACAAGTACAATAAAATGTGCTCCGATGAACTAACTGCTCTGGTGCCCCTCGACGTAAATACCCTCGACTAAACCGACAATCAGCCAAATCACACCATTCACTGTAAAGGTCCCCAGATGCCGGAGAGCCTTCTACTCCAATAGCTTCTTTCCTCATGCTGCCAGCTTTTGGAACTCCCTCTCTGCTTACTGTTTCCCCGTCTGTACCGACATGCAGAAATTTAAAACTAATGTGAACAAGCATCTCGCTGCACAGCTCCCAATTTAGGATGAACCCCACCCCCCCAAAAAAAAATTTTTTCACCCTAATTCTAAGTAGCCCCTTACGTCTGCAGTGGCAGCTTGCCTTGTTTGGGGTGAACTATGTTGAAAAAAAAATACAGTCAATTGCAACAAGGCCGCATAATTTAAAGAAGTTTGGATTTCCAAAATTGCATGGTGTTGTAGAGATTCATGACCCAAAATCACATCAGTGCACGAATCTATTAATCTAGTATTTGGGTTAGGGTTGGGTGAACCTTGTCTTGAAGTCTTCGATTCATAGAACAGTAAGTTAGAGGAAAGAGGAAAATAATTTAGAGGAAAGAGGAAAGTAATTTAGACGAAAAGAGGAAAGTAAGTTAGAGGAAAGAGGAAAGTAAGTTAGAGGAAAGTAATTTAGAGGAAAGACTGTCATAGAGACCTTACCTTTACACGGAACAATTTTCCAATTATCTTCCTTGATTATCACTTTTTGACAACATTTTTTTTCCAAACTCCCTGAATCTATCAGTACATTGACAAGCACCCCATTGTCGAAGTAATCATTTGGATATTGGTGTTGCATTTGTGAATCATAGCTTTGGATATTGGTGTTGCATTTGTGAACCATAGCTTTGGATATTGGTGTTGCATTTGTGAATCATAGCTTTGGATATTGGTGTTGCATTTGTGAATCATAGCTTTGGATATTGGTGTTGCATTTGTGAACCATAGCTTTGGATATTGGTGTTGCATTTGTAAATCATAGCTTTGGATATTGGTGTTGCATTTGTGAATCATAGCTTTGGATATTGGTGTTGCATTTGTGAACCATAGCTTTGGATATTGGTGTTGCATTTGTGAATCATAGCTTTGGATATTGGTGTTGCATTTGTGAACCATAGCTTTGGATATTGGTGTTGCATTTGTGAATCATAGCTTTGGATATTGGTGTTGCATTTGTGAATCATAGCTTTGGATATTGGTGTTGCATTTGTGAATCATAGCTTTGGATATTGGTGTTGCATTTGTGAACCATAGCTTTGGATATTACTGTTGCATTTGTGAACCATAGCTTTGGATATTGGTGTTGCATTTGTGAACCATAGCTTTGGATATTACTGTTGCATTTGTGAATCATAGCTTTGGATATTGGTGTTGCATTTGTGAATCATAGCTTTGGATATTAGTGTTGCATTTGTGAACCATAGCTTTGGATATTGGTGTTGCATTTGTGAATCATAGCTTTGGATATTGGTGTTGCATTTGTGAATCATAGCTTTGGATATTAGTGTTGCATTTGTGAACCATAGCTTTGGATATTGGTGTTGCATTTGTAAATCATAGCTTTGGATATTGGTGTTGCATTTGTGAATCATAGCTTTGGATATTGGTGTTGCATTTGTGAATCATAGCTTTGGATATTGGTGTTGCATTTGTGAATCATAGCTTTGGATATTGGTGTTGCATTTGTGAATCATAGCTTTGGATATTGGTGTTGCATTTGTGAACCATAGCTTTGGATATTGGTGTTGCATTTGTGAATCATAGCTTTGGATATTGGTGTTGCATTTGTGAATCATAGCTTTGGATATTGGTGTTGCATTTGTGAATCATAGCTTTGGATATTGGTGTTGCATTTGTGAACCATAGCTTTGGATATTACTGTTGCATTTGTGAACCATAGCTTTGGATATTGGTGTTGCATTTGTGAATCATAGCTTTGGATATTGGTGTTGCATTTGTGAACCATAGCTTTGGATATTGGTGTTGCATTTGTGAATCATAGCTTTGGATATTGGTGTTGCATTTGTGAACCATAGCTTTGGATATTGGTGTTGCATTTGTGAATCATAGCTTTGGATATTGGTGTTGCATTTGTGAATCATAGCTTTGGATATTGGTGTTGCATTTGTGAATCATAGCTTTGGATATTGGTGTTGCATTTGTGAACCATAGCTTTGGATATTACTGTTGCATTTGTGAACCATAGCTTTGGATATTGGTGTTGCATTTGTGAACCATAGCTTTGGATATTACTGTTGCATTTGTGAATCATAGCTTTGGATATTGGTGTTGCATTTGTGAATCATAGCTTTGGATATTAGTGTTGCATTTGTGAACCATAGCTTTGGATATTGGTGTTGCATTTGTAAATCATAGCTTTGGATATTGGTGTTGCATTTGTGAATCATAGCTTTGGATATTGGTGTTGCATTTGTGAATCATAGCTTTGGATATTGGTGTTGCATTTGTGAACCATAGCTTTGGATATTGGTGTTGCATTTGTGAATCATAGCTTTGGATATTGGTGTTGCATTTGTGAATCATAGCTTTGGATATTGGTGTTGCATTTGTGAACCATAGCTTTGGATATTACTGTTGCATTTGTGAACCATAGCTTTGGATATTGGTGTTGCATTTGTGAATCATAGCTTTGGATATTGGTGTTGCATTTGTGAATCATAGCTTTGGATATTGGTGTTGCATTTGTGAATCATAGCTTTGGATATTGGTGTTGCATTTGTGAACCATAGCTTTGGATATTGGTGTTGCATTTGTGAATCATAGCTTTGGATATTGGTGTTGCATTTGTGAATCATAGCTTTGGATATTGGTGTTGCATTTGTGAATCATAGCTTTGGATATTGGTGTTGCATTTGTGAACCATAGCTTTGGATATTACTGTTGCATTTGTGAACCATAGCTTTGGATATTGGTGTTGCATTTGTGAACCATAGCTTTGGATATTACTGTTGCATTTGTGAATCATAGCTTTGGATATTGGTGTTGCATTTGTGAATCATAGCTTTGGATATTAGTGTTGCATTTGTGAACCATAGCTTTGGATATTGGTGTTGCATTTGTAAATCATAGCTTTGGATATTGGTGTTGCATTTGTGAATCATAGCTTTGGATATTGGTGTTGCATTTGTGAACCATAGCTTTGGATATTGGTGTTGCATTTGTGAATCATAGCTTTGGATATTGGTGTTGCATTTGTGAACCATAGCTTTGGATATTGGTGTTGCATTTGTAAATCATAGCTTTGGATATTGGTGTTGCATTTGTGAATCATAGCTTTGGATATTGGTGTTGCATTTGTGAATCATAGCTTTGGATATTACTGTTGCATTTGTGAACCATAGCTTTGGATATTGGTGTTGCATTTGTGAATCATAGCTTTGGATATTGGTGTTGCATTTGTGAATCATAGCTTTGGATATTACTGTTGCATTTGTGAACCATAGCTTTGGATATTGGTGTTGCATTTGTGAATCATAGCTTTGGATATTGGTGTTGCATTTGTGAATCATAGCTTTGGATATTACTGTTGCATTTGTGAACCATAGCTTTGGATATTGGTGTTGCATTTGTGAATCATAGCTTTGGATATTGGTGTTGCATTTGTGAACCATAGCTTTGGATATTGGTGTTGCATTTGTGAATCATAGCTTTGGATATTGGTGTTGCATTTGTGAATCATAGCTTTGGATATTGGTGTTGCATTTGTGAATCATAGCTTTGGATATTACTGTTGCATTTGTGAACCATAGCTTTGGATATTGGTGTTGCATTTGTGAATCATAGCTTTGGATATTGGTGTTGCATTTGTGAACCATAGCTTTGGATATTGGTGTTGCATTTGTGAATCATAGCTTTGGATATTGGTGTTGCATTTGTGAATCATAGCTTTGGATATTGGTGTTGCATTTGTGAACCATAGCTTTGGATATTGGTGTTGCATTTGTGAACCATAGCTTTGGATATTGGTGTTGCATTTGTGAACCATAGCTTTGGATATTGGTGTTGCATTTGTGAACCATAGCTTTGGATATTGGTGTTGCATTTGTGAACCATAGCTTTGGATATTGGTGTTGCATTTGTGAATCATAGCTTTGGATATTGGTGTTGCATTTGTGAATCATAGCTTTGGATATTGGTGTTGCATTTGTGAATAATAACTTTGGATATTGGTGTTGCATTTGTGAACCATAGCTTTGGATATTGGTGTTGCATTTGTGAACCATAGCTTTGGATATTGGTGTTGTATTTGTGAACCATAGCTTTGGATATTGGTGTTGCATTTGTGAATCATAGCTTTGGATATTGGTGTTGCATTTGTGAATCATAGCTTTGGATATTGGTGTTGCATTTGTGAACCATAGCTTTGGATATTGGTGTTGCATTTGTAAATCATAGCTTTGGATATTGGTGTTACGTTTGTGAACCATAGCTTTGGATATTGGTGTTGCATTTGTGAATCATAGCTTTGGATATTGGTGTTACGTTTGTGAACCATAGCTTTGGATATTGGTGTTGCATTTGTGAATCATAGCTTTGGATATTGGTGTTGCATTTGTAAATCATAGCTTTGGATATTGGTGTTTCATTTAGGAATATTGCAGATCTACACACTTTAGGTTAATGTCTATTCTATTTTACAATTATTGCAAATGGCTTCTGGAGTAGAACATTGCGCACATAG
This sequence comes from Sepiola atlantica, assembly GCA_963556195.1. Taxonomy (NCBI): domain Eukaryota; kingdom Metazoa; phylum Mollusca; class Cephalopoda; order Sepiida; family Sepiolidae; genus Sepiola; species Sepiola atlantica. Next base: position 213,424,514 of record OY744517.1, read on the forward strand.
ATGATGCTTAAAATCACAGAAGAAACAACGTTGGGCACATTCGCAATAGTTGAATAAACACCTATGTCCTCAGGCAGCTTCAGCTTTAAAACTTATGTGTTTTTGTAGGGGGAGGGGATCAAAGAAAGCAACATGAACATATATTATGGGAGAGAATGCGTATGAAGGAGAGTTATTCTGGGGCATTTTCAGTGTATGTGGCTGTTTCTCAGTAGTCGATACGGCCTTAAGTTGCTTTGATTTGCAAGAAGTTTAAGAACCTGTAAGTACCGTTCAATGGACTCTCCTGGTTCCTGATGGCGAGGTAGCTAATTCATGCCTGGAAAAAACTCATTTATAGGCTTTAAATATATCCAGATGTCTCATTTTTTCTTTCTGTTGTGATGGGATACCTGACTTCCCTCAAAGCTGATAAGTGTACTAGTCTGTAGTATGTATATACTACGAACAGTAGTATGTATGGTGGACTGCATTCGATGGTATTTGAGTGTATTAGATTAATCTTATTGAATGATCGGTAGTGCTATTGTTTTGTACAAGATATACGTTGTAATAAACCATCCTCTTTTAAAGACCTTACACTCTGGTTATTTTTGTTATTATAACTTCTAATCAAGTTATATCACTTTCTCATTAGAAAGACGTTTTCATTTTCTTCCGCTGAGGATGTTTTATGTTGCGGTTTGGTCATCTGATGATGATAAGTGTCTCCATATCTGCAATGTCTCTGATTTCCTCCATGTTTACTGTTTTGCTTATCCTTTCTTGTTCTTCTCTGGTATTTTCGTCGCCAGAGTAATCACGCGCCTCATCTTTTGCCATTGCTATTCTTTGCACTTGTGAGGTATGACGCTTCTTTTTGCCCCGTGTTGGATGATAGCTGCATCCCCTCTATATTTCTTTACCTTCCAAGGTTTTTGAGTATCAGTTTGTTGCATTGTGAAGGTTGCTTGAGCCAGACCTACCCAGACATGGTGGCCTGGGTAACCGAGACCGCATTTAGCTGTCACCTGAGCCACAGGTCAAATGTGAGATGCATGGGACAGAAAATTAACAGTTTTAATGAGTGGGTAAAAGGCCAAAAGAGGAGACCGTGTATGCATATTAGAAGTCAGTTTTTAACCAGTTTCAACAAGGCAGGAGTTAAGCATAATCAATAAGGAGTAGACGACTAGAGACGTAATAATATGTAAATCTATAAGCTGAAGTATATATCTTGAAATGTAATGAAGAATAGCATATTTTGGGGTACGGATGTTTTAACATTAACAATAAGCATGGGCAGCAGAAAATCCCCATGAAGAAGATTATCTACTATGTATGTGTTCCGATGCGCAGAAACAGAAGCCTTCATCTCTTCAGGTAGTTGTTCACACATCACTAAATACGTATTGGGCTTAACTAATAAAACAACTTTCAGGCAAAATTGACTTTATTCATCAACATAGTCTCCTTCTAGGGTGATACACTGATTCCAATGCTTCTCTAACAATTCGATGCCTTTTCTATAGAACATTTTTTCTTTGGCCTCAAAGTATGCGTCAGTTTCCAATATCACTTCTTCATTGGGGTTAAATCTCTTTCCCTGGAGCATTTTTTTGAGGTCTGCAAACACCCAATAGTAGCTGGGGTCAGATCTGGAGACTATGCTGAGTATGGAAGCAATTCAAAGGGCAATTCATGCAGTCTTGCAATCGTTGTAATTGACTGGTGACATGGTGCATTGTCTTGGTGAAAGAGCACTTTTTTCTACATTTGTGGCCGTTATTTCTGGCAATTTCTTCAAATACACCAATAATGTTATATAATATTCACTATTGATGATTTTTCCTATCTTTAAAGAATCAATGAACAAAATACCTTGTGCATCCCAAAATATGGAGACCAAAATTTTGCCTGCTGATATTTGCATCTTTGGTCGCTTTGGACGGCTTTCGCCTGCTGCTGTCCCCTCAGCTGAGTGACGATTTGATTCTCGAGTAAATGTCGTGGATCCATGTTTCATCCATTGTCACATATTGACGCAAAAACTAATTTCTGTTAGATTGAAACAGTTGCAAACAATGCTCTGAATCGTCGACACAGTGTTGTTTTCGATCAACTGTGAGAAAACACACCACCCACTTTGAACACAGCTTCCTCATTGACAAATGTTTATACAAAATAGTGAATGCACACCTTTTTATATCTTCAACTCCTGTGCAATCGCACACAACTTCAATTTACTACCGACCAAAACGAATTTGTGCACTTTAAAAAAATGTTTTTTGGGACAACTGCCAAATTTGGGCGACCTGAGCATTCAGCATCATTTGTGTCTGTATGATCGCGCTTAAAGTCAGCATACCACCTATTAATCATTGTTTCCAACGAAGCAAAGTTCGAATAACCCTTATCAAGCCATTGCTTTAATTGAACAGTATTTTTCACATCAGAAAGCCATTGTAAACGTAGGAGTTTCACATGTTGGCCGGTAATAATTCAGGAAGGGGACATTTTGTATTCAGCACCGTCCTCTTCCGGAAGACATGCACACGGGGTAACTGTCGTGCCTCTACACCGCCTGCTTGCCGAGAGGTGGTCTTTTCGAATCAGTCAACATGGGAGTCGGACGTTTGTTCAGCTTGTGATGAAGGTTGGCTCTGGGGCAAATAGCTTGGCAAAAATAGAGTTTTACGATGAAAGGATGTTATAGTTCAGTGTTGGCCACGTGCGCGCAAATAAATATATATTCATCAGTATAATTCGTCGAGGGGACGAAGACAGGCTCTACGTTCTCCCCTCCACTAGTAGCTGAAAGCAATACCACCTCTTACGAGTCAAGGAACTCTCATGCATCCTTTTCAGGATGGGCGACTCCGGTCGTCGAAAGTCAACATCTAGCAATTCTGCAGCTCTACATCGAAGGGCTAACTATGCCAAAGCTCGATGTCCTTGCTCAAATTGCCACCAACACCGAGGCAAACGTCATCCTTCTCCAGGAGACACACAAAGGCACAGACTGGGGCCTGAGAGAGGGTGCTGCCTGTGAATGTGGCTACCCAGAACAGACAGTTACGCACGTCATAGAGGAATGCCCGCTGTTCAAACCACCCAATGGTGAGCAGGGCATAGCGGACCTTGATAACGAGACGAGAACCTGGCTTGCCAAGACCGAGCTGCAGCTTTGAGGGAGCTGGCACAAGAAAGAAGTATAATTCGTGTTCGACATTTTTGCTCCAATTTGCTTGCTCTTACAGCAGTGTTTATCAACACACGAAATTCAGATTTTTCCATTGTTTTCAAAATTTGCAACAGTAGCTTCACTTAAATAACTGTAATTTGTAAACTAATAATCCGATTGGGCTCGAATTTCGACATGTACCATTTGAAGGTAAGTACTTTATAAAAATCATATAGAATCTTTATTAATGGTGCTATGTATAAGTCAGGTCCGGGACTTATTGAGTGATGTGTTACCTCAGACGAAGGCTTTTAGACTACACAGAAGGAAAGGCTCGACACTTTTTGTATTGCTAATTAAATGAGAGATATTAATTGTTCACTAGTATTTTTCGATGTATAAAATACAAATTATGGAAAGAAATGTCCAGATCAATGGATGAGAGTTCTTTTATTCCAGCTGGTTAGGCCCATCATCATGGCCTGTACCAAAATTAATCATTTATTGTTTTTGGGACAGGACACACACAGCAAAGGCAATCACAGAGCTCACTTAATGCCACAATGATGATCACTAACCATATGTGTTATTGTCCCAGATTAGGCTGTCATTCATTACGTTGCGACAATTTTCAATTTCCTTGAATATCAACACTAGACAAACATGCCATTTTTTTTTTTACTTTTCTAAATCTATAAACGATAGAAAATGAAAAAAATGTAAAATATTACGACGAGTGCAAAGTTAGACACAAGGTCGTTTTTTATGTGTGAAAAGGGATTTCACACATAAAAAAACGACCTTGTGTCTAACTTTGCACTCGTCGTAATATTTTACATTTTTTTCATTTTTTATATTTCTTACAGTTTTTTAAACACCATAAAAATGGCATGTTTTTCTAGTGCTGATTCATACTTAGAATTTTGATTTGAATATATTTCTTATTCTTGGCCTTAGTCTGCATGAAACAAAAAAATTAAAATTGCCCCAGTCAAGAAGGATTTCTCCATCTCTGACCGAGAAAGGACAGATACTACACCTTGATACCAGCCCGAAGGCAAATTTGACAATAATTAGTATAAAAAATAGATACTACTACTACTACTACTACTACTACAGCGCAACAAATTATAGAACTAATGTTTAAAATTTCCATTGTCCACTAAAACCTACTACACTCTAGCTTGCTGCACTATATTAAAAATGATGTTATAATAGAACTAACTTATTCGGCGTATTTTCTCTTTGAAGTAAATCAAAGTCTTATTTTGTGGTACAATGATTTGGTTATAATCTACCTGTGCTTTGCATCTTGTTCATACACAATTTGCGAAGATTCAGGTGTTAATTTATAAAATCAGGGGACCTATGTTTTGAGGCATGTCTGTCTGTCCGTCTGGAATTTTCTCCGCAACCATCCATTGAATTTCTCTGAAATTTTGCATGAAGTTGTAACTTTGGTCAGCTTAGAAAGTGACATTCTCCGATTTTTGAAAAACAATCTGGTTAGCCCCCCAGGGGGTCAAAAGGCCCCGAAATGGCAAAAATGACATTTTTTGCCCCATAACTTTTCATCCATCCATTCAATTTCTCTGAAACTTGGCCAAGATGTGGAGGCAATTGTTCCTAATAGAAAGTAAGTATCGCTGACCTTGGAAAAAATCTGGTTCGCGCCCCCAGGGGGTCAAAAGCCCCCAAAATGGCAAAAAATGACCCTTTTCTCCCATAACGTTTGATCCATCCATTCAATTTTTCTGAAACTTGGCCTAAATGTAGAGGCAATTGTTCTGGATATAAAATGAGCATCCTTGACCTCAGAAAAATTCTGGTTCGCGCCCCCAGGGGGTCAAAGGGGGGTCAAAAATGCCCCAAATTGCCCAAATTTATTGCATTTTACACTCGCCACATCGAGTCACATACAGAGGGGGACCACGCACGCGCGGCTTGTTTAACAACTCTTTCCACGCTTAATGAATGTGCAGGTAAATTTGGAAATTCCAATATTCTTCGCTTCATTCGTTTCACAAACATTCAAACCGTTTTCTTTACTACTGATATCGTCTCTACAGTATTTAGACTATTATACTCTTTGAGAGCAACATCATCTGCATCAATATTCGGGTGAGATAGCCACATTAAGTGACCATCTCTCTGGTCAATCCGAGGTGGGGATTTTCTGTCTTGGCTTTACTTAGTCTTTTTATTGTTAGTCATAATTAGATTTAGGATGTGTGTTTGATTTAAGGTTAAACTAGTTCTAAAATTTTGACTTGAAAAGACTGGACCATTCAAACAAACTCCTAATACTGTTATGGTAAAATAAGTTTTTTTTGTTGTTTTTTTTTAACGCAGTCTTTACTTGGTCTCCGGTTTACATAAATTTAAGACCGATGAATAAAGTGCCATTGCATTTAAATACACTTTAGACTGTGGCAGATCGATGAGACGAACGGGCATTGAGGAAAAGTCCTAGCCTGTTTAGCTACCCCTTTTCTTTCTGGGTTCGTTCGGCTTACTCTCTCTTACTCTCTCCCTTTCTTTCTTTGTTTGACCCTTCTTCGCCTCTGAAGGGAGAAACTCGTGAAATCTCGCAGAATCACGTTGGCCGAAGGATTTTGGCCAGCTTGACCACGCGAGATTTGAAGTCGATAAAAGAACACGTTTTCCTTTCCTCTCTCTCTTTTCCCCTCAGCGTTTTGGGAAGAACGCACCAAGAACTCTCGGCGATTCCCCCCCCCCCCACCAGCTCGAACGAGCTGTGGAGGGTGGGGGAGAAAAAGGTAATCTTATTCACATCTTTCAATTCGATGAACATTTCTTCAATCTTTCAATTTGACGAACATTTCTTCACACATGATCAATTACAAATTAGCCACACAAGACATTCACATGCTCGCATATATATACACTTACAAGTACGAATCTAAGAACTCTTTAAAATGTTTCAAATATTAAATAAATTGTTTTGTTGATAAAAATGTTATTCCTTTCTTTTTTTATTAACCATTATAAAAGGCCTCTTCGTATATGTGTATAGCTTCCTAATTCCTTCGCTTTCTTTAAGGTAAGTTTAAATAATGTTTTCTTCCCTTCATCTTGGTTGTCTTAAACTGTTTTTATTTAATCCCCACGTGGTCCGATGGTGGAAGCCTAACGGTGTGATAACATGCAGTTATAAAGGCATCTATCACACTATCTATGGCTGGGGGATTCATAATCGCAAAACCATTTGTCCGAAATCCTTCGCGACTGTGGTTAAAATCCAAAAACCCTTTGTTCTTCTTTTGAATCTCCCGCCATAAAAACACTTCCACCCCGGCCATAAGACCAGATATAAGTGGTTTGGTTTCTTTTTTAATGATATTTCAAACTTTATGGCTTATTTAAGGCTAAAATAATATTTGTAGAACAACAGTAGTAGTTTTATTTAACCCATAGCTTGAGGGGGGGGGGATAAGGGCATCCACATATTTCCTAAAAGTATGAAATGAACAATAGTTGGTTGGCGTTCGGATTAGCTTATTACAATACACACCATCTCAGTAAAATATAAAGATTGTGATGAAAAAAAAAAAAAAAAAAAAAGACACAAGGGAAGTAATTCATAGAAGAAATACATGCAGTTACTTCCCTTTGCATGTTTACTGACAGAAAAATGAACTTCTAAATTTTATAATCTGATTTCATGCACTGGAGTGAAATTGTGTTGATGATTGGAAAAGTTCACTGATTTTTTTATCAGAAAGTTTTCTCCCGACAGCACAGGAAAGAAATATATAACAGTTGGGCAAATACGAAGAACAAGGCGGAGATTATAATTAACAAGAAACACACTTGGATTACAGAAACGAAAAAAAGGGTGATTGACCTCTGATTAATAAGGAAATTTCTTTGAAGAAAAAGAAGAAAGAAAGATAAAAGAAGGACAGATGTATACACCCCCCCCCTTCTGAATATTTTGATTTTAATTATTGTTGAAAAAATATCAGAATTATTATCGATTATGCACTAAAACGAAATTATATATAAAAAACTTTTAAAAAGATTAATCATTTTTAGCAGTTTTTTTAAAAATCGGTTTTTAGCCAAACTAATCCCTAAGAACCGCCAAGCGCAGCCATAGAATCGTTGACGTCACCGGTTTTTGCTTTCTTTAAGAAATCTATACATTCGCGTTCCATTTAGCGTTTTTAAAAATCTCCCTAAAATAAAGTTAGACTTATAGGAAGTTGTTTTAAAGTAAAATAATTTATTTAAAGATTAAATTATCTAATTTGGAAAGAAACCCTTCTTTATCTTGCGATACAAGTACGAAATTTTATTTTTATACGGCTAGATGTATTGTTTACACAAAAAATTAGCATTATCATGTGAAACATTGTGAGATGTTATGTACCTATGGATGTCCAAAAGTGATAGAATTATTTTAATTATGTTGTACACAAAATTAACGTTTTCTTTAACCTTTTTTTAAAAATTTTCCTTGAGTTGCGCATTTTTTTAGACATGTTATTACTATTTTTTTACTGAAAAAAAGAAAAAGAATTGTCTAAATAATTTACCTGCTTAAACTAGTATTTACTTTTGTTTAAGGAAAGAATATTAAAATGGATAATTTTAGGATTTTGATATGTACAAATACTATATATATATATATATATATATATATATATATATATATAGTCGGCGAAACAGGGGGCAGGGAGGGAGTTCCAAAGTGTTATAATTCTAGTTCTTTTAAAAAATATAACAATAATAACAATTTGTTGGTTCTTCTCAGAAGAATATAAATAAAACAGAACTTATCATTTTTGTTCTTTTCCAAAATATAACTTTAATATTACCTTTACTAATGTTAGTATTTTTTCTCAACTACCAATAAATAATTGTCATCAAATTATTAATATTGTATTTCTTTCAAATTTGACTTGGCAAAATTGTCATATTTTTCCATTGATTTTCTGAAGTACAGGGTGGGCCAAAATAAGGGTCCTATCTTTAAATTTGAATAACTTGAATTTGAATAACTTCCACAAAATTAAAGTTAAACTCACCAAACTTTATGTGTGTGTAGACTGACCCTTCCCAGATTTTTTGAAATAAACAAAACAAATTTTAGCCGAAAAACACTTCTTAAAACTTACAAAAACTAAAGTATTGTTTTTTACACTGTTTTGAGTTTTTTAAGCAAAAATAATGTTTTCTAAATGAGGGTACGTTCCTTAGGGCTAATACGGCTCATGCTTGCTTCGGAAGGGGTCCTTTACTTATTCTGAAAAAAAAATTTTAAAAAATCAATAAATAAAAAAGTTATGAATTTTTAAAAATAGGACCCTTATTTTTGCCCACCCTATATTTATAAAGGAAAATTATAGAGATTTAAACATATCTCATTCATATAATTAGAAGTATTTAATGCTAGACCACAATAAAATATTCAACACAGTAAGTCAAAACACAACTTGACTATAGTAAAAGATTCCCGATAATTTTGAATAGATAAAAATTTAAATTGAAAAAAAGAAAAAAGATATAAATAATATGAATATAATAATAATAATAATAATAATAATAATTATAATAATAACATATATATATATATTATTTATATATATATATATATATATATATATATATATTATATAATACTTACATTTGTCGACGTGTCGTACAAAGAGTTTTTTTTAGAATGTAAACACAAGACCACACGTGCGGGCGTTTGTCAAAATGTCACTTTCACTTTAACAATTGACTCGCTAATCACGGATGTATTGGGCTTCCATAGTTTAATATCTCCAGAGAAATGACGAAAAATGTTAACTAGCAAATAAGTATGCTTTTCGAAAGTAAATATTATTAAGTTGATATCAATGTCGGTCTTTCACGATTAATAACAGTTAGGGCTATATTATATTAAAATATTTAAAAAAATTGGGAAGGCGTATTTTCAAAATAGATGTTAAACTTCAACTTTGGCTAAATAATAAATCCGTTTAAATGGATTAAAATTTCTGAAACATGATTTATTTTGTAGAACATTTTTTTTCTTCGCAATGCAATAGATCACAGTATATTTTATTGAGAAAAGGTAGTAAAAAATTTAAAAATATAATAATATTGTATTTATGTCCACTTTTTAGTTGTAAATTTACGGACCAGTTTACTAAATTAGGCCACCATAAAATATAATAAAGTAAATCGGATGTTTTTAAAAAAAAAACTCTTTTGATTTAGATAACATTAAAATTTCGACCAACCTGGATATATTTCGTTCAGATTTCATAATAGGAAATAAGGTGGGGGAATCACGTAGAAAAAATATTTTCCCTAATATATTTTACGAAAACAGATAAATTAGTCCAATAATGCATAAGTATCGAGATTTGGAAACAGTTTGGGTTTTGTTTTCGTATGAAGCGGTCGGTCGTACGAGCTAGCCCAACTCGACTTCAAGTTTCTGATTGTTCTTTTCGGAATGCAAAAATAAATATATTTATACATATAAAGTATGCTTGTTTGTTTGCTCATTACAAGCCTTCAATTCCAGCTGATGGTCCCAGCCAGATAGTTAATTCTCAGGAGAGAATTAATGACGCTTAATGACGACATGTACACACCAAATACGAAACCGGGTATAACCCCTTTTATTAAGGAAACGTGGCTATCGTTTGCCACTCGACAAGCTGGGTACCATGCCAGGATGAAAAGAGCCCTTCCAGAAAAGTCCTCAAGGTGCAGACCACCGTGTTCACATTCTCCTGGCAAGCGTCTTTGCCCCAATACAAATAACAGACATGATAGTAGCTATTACGAACTGCATCAACCCTGTAACACGTTCTTGTAATATTCGTGTTTTGATGTTTCTTGTCTTTATCAATTACTAGCAAGACTTGCGTACAAGCATTGTCCGGGAAAATCTGAAACTTATATAAATATACTTACTCGATTAATTTACTTAGCTATAAATATTAATTGCAGTGTTCAGTAAATATCCAATTTATAAATAACATTTAAACATTAGAAATACGAAAATAAAGTAGAAACGTGGCGCCCACAGTTAAGGTAACAAAATTGTTTGAAGTCAATTTATTGTCTAGGGGACAGTTAAAAATCAATTTTGGCCCAAACTATTCTGGTCTGTCTCGTCAACACTTCCTCATGAATAGGTGGCAGACAATAACCCACTTCCGAAAGGAGGTTTTAATGCCTGGCAGGATGGTCTCCTGTTACTATAGCAACTGTGATGGATTCTAAATAACACAGGTGGGATAACATAACCGTTACAAAGCAATCAATAATTCAACAGACCAATAAAAGTCAATTTCGCCAGAAAATCTCTTCAAAAGGAGGAGGTAATGCCTGGGAGGAAGGTCTACTATGGCTAATTTTTAAGTACGATATTTATTTAAAGAAAGAATCTGCAAGTCGAAACGAATTAGAATGTTGCAGATGAGAGGCAAGAAACCTATGCCTCCTCCAAAAGGAGGTGTTAATGTCTGGGATGATGGCCTCCAATTTCCTTTGTACATTGTGATGAATTCTAAGTAACACAGAAGCGCTGTATTTCTTTGTATCCTAGCAGTAACCCTAAGTCCGTGTGGCAGTATAAGGAAAGAAAAAGGATAACGGAAACAGTGGTATCCAGTGGTCGTATCGAGATTGGAAAAGTCAATTTATAGTCGAAGGAACTGAAAAAAGTCAATTTATAGTCGAAGGAACTGAAATAAGTCAATTTTGCCTGAAAATGTCCTGATTGAATCCGTCGTCATTCCTTCACGAAGTAGAATAACTCATGTGATAGGCAGTAAATCCGTTCCCTCTTCAAAAGAAGGTGGTAATACCTGGGAGGAAGGTCTACTATAACTAATTTTTAAGTACGATATTTATTTAAAGAAAAGATTTATTTAATTGTCGAACATATTCAGTAGTCTAAAGTCATGTTTAAGTTTTAAACGTTATGAGGGTAAAAACTAAATAATACGGTGCTAGGAATAAATAGTTGCCAATGAAGAAGACTTTTCGGTGTACATGTGTATCAGTAGGTTAGAGTTAGGGTTGGTGTCAGTCGTAGTAGATCTGAGCGTGAGAGTGAAAGTTCCTCCGTCGTCTGATTGCTGCATGAATGACTATGTTGGAAGTTGTTGAGTCGCAAAATATAAAAGATATTGAAAGCGAACGAAACGAACGCATATTTTCCAAGAACATGGATCAGGAATTGGCCTGTCTGGTTGTTGAATCAGATTCGCATATGCAGCTTTTGGATAGAAAGTTATAGTCATCAATAAAACAGGGGAAAACCACTTCACTTTATTATAATTTTCTTCTAAATTGTCTTTTTCTTTTTTCATATTTATTGTTTGAACTACTTTTTGTTCTCTTAATGTTTCAGTTCAACGAGTCTCGCCGGAATGTTTACATAACATTCTTCTATTCACGGCTGTTTCTTTTTTTTTTAAGAGTTTCACAATGTCATAACAGCCTCATTTGTTTTGCTACAAAATAAATTGATTGTTCTTGTAAAGTTGAATATCTAGATATATCATCATCATCATCATCATCATCATCATCATCATCATCATCATCATCATCATCATCATCATCATCAGCAGCAGCAGCAGCAGCAGCAGCAGCTCTTTACATCAAGTGGCTTCATGCCTTATCTGGAGTGACTTCCATAATTTTTAAAATCCCTATTTACATACAAGTAAATAAGGTCAACGAGGGCAAAGTAAGGCCCAAGATCGGTTTTTATGTAGAGAAATTCCATCTCCCCCAGAAGGGGCAGTCTGGATTGGTACAATAATAAAAAAAATGCCTAATTCTGGAAGCATTTCCCCTTCTTTGATCAATAGCAGAACATATACCACACTTTGATCCAAGCTCTAAAGCCATTACAATTTAGGTTATTGAATAGATTTTAATCAATTTAGATAATTTTCAAGGGAGGTAATTTAAATTAAAATATTTATTCAAGTTTTGTTTTATTTTCAACAAATCCGTACTTATCAACATCAGATTTATTTTATTATAAGATTTCGAACCAAATTTAAAGAATTTATACAAAAATAAAAGAAGCGTTCTCAGATCTTCTGCTGTTTCTTTTTTTTCAAATCTTTGGTTCAGCCTTTTCATTGTAGTAATTTAAAAAAAAAAGAATTTTCTTTTTTACCCCAAACAAGGGGGCACACTGCCACTGAGACGTAAGGGGCTACTGTAAATTAGGGGGCAGATTTATAGGGGCATCCGAAGTGGGGAGTTGTACAGCGAGATGCTTGTTCACATTACATTTAAATTTCTGCATGTTGGCAGAGTCGGGAAAACAGGGAGCAGGGAGGGAATTCCAAAGGCAAGCGGCTGAAAGCCTTTTGGCATCTGGGGACCTCTACAGTGAAGGGTGGGATTTTGCTGCTTGTCCGCTCTGTCGGGAGTATTTAAGTCAAGGGGGGGGGGGGACAGTGCAGCAAGTTTGTCGGATCACATTCCATTGAAGTACTTGTAAAAAAAGCACAGGGATGCAAAATTGAGGCGATGATATAGGGGCTGGAGCTTGGTTGACGGTGTGGTATCTATTAGGTCAGAGACTTTTTTGAACTCGGTCCAAGAGGGAGAGACTAGCGGTTGGTGCACCAGCCCAAATGTGGCAACAATACTCCATGCATGGGCGAATGGTGACTTTTTAGGGATATAGGATACTGGCAGGTGTGAGAAGTATTTTTTAGCCCGGGAGAGGGACCCCATATTCTCTACAGCAGACTTGACATGCATTTATTTCAATTCAAGTTACGTATGAATGTTAAGCCGAGGAGTTTGAATGTTGGACTCTCAGCCATGTAACCATCTATTTTTGGCCCCATTGCCTTGGATATGTGTGCATTCGATTTACCCACATGTCGAGAATAGAGTGTGGTGTCATCAGCAAATATACCCATCTCGGATACGATTGCATCAGGAAGGTCGTTCATGAACATCAAGAATAATAAATATCTAAGAATCAACTCGCATTAATGTGACAGTGTTTTGATGTCCGGCCATCTAGCACGACCTGGATCTTTCTTTTAGCTAAAAAGGATCTAATTATATCAAATACTCGTCCAATAATACCGTACGAATTAATTTTCTTGAAAAGACCTTCATGTTAGACCTTGTGAAAAGCTTTGGATATACCAAGCGTTACCGCCTTAGCTTCATCTGCCTTATCCATTGTATGGAGTATGCGTTCGGAGATGACCATTAGGATATCTCAATAGAACGGGATTGCCTAAATTTATACTGTTGGTCAGAGAGAAGTTTAGCATATTTGAGATCTCATCAGAGAAGCCCCATGGAGTGAAAATTTTTATCTCCCTACTGAGAGTGCGCAAATCAGAATGGGCATAGAAGCAGTAGTCCCGACACAAACATTTATAGTAAGCCCCACTCTTCCCAATGGTTAACTTCGACCTGTGCACCTGCTATTGCGCATTGACAGCAAGCATTCTGCCGTTTCAACTGCCATAAGTCAGCTACAAATAGACAAAAATGTATAGCATTAAGATACCATTGTAAGACTGTAATAGCCGCAACTAAAAGTAGCTATATCAGAAAACGCATTGTCGCAAAAATTAGGAACTCACGATTTCTGGAAAATCTATAATGGACAATCAATAATTCCCCCATTATCCAACCACCAGGATGTCGACTGAACTTTTTGCCCTGCGTTTCACCATAAATTCCACCTTGTATTCCACAAACCACTCCCTCCCAAATTCCCCACTACGGACAGAAACCACACTTTATAATCTGATCACCACCCCTTCCCATGTCCTGGATATAATAAAAGAAAGATCTTGACACCTCTAAAGCATATAGATCTGATCTTATCTCTGCTATAGTAATAACAAATGCTCTGCTGAGCTGGCCCCTGTCCTTCCTAAACTCTACAATAAATGCCTTACCAAATCATAGCTTTTTCGCGATAGCTGAAAAATTGTCTCTGTGATACCAGTTTCCAAGAACTGTGGTACAAGAACTGACCCGCAAAATTATTGTTCCTTTCAGTCTCCTCCCATTCATCGATAAAATCTTTGAATCATTAATCAAGTGCGTTTTCTGATATAGCTACTTTTAGTTGCGGCTATTACAGTCTTACAATGGTATCTTAATGCTATACATTTTTGTCTATTTGTAGCTGACTTATGGCAGTTGAAACGGCAGAATGCTTGCTGTCAATGCGCAATAGCAGGTGCACAGGTCGAAGTTAACCATTGGGAAGAGTGGGGCTTACTATACATGTTTGCGTCGAGACTATCGCTTCTATGCCTATTTTAGCCTATTCTGATTTGCGCACTCTCAGTAGGGAGAGAAAAAGTTTCACTCCATAGGGGCTTCTCTGATGAGATCTCTGAGGGATTCCCAATTATTTGTTACCCACTGCAACAACGTTAGATATGAAGTCTGTTTAATGGAGGGAGTTTCCAGTTCCCCAGAAGGGGGCACCTGGAAGGTAAAAAAGAACCTGGATCGGACCTGTCGGTATTTCCCGGTAAAGCGCCTTATGCGATCGGTAATAAACCAACCGCCTGTCTAAGGAGGAGGTAATTCCTGGGTGTATGACCTCCTGAGACTGAGCAGAACCACACATATTTTCTAAACATAACCCCGAAGGCATGTGCCAGTTTCGTCGTATGTTAATTGTATTTAATGTTTTCAAGTAAATGTTTAACACAATAGAGTTGAACAATCCCTACACCTTAAGACAGAAATAATATGCACACAGTTTTCATAACGAAATCGTTTAAAGTTAATTTAAAATCTAAGAGACACTCTTTCAAGGATGAAAGCGTACCAGGTGACAGACAATGAAACTCCCCGAAAGAAAGTGGTAATGTTTGGGAGGATGGTCTCCCGTTACTATAGCAACTTTGATGGATTCTAAATAACACAAAAGCACTGTGTTTCTCTGTATCCTAACACTAACCCTAATTCTGAGTGATAATATAAAAAATGAAAAAGGACGGAAACGGTGTGTGCAGTGATGGAACCACTACCGTGCTAGTAAACTTCTCACACCTGACATTATCCTGTACCTCTACAAAGCCACCATTCGCCCATATATGGAGTATTGTTGCCACATCTGGGCTGGGGCATCATTCACTAGTCTATCTCTCTTAGACAAGGTCCCAAAAAGAGTTGTCAACTTGATAGGTCCCTCACTATCCACCAAGCTCCAGCCCCTGTCCCATCGCCGCAATGTTGCTTTCTTGTGCCTTTTTTACAAGTACTTCAATGGATTGTGCTCTGATGAACTTGCTGCTCTGGTACCCCCACGACGTAAATTTACTAGACCAACCAGACAATCTGCCAAATCCCATCCATTCACTGTGGAGGTTCCCAGATGCCGAAGAGCTTTCTACTCCAAAAGTTTCTTTCCTCGTGCAGCTGGACTCTAGAACTCCCTCGCTGCTCCCTGTTTTCCTGACGGTACTGACATGCAGAAATTTAAAACTAATGTAAACAGACATCTCGCTGCACAGCTCCCAATTTTGGTTGCCCCCCCCCAAAAAAAACTCTCACCCTTTTTCTCAGTAATCCCTTACGTCTACAGTAGCGGCCTGTTTTGTTTGGGGTGAACTATGTTAAAAAAAGGAAAGTCAATTAATAGTCCGACGGTAGGATAAATGTAAATTTAGCCGAAAATCTCTTGGTCTGTCCCATCAGCACTCAAAGTGGTAATGCCTGGGATGATGGTCTCCCGTTACGTTTGAATGTTATGATGAATTCTAAGTAACACAGAAGCGCTGTATTTCTTTGTATTCTAACAGTAACCCTCAATCTGTGTGGCAGTATAAGAGAAAAAAGAAAAAAAAGACGGGAACTATACGTGCAGAGTAGGCGTTCTGAAATCGTGGAAAGTCACTTTATAGTCGAAGAGACTGAAAAGAATTTAATTTCGTCCGAAAATATTCTACTACAACCTGTCATTACTTCTTCACGGATTAGAACGACCCTAGCGAAAGGCAACAAATCCGCCCCCTCAAAAGGAGGGGGTAATTCCTTTCAAGAAGGTTTCCCGTGACCGTGGCTGCAATTTTAAGCTACAAATTTTATCTAAAAAACGAATTCATTGTAGTGTCGTACACGCTTACAAATATTTACGTCTTAATTTGAAATAGAATTAAAAAAAGAAAGAACACGCCTCAATCTATCCGAATTAACAGCTGCAACATTTTTCGTCACCATAACGGTGGAGCAGGGATAAATCTATCGTGTTAAGTACATTCCACGAATGAAGAAAAAGCTGTTGGCTGCTTACGAGTAAAAATCGCAAAGCAATATTTATAAGCCTGCGAAAACCAAGAGTAGTCCTATAATTTGACCGGTGTTGTTCGAGAAGCCACGTTTTATTATCATGCGAAATATATGGAATGGAATGTAAAAGAAAGAAAGAAAGGAAATATGGTTATGTTTGTAAGAATAATAAAGGCGATTCTGCACGAAGTCTGTTTTATGTTCGAAAATCCGTATAACAGAATTCGAATTTTTGAACACGAAACAGACTTTGTCCTTTTCTTCTTTCATAGTTATTATTAGATCGTTTGAATTCTTCTTTGTTCTCTTAATGTTTCATGTCAGCATAGTCCAATAAATATATGGAAATGTTTACACAACGTTCTTCTATGAACATATCGGATTGACATCCTAATATGTTATCATACCGGCGTAAGCAGAAAAACACAAAGCAATAGCAAATTCACTTCAACAACAAAACGCTCAAACTAGCCATAAAAATCGGCTCCCACAAGCTGTCTAAGCAAAAAGGCGCTGAAAACACCAAAAATATTGATCACGTGATTGTCTACTACTACGTCCGCCAAAACCAGGGGTAAACAAAATAAAAACCAGCAGCCGTGACAAAATCAGCCTCTTTTTCTCTTTTTTCTCTCTTTTCTCTTTTTCTCTCTGTTCTCTTTTTCTCCTTTTCTCTCTTTTCTCTTTTTCTCTTTTTCTCTCTTTTCTCTTTTTCTCTTTTTCTCGCTTTTCTCTTTTTCTCTTTTTCTCTTTTTCTCGCTTTTCTCTTTTTTCTCATTGTGATTTGATAGCGAGGTAATTGTCGATTGCCCATTGTTCATTGGACGCGTTATTCTGTGTAATATAGCAAGAAAAATCCAAACGAGAGTGACATGTGACTTCACATTTCCGAAACAGATGACAACAGAAGCTGAAGAGAGCCGGATGGCTAAGTCCTTCTGTGCTTGAAACCGACGGTACGAATGTTGTACTAATTTTTCTGTACCAAAATAAATATATATATATATATATATATATATATATCTTTTTTCCCTCTTTTCTCTAGCCCCTCGCTTTTGGGCGAGAGGTTAGAGGTGGTTCCATGCACGTCGGCTGACTACTAAACACACACGCACATTCACACACTTCGACGTACCAACGCCAAGCCTCACATGGCTACACACACACATATAAACATGGTCGCACACACGTGCTTACCACTTTCAACGAACATTTCAAACTAACATTTTACCATGTAAGATTTGTACATATATAAATATTTATGTTACCTTTAAATTACGTTTTATTCTTCATTCAACTTATGCATGCCTTATCTTTCAATCAACTTTTATTCATTGTTTTCCGGTGTTTATCCGTTTTCTTTGGGCTTATAAACATCTTTAATAACTAAATAGTCCCTACAAACAGCTGTTTCTCTTTTAAGAATTCCACAATGTCATAACATGCCATTTCTAATTGTTACAAAATAAACACGACTCTTGTAAAGTTGAAAGAATGGGTATATTGACATTCCATGAAAAATGCCAGTATACTGAAATCATATGCCCTTAATAGGGTTAAGATGAAAATTCATATACACTAAATGTACAAAAGCAAGGAAATTCCCAAATTTTTACACTTTTATTGTCATTAAAGGTATGCGAGCACAACAGGGCTATGTATTTTACTAGTAGGAATTTTTCTTCAGCGCACCTCACACACTTCATCCACTCATGCATAGAGATTTATACTGTAGTGATGTGATAATGAAATGGTTTGGTTGATATGTAGTCATACACTTAATGACAAGGGCATATGATTTCAGTATACTTGCATTTTTCATGGAATGTCACTACTTTTGTAAAGGCTATGCCTCAATACAATGCCTTCTCATAAGTTTTTATTTTTATTTTCGGGAAAACTAAGGTATATGGTAAACTGAAATTAAAATGCCATCAAATACACCCTAGAACCTCTATCTCTGCCAAAAATCAGCTGAATCCATCAAATAGTTGATGAGATACAGGGTGGCACATACGTATGTACACACAGATAACATGATTTCATGATTGAACTTTCTAGATCTCTGGGTTGCCTTGACTAATGATGCTGAAATTCTACACACTTATAGAACCTATCAAAAAAAATTTTGTGCAAAGTTTTAACTAATTTGGTTTATTGGTTTTTGGGTTATGATTGATCAAAGAAATGAGATTTCCAGCATAGGCCATTCGTGAAGTCCATTAAGGGATAGAGCGTTCTCGCGCCTCCCTTGATTATTTTAACCCTATATACTTGTCAAACGTTATTCCCATAAGAACTTTCTTTTTAATCCGCCCAACAGTCATCCAACCTTTCTGCGATGTCCCCGCCTACTAGCATCGTTTGACCAAACCTACCAAGCTGTTACTCTGACCACCAACTTTGGACAAGTAACCCTAACCCCATTCACCACCCCTTCCTGTGACATTCACAGCTGAAACGACCTTTTCATTACTTTTATGATCCAATAAACCGATTATTTGTTATTTACAATTTTAACACCTGTGTTTGTTCATCCATTGCTGTATTTGTCTTATGCCTGCAACGCTATAACACTATTTATTGTTTATTTATGCAAATCCGAAATTTTGCTTTTCATTCGACTTTTGAATATTGTTTAATTTTACACCCCCCAGAAATTTACACCCTCCCCCCGCCACAGAAACTATAATTACTTATTTTCTATCGAAAGTCTTTGTAATATTTTTGATTAAACACCAAAGTTTCAGATTATAACATTTAGTTTTAGTTTACAAAAAAGAGGCGGAAGGGTACTAAACCCGCCCCATAAACTGTAATTACTCATTTTCTATTAACATTCGATTAAGCACCAATTTTTTCAGACTATAACATTCAATAAAACATACATGTTTAATGTTTAGTATTTTTCTACGTAAATTTCACGCAAATAGTATCCTTAGCTATGACGAAAATTTCGTGCGGTTTTAACCTTTTTAAACTAAAAATAAAGTTAAAACTAGTAGAAAAATAATTCAGCATAATTTTGCTGTATTATCAAGTAGAAAGACTGAAAAAATAAAATCTTATTAAAAAATAACTGAATTGTATATACAATTAAAAGACGTTATGTAAATTTTTTCTACCCCCCAATTTTTTTTTTAACCTGCAGAAAATTCTAATTAATTAATTATTTTTATCTATTTACTCAAAGATAATGTAATGGAGACATACAATTACTTTTCATTTTTCGGATTACTTTTCCTCTATTTAACTATTTGCCAATTTTACAATAAGTATTTTTAGACCGCAGCAATTTTGATATTTTTCCCAAGAGATGGTTTATCAACACATTAAAAACCACAATTGTATAATGCTCCCCTCCTGGGGAGGCAACTAAATAGCATCAACATAGTCAATGGTAAAAGGGCAGATTAATTAACAGTCGAGTAATCGAAAACAAAATAAGAATAACAAATCCTTTACATCGATCGCCATGAATTTATATCACGGCCACAGTTAGACGAACGTTGGATTCTTAACGTTGGTAAATTCAATCTCCAACTAAAATGGACACTATCGGATTGACATCCTAATAACTAAGGGGAGACAAGTACGACCTTTCTATCAATTGTTGACTCAGCCCTTTTTTCGTCTCTAAGAAAGAGAGCCTGCGGGACCTTTGATCTCGGCAAATCACGTTGACAGAGGTTTCTGACCAATCACAGACCAGAGATCATGCGTGACCACGCGTGATTTGAGTGATATAAAAGAAGATACGCCTTTCTTCTCCTTCTCTTTTTACCCGCTCCCAGCAAGTAACACGGTCCTGTCAACAAAGTCTTTCTCTCCCCACGGCCAGCGATTAAGACGATCCCATCAACAGACAAAAAAGGCATGGGGCAAGTAAACACTGCCTACTACTGTCTAACAGTTACTACACGCCGTCTCGTCTTTCCTCCTCACCGGACACAGGACGAATAGTAAGCTTACACCCTTTCTTTTATTTCTCTGTTTTTAAGTATGTTCGAACGCCAAATTCCTACCATTTCGTACGCACCAAAAAAAGGGGTAGAGAGACGGCTCATTTTCTTTAAATTACGCGCACACCAAACACGTGTGCTTTCCAAGAAGAAACTTTAAAAGACAATTTTATACAAACAGTAAAATGAACATTTTCCTGTACACAAAACTCATGCTTTTCATTGAGGAATTTATACAATTTAAATGAACCTAATTTTCCTTAAATTACGCGCACACCAAAACACGTGTGTTTTCCAAGAAGAAACTTTAAAAGACAATTTTATACAAACAGTAAAATGAACATTTTCCTGTGCACAAAACTCAGGCTTTTCATTGAGGAATTTATACCATTTAATTGAACCACGTTAAATAACTTGTTATGTTTATATGTATTTTTGAATGTTGGCTTTCTTACTGTTTGTGTTGGTTATTGGCGTATTTTTACTCGTTCTTTCATGTTTAACGTTAAGAATTTGTTAGTACCCCCACAACACTACGGATCGGGATAAAAATTGCACCAATTTTTCCATCACTGACCTTGGAAAGTTTCATGCATATTTTTGGATCACATTTACTTACTTTTTTTGAGGGGGGCATAGTTTTGAATTTTACGAATAACCCCTTACATACAATTATTTTTTTATTTTTGTATCAAAGACGAAGCATCTATAGATTTCCAGTTTTTTTTTACGCTATAAGAAAATGGGAAAAACTATCCAATATTTGTTAATTAAACAATAGTTTAATTAAAGTTTGTTAATTAAACAATATTATATATAGTATTCTTGAATTATATGAAAAATTAAAAAAATATATGATTTAAAATGTCTTAATCCAAAAAAAAAATGATATTTTAACATTCGCAAAATTTTATTTTGTGATGAAGTCACCGCTGTTCTTTCTTTCTTTCTTTCTTTAGTGTTATCAGTTTTTAAATTCATCTCAATATATATAAGGCAAAAATCTATGTGTATGTATGTAAAGCTTTTAAAATACTCAACAACCCCCCCCCCCCAAATCAGGTATTATTTTAACCGGTATAACATCGGGAAAATAATATCCAAAATTTCTTTTAAAATATTCATTTTTAAGTGGTCAAATAGCCATTTTTTTTCGTTTAATGTGATCACGATTTTTAATGTTATCTTGTGCACAGGACGTCACATTGATAGGTACATGACGTCACAGTGATAGGTTTTGATATTATTTTTATGCCATCGTCACATTATTATTGTTTTTTTGCATTTCTCTTCGGACTATTGCCATCATCAAACGGAGGGGAATAAGAAAGAGTGATTTTAGCAGAGCTCTGAAGGCCTCCTTATTAAAATATAAAGCTTGAAGCAGCGCTCCTCCGACCAAATGACATACCCTTTTTTTTGTATTATAGGGTCACCACTTATCAAGGCCCGGGAGCCACTCGAAGATAAGGGTGAAACAGATTGTCAGTTTGACAATGATCGCCTTCACGAGAGGACCGGAAACAATGTGATCTGTGTGAGAACTCCTAGTGAATACAAATAATAAAAATAATAATAATGTCAATATATCTAGATATTCAACTTTACAAGAACAATCAATTTATTTTGTAGCAAGTAGAAAACAGATGAGCAGAAGATTACTTACAAGGAATTAATTGTCCAAGAGGACGGCTCAATAAGTACTTGTTTACATTAAACTTGAAGACGACCATGCTGCAGTCGGCTGGGAAAAAGACTCGTGGTATTTTGTTCCACAGATGGGATGTTCTAAAAAAGAAACTTTGTTCATGGAAGTTTCGTTTTTGATAAATGAAGAGAGAGAAAGGAAAGTTCTTTGCTGTGGCTGTAGCAAGACGAGTTCATGCTGTGAATGTTTTGCAGAGGGTTACCAGTGATTTGAGCTCAGTCGAGCACCTACCATGAACATAACAATAGAAGAGAGAGAGAGGCTAGCGATATCTCTTCTGTGATAAGAGTTTAAAGTTTGTTAATTAAAAAATATATTTTTATCTAATTATATGAAAAATTAAAACAATATATGCTTTAAAATGTTTTATTTTTTAATACTGAATATTTTAACTCTTAAATGCTTTATTTTTTATATTGGTTTGAAAAAAGTGGAAAACGTTTCATAGGGGTAATATAAAGTAGTACCAATGATTTTTTTTTTGAAAAAAAAATTATTGAACAAAAATAAATGATGTTGCAAATGTGCAACAAATGCCATCTCGCTGCACAACTCCCCACTTAGGGGGCAGATTTATAGGGGCATCCTAATTCACAATAGCCCCTTACGTCTCAGTGGCATCGTGCCTTGTTTGGGGTAAAAAGGAAATAAACAATTAAAAAAAATTACTACAATGAAAAGGCTGAACCAAAAATCAAAAAAAAAAAAAAGAAACAGCAGAAGATCTGAGAACGCTTCTTTTATTTTTGTATAAATCCTTTAAATTTGATTCGAAATCTTATAATAAAATAAATCTGATGTTGATAAGTACGGATTTGTTGAAAATCAAACAAAACTTCATCTAATTTAATAAAACATGGATAAATATTTGAATTTGAATTACCTCCCTTGAAAATTATCTAAATTGATTCAAATCTATTCAATAACCTAAATTGTAATGGCTTTCGAGCTAGGATCAAAGTGTGGTATATGTTCTGTTATTGATCAAAAAAGGGGAAATGCTTCCAGAATTAGGCATTTTTTAATTATTGTACCAATCTAGACTGCCCCTTCTGGGGGAGATGGAATTTCTCTACATAAAAACCGATCTTGTGCCTTACTTTGCCCTCGTTGACCTTATTTACTTGTATGTAAATAGGGATTAAAAAAATAATGGAAGTCGCTCCAGGCAAAGCATCAAGCCACTTGATGTAATGAGCTGATAATAATAATAATAATAATAATAATAATAAAGTCGAGGAGGATGAGAAGACCGAGGAGGGACAGCACAAACCAGACCTCCACTAGAAAAGTGTGGAGAGTGCTGGAACCTTGGGGAGGCTTATAGCCACCCAAATCCAATGGTCCTTACCAGCGACAAATCAATGGTAAGAGGCTGTTGCGATATCACAAGGTTATTTGTGTTAGTTATCGAATAGAGGTGAAACATACTGGAAACTTGGGGAGGCCTGTTGTCACTCAGACTCCAGGAAATACCACTGGTTGATGTCGGTGAGCAATCACTGACGATGATCTGTGTGAGAACTCCTAGTGAGTACAAATAATAAAAATAATAATAATGTCAATATATCTAGATATTCAACTTTACAAGAACAATCAATTTATTTTGTAGCAAGTAGAAAACAAATGAGGCTGTTATGACATTGTGAAACTCTTCAAAAAAAGAAACAGCCGTGAATAGAAGAATGTTATGTAAACATTCCGGCGATACTCGTTGCACTGAAACATTAAGAAAACAAAAAGTAGTTCAAACAATAAATATGAAAAAAGAAAAAGACAATTTAGAAGAAAATTATAATAAAGTCAAGTGGTTTTCCCCTGTTTTATTGATGACTATAACTTTCTATCCAAAAGCTGCATATGCGAATCTGATTCAACAACCAGACAGGCCAATTCCTGATCCATGTTCTTGGAAAATATGCGTTCGTTTCGTTCGCTTTCAATATCTTTTACATTTTGCGACTCGACAACTTCCAACATAGTCATTCATACAGCAATCAGACAACGGAGGAACTTTCACTCTCACGCTCAGATCTACTACCACTGACACCCACCCTACCCCTAACCCACTGATGCGAATGTACACCGAAAAGACTTCTTCATTGACAACTATTTCTTCCTAGCACCATATTATATCGTTTTTTACCCTCATAACGTTTAAAACTTAAACATGACTTTAAACTACTGAATGTGTTCGACAATTAAATAAATTATTTTTTTAAATAAATATCGTACTTAAAAATTAGTCATAGCAGACCTTCCTCCCAGGTATTACCACCTTCTTTTGAAGAGGGGACGGATTTATTGTCTATCACATGAGTTATTCTACTTCGTGAAGGAATGACGACGGGTTCAATCAGGACATTTTCAGGCAAAATTGACTTTTTTCAGTTCCTTCGACTATAAATTGACTTTTCCGATCTCGATATTACCACTGGGTACAACTGTTTCCGTTATCCTTTTTCTTTCTTTATACTGCCACACGGACTTAGGGTTACTGATAGGATACAAAGAAATACAGCGCTTCTGAATTCATCACAATGTACAAAGGTAATTGGAGGCCATTATCCCAGACATTAACACCTCCTTCCGGAGGAGGGATCGGTTTCTTGCCTCTCATCTGCAAATTCTCATTCGTTTGAACTTGCAGATTCTTTCTTTAAATAAATATCGTACTTAAAAATTAGCCATAGTAGACCTTCCTCCCAGGCATTACCTCCTCTTTTTGAAGAGATTTTCTGGCGAAATTGACTTTTATTGGTCCGTTGAATTATTGATTGCCTTGTAACGGTTATGTTATCCCACCTGTGTTATTTAGAATCCATCACAGTTGGTATAGTAACAGGAGACCATCCTTCCAGGTATTAAACCCTCTTTTCGGAAGTGGGTTATTGTCTGTCATCTATTCATGAAAAAGTATAGACGGGACCGACCAGAATAGTTTGGGCCAAAATTGATTTTTAACTGTCTCCTAGACAATAAATTGACTTCAAACAATTTTGTTACCTTAACTGTGGGCGCCACGTTACTACTTTATTTTCGTATTTCCTTTCTGAATTTAAGATTTTGTGATAGAGTTACTGAAGGGCATGTGTTATATTTTATTTATATAAAATATTACCTTCCTTCCAGTGTTCGTGTATAGACACAGTTACTTAACCTCCATCACTAAAAAACAGATTCCTCATTATACGTAAGTATGTTGCTGCTAGGACGCTCTTTCATAGTTATGAAATAATACTAATGTTTAAATGTTATTTATAAATTCGATACTTACTGAACACTGCAGTTAATATTTATAGCTTAGTAATAAAAATCGAGTAAGAATATTTATATAAGTCTCGGATTTTCTCGGAACACGCTCGTACACAAGTCTTGCTAGTAATTGATAAAGACAAACAAAATCAAAAAACGAATATTACAAGAACGTGTTACAGGGTTGATACAGTTCGTAATGGTAGCCATTATCATAAAAATCAAATCAAATAATTATACGTTATTTTGCTTTAGCATCAAGTAAAAAAAAAATGCAATATAAACTTATATACAACTAAAGGAGTTATCTAACTCCCAATTTTCTACCTGCAGAACTAAAAGAGTTATGTAACTCTCAATTTTCACATGTAGCACTAAAGGAGTTATGTAACTCCCAATTTTCACATGCAGAACAAAAGGAGTTATGTAACTCCCAATTTTCTACCTGCAGAACATAAGGAGTTATGTAACTCCCAATTTTCACATGTAGCACTAAAGGAGTTATGTAACTCCCAATTTTCACATGCAGAACAAAAGGAGTTATGTAACTCCCAATTTTCTACCTGCAGAACATAAGGAGTTATGTAACTCTCAATTTTCACATGCAGAACTAAAGGAGTTATGCAACTCTCAATTTTCATCTGCAGAACTAAAAGAGTTATGTAACTCCCAATTTTTACATGCAGCACTAAAGGAGTTATGTAACTCTCAATTTTAACATGCAGCACTAAAGGAGTTATGTAACTCTCAATTTTCCCCTGCAGAACTAAAGGAGTTATGTAACTCCCAATTTTCTCCTGCAGAACTAAACGAGGTATGTAACTCCCAATTTTCATCTGCAGAACTAAAGGAGTTATGTAACTCCCAATTTTCACATGCAGAACTAAACGAGGTATGTAACTCCCAATTTTCACATGCAGAACTAAAGGAGTTATGTAACTCCCAATTTTCACATGCAGAACTAAACGAGGTATGTAACTCCCAATTTTCAGATGCAGAACTAAACAAGGTATGTAACTCCCAATTTTCACATGCAGAACTAAAGGAGTTATGTAACTCCCAATTTTCACATGCAGAACTAAACAAGGTATGTAACTCCCAATTTTCACATGCAGAACTAAACGAGTTATGTAACTCCCAATTTTCACATGCAGAACTAAAGGAGTTATGTAACTCTCAATTTTCGCCTGCAGAACTAAAGGAGTTATGTAACTCCCAATTTTCACATGCAGCACTAAAGGAGTTATGTAACTCCCAATTTCCACATGCAGAACTAAACGAGGTATGTAACTCCCAATTTTCACATGCAGAACTAAAGGAGTTATGTAACTCCCAATTTTCACATGCAGAACTAAAGGAGTTATGTAACTCCCAATTTTCACATGCAGCACTAAAGGAGTTATGTAACTCCCAATTTTCACATGCAGAACTAAATAAGCTATGTAACTCCCAATTTTCACATGCAGAACTAAAGGAGTTATGTAACTCCGAATTTTCACATGCAGAACTAAACGAGGTATGTCACTCCCAATATTCATATGCAGAACTAAAGGAGTTTTGTAACTCCCAATTTTAACGTGCAGAACTAAAAAAGTTATGTAACTCACAAGTTTCTACCTGCAGACCGAAAGGAGTTATGTAACTCCCAATTTTCACCTGCAGAACTAAAGGAGTTATGTAACTCCCAATTTTCTACCTGCAGAACTAAAGGAGTTATGTAACTCCCAATTTTCTACCTGCAGAACGAAAGGAGTTATGTAACTCCCAATTTTCTACCTGCAGAACTGAAGGAGTTATGTAACTCCCAATTTTCACCTGCAGAACTAAAGGAGTTATGATACTCCCAATTTTCTACCTGCAGAACTAAAGGAGTTATGTAACTCCCAATTTTCACATGCAGAACTAAAGGAGTTATGTAACTCCCAATTTTCAGATGCAGAACTAAACAAGGTATGTAACTCCCAATTTTCACATGCAGAACTAAACGAGTTATGTAACTCCCAATTTTCACATGCAGAACTAAAGGAGTTATGTAACTCCCAATTTTCACATGCAGAACTAAAGGAGTTATGTAACTCCCAATTTTCAGATGCAGAACTAAACAAGGTATGTAACTCCCAATTTTCACATGCAGAACTAAACGAGTTATGTAACTCCCAATTTTCACATGCAGAACTAAACGAGGTATGTAACTCCCAATTTTCACATGCAGAACTAAAGGAGTTATGTAACTCCCAATTTTCACATGCAGAACTAAACGAGGTATGTAACTCTCAATTTTCACATGCAGAACTAAAGGAGTTATGTAACTCCCAATTTTCACATGCAGAACTAAAGGAGTTATGTAACTCCCAATTTTCAGATGCAGAACTAAACAAGGTATGTAACTCCCAATTTTCACATGCAGAACTAAACGAGTTATGTAACTCCAAATTTTCACATGCAGAACTAAACGAGGTATGTAACTCCCAATTTTCACATGCAGAACTAAAGGAGTTATGTAACTCCCAATTTTCACATGCAGAACTAAAGGAGTTATGTAACTCCCAATTTTCACATGCAGAACTAAACAAGGTATGTAACTCCCAATTTTCACATGCAGAACTAAACGAGTTATGTAACTCCCAATTTTCACATGCAGAACTAAAGGAGTTATGTAACTCTCAATTTTCGCCTGCAGAACTAAAGGAGTTATGTAACTCCCAATTTTCACATGCAGCACTAAAGGAGTTATGTAACTCCCAATTTTCTACATGCAGAACTAAACGAGGTATGTAACTCCCAATTTTCACATGCAGAACTAAAGGAGTTATGTAACTCCCAATTTTCACATGCAGAACTAAAGGAGTTATGTAACTCCCAATTTTCACATGCCGAACTAAATAAGCTATGTAACTCCCAATTTTCACATGCAGAACTAAAGGAGTTATGTAACTCCCAATTTTCACATGCAGAACTAAACGAGTTATGTAACTCCCAATTTTCACATGCAGCACTAAAGGAGTTATGTAACTCCCAATTTTCACATGCAGAAGTAAATAAGCTATGTAACTCCCAATTTTCACATGCAGCACTAAAGGAGTTATGTAACTCCCAGTTTTCACATGCAGAACTAAACGAGTTATGTAACTCCCAATTTTCACATGCAGAACTAAAGGAGTTATGTAACTCTCAATTTTCGCCTGCAGAACTAAAGGAGTTATGTAACTCCCAATTTTCACATGCAGCACTAAAGGAGTTATGTAACTCCCAATTTCCACATGCAGAACTAAACGAGGTATGTAACTCCCAATTTTCACATGCAGAACTAAAGGAGTTATGTAACTCCCAATTTTCACATGCAGAACTAAAGGAGTTATGTAACTCCCAATTTTCACATGCAGCACTAAAGGAGTTATGTAACTCCCAATTTTCACATGCAGAACTAAATAAGCTATGTAACTCCCAATTTTCACATGCAGAACTAAAGGAGTTATGTAACTCCCAATTTTCACATGCAGAACTAAAGAAGTTATGTAACTCCCAATTTTCACATGCAGCACTAAAGGAGTTATGTAACTCCCAATTTTCACAAGCAGAACTAAAGGAGTTATGTAACTCCCAATTTTCGCCTGCAGAACTAAAGGAGTTATGTAACTCCTAATTTTCGCCTGCAGAACTAAAGGAGTTATGTAACTTCCAATTTTCACATGCAGATCTAAATGAGTTATGTAACTCCTAATTTTCGCCTGCAGAACTAAAGGAGTTATGTAACTCCCAATTTTCACATGCAGAACTAATGTAGTAATGTAACTCCTAATTTTCACCTGCAGAACTAAAAGAGTTATGTAACTCCCAATTTTCACATGCAGAACTAAAGGAGTTATGTAACTCCGAATTTTCACATGCAGAACTAAACGAGGTATGTCACTCCCAATATTCATATGCAGAACTAAAGGAGTTTTGTAACTCCCAATTTTAACGTGCAGAACTAAAAAAGTTATGTAACTCACAAGTTTCTACCTGCAGACCGAAAGGAGTTATGTAACTCCCAATTTTCACCTGCAGAACTAAAGGAGTTATGTAACTCCCAATTTTCTACCTGCAGAACTAAAGGAGTTATGTAACTCCCAATTTTCTACCTGCAGAACGAAAGGAGTTATGTAACTCCCAATTTTCTACCTGCAGAACTGAAGGAGTTATGTAACTCCCAATTTTCACCTGCAGAACTAAAGGAGTTATGATACTCCCAATTTTCTACCTGCAGAACTAAAGGAGTTATGTAACTCCCAATTTTCACATGCAGAACTAAAGGAGTTATGTAACTCCCAATTTTCAGATGCAGAACTAAACAAGGTATGTAACTCCCAATTTTCACATGCAGAACTAAACGAGTTATGTAACTCCCAATTTTCACATGCAGAACTAAAGGAGTTATGTAACTCCCAATTTTCACATGCAGAACTAAAGGAGTTATGTAACTCCCAATTTTCAGATGCAGAACTAAACAAGGTATGTAACTCCCAATTTTCACATGCAGAACTAAACGAGTTATGTAACTCCCAATTTTCACATGCAGAACTAAACGAGGTATGTAACTCCCAATTTTCACATGCAGAACTAAAGGAGTTATGTAACTCCCAATTTTCACATGCAGAACTAAACGAGGTATGTAACTCTCAATTTTCACATGCAGAACTAAAGGAGTTATGTAACTCCCAATTTTCACATGCAGAACTAAAGGAGTTATGTAACTCCCAATTTTCAGATGCAGAACTAAACAAGGTATGTAACTCCCAATTTTCACATGCAGAACTAAACGAGTTATGTAACTCCAAATTTTCACATGCAGAACTAAACGAGGTATGTAACTCCCAATTTTCACATGCAGAACTAAAGGAGTTATGTAACTCCCAATTTTCACATGCAGAACTAAAGGAGTTATGTAACTCCCAATTTTCACATGCAGAACTAAACAAGGTATGTAACTCCCAATTTTCACATGCAGAACTAAACGAGTTATGTAACTCCCAATTTTCACATGCAGAACTAAAGGAGTTATGTAACTCTCAATTTTCGCCTGCAGAACTAAAGGAGTTATGTAACTCCCAATTTTCACATGCAGCACTAAAGGAGTTATGTAACTCCCAATTTTCTACATGCAGAACTAAACGAGGTATGTAACTCCCAATTTTCACATGCAGAACTAAAGGAGTTATGTAACTCCCAATTTTCACATGCAGAACTAAAGGAGTTATGTAACTCCCAATTTTCACATGCCGAACTAAATAAGCTATGTAACTCCCAATTTTCACATGCAGAACTAAAGGAGTTATGTAACTCCCAATTTTCACATGCAGAACTAAACGAGTTATGTAACTCCCAATTTTCACATGCAGCACTAAAGGAGTTATGTAACTCCCAATTTTCACATGCAGAAGTAAATAAGCTATGTAACTCCCAATTTTCACATGCAGCACTAAAGGAGTTATGTAACTCCCAGTTTTCACATGCAGAACTAAACGAGTTATGTAACTCCCAATTTTCACATGCAGAACTAAAGGAGTTATGTAACTCTCAATTTTCGCCTGCAGAACTAAAGGAGTTATGTAACTCCCAATTTTCACATGCAGCACTAAAGGAGTTATGTAACTCCCAATTTCCACATGCAGAACTAAACGAGGTATGTAACTCCCAATTTTCACATGCAGAACTAAAGGAGTTATGTAACTCCCAATTTTCACATGCAGAACTAAAGGAGTTATGTAACTCCCAATTTTCACATGCAGCACTAAAGGAGTTATGTAACTCCCAATTTTCACATGCAGAACTAAATAAGCTATGTAACTCCCAATTTTCACATGCAGAACTAAAGGAGTTATGTAACTCCCAATTTTCACATGCAGAACTAAAGAAGTTATGTAACTCCCAATTTTCACATGCAGCACTAAAGGAGTTATGTAACTCCCAATTTTCACAAGCAGAACTAAAGGAGTTATGTAACTCCCAATTTTCGCCTGCAGAACTAAAGGAGTTATGTAACTCCTAATTTTCGCCTGCAGAACTAAAGGAGTTATGTAACTTCCAATTTTCACATGCAGATCTAAATGAGTTATGTAACTCCTAATTTTCGCCTGCAGAACTAAAGGAGTTATGTAACTCCCAATTTTCACATGCAGAACTAATGTAGTAATGTAACTCCTAATTTTCACCTGCAGAACTAAAAGAGTTATGTAACTCCCAATTTTCACATGCAGAACTAAAGGAGTTATGTAACTCCGAATTTTCACATGCAGAACTAAACGAGGTATGTCACTCCCAATATTCATATGCAGAACTAAAGGAGTTTTGTAACTCCCAATTTTAACGTGCAGAACTAAAAAAGTTATGTAACTCACAAGTTTCTACCTGCAGACCGAAAGGAGTTATGTAACTCCCAATTTTCACCTGCAGAACTAAAGGAGTTATGTAACTCCCAATTTTCTACCTGCAGAACTAAAGGAGTTATGTAACTCCCAATTTTCTACCTGCAGAACGAAAGGAGTTATGTAACTCCCAATTTTCTACCTGCAGAACTGAAGGAGTTATGTAACTCCCAATTTTCACCTGCAGAACTAAAGGAGTTATGATACTCCCAATTTTCTACCTGCAGAACTAAAGGAGTTATGTAACTCCCAATTTTCTACCTGCAGAACGAAAGGAGTTATGTAACTCCCAATTTTCTACCTGCAGAACTGAAGGAGTTATGTAACTCCCAATTTTCACCTGCAGAACTAAAGGAGTTATGTAACTCCCAATTTTCTACCTGCAGAACTAAAGGAGTTATGTAACTCCCAATTTTCTACCTGCAGAACGAAAGGAGTTATGTAACTCCCAATTTTCTACCTGCAGAACTGAAGGAGTTTTGTAACACTCTATAATATGAAATTATTTATTATTAAATTATTCATGATGTTAAAAAAAAAACACACCGTAAAACGTAACACTAAGATGACATTCTTTATTATTTAATTTTTGATGATTGTAAATAATACACACACCGTAAAACGTAACACTAATATGAAATTCTTTATTATTTAAGTATTGATGATTGTAAATTAAAAAATACACCGTAAAACGTAACACTAATATGAAATTCTTTATTATTTAATTATTTATAATTTTTAAATATATAAACACCGTAAAACGTAACACTAATATCAAATTCTTTATTTAATTGGTGATGATTGTAAATAGAAAAACCATTATATAACGGAACACTTACATGAAATTCTTTATTATTTAATTATTGATAATTGTAAATAAAAAAACACCGTAAAACGTGACACTAATATCAAATTCTTTATTATTTAATGAGCGATGATTGTAAATAGAAAACACACCGTAAAACGTAACACTTATATTAAATTCTTTATTATTTAATTAATCATGATCGGAAATTTAAAAAAAAACCTAGAAAGTAACACTAATATGAAATTATTTATTATTTTATTATTGATGATTGCAAATAAAAAAACACCGAAAAAAGTAACACTAATATGAAATGTTTAATGATTTAATTATTGATGATTTTTAAATAAAAAACACCGTAAAACGTAACACTAATATTAATTTTTTTATCATTTAATTATTGATTATTGTAAATAGAAGAAACACCGTAAAAAGTAACACTAATATGAAATTCTTTATTATTTAATTATTGATGATTGTAAATAAAAAACACACCGTAAAACGTAACACTAATATGAAATTCTTTATTATTTAATAATTGATGATTGTAAATTAAAAAAAAACACCGTAAAACTTAACACTAATATGACATTTTTTATTATTTAATAATTGATGATTGTAAATTAAAAAAACACCGTAAAACTTAACACTAATATGAAATTCTTTATTATTTAATAATTGATGATTGTAAATACAAAACACACCGTAAAACGTAACACTTATATGTAGTTCTTTATTATTTAATTATTGATGATTGTAAATAAAAAAACACCGTAAAGCGTAACACTAATATGAAATTCTATGTTACTTTATTAGTGATGATTGTAAATAAAAAAAAACACCGTAAAACTTAAAACTAATATGAAATTCTATGTTACTTCATTAGTAATGATTGTAAATAAAAAAAACACCGTTAAACGTAACACTAATATGAAATTCTTTATTATTTAATAAATCATGATTGTAAATAAGAAAAACACCGTAAAACATAACACTGATATGAAATTCTTTATTATTTAATTATTCATTATTGTAAATAAAAACCAACCGTAAAACGTAACACTAATATTATTATTTTTTATTTAATTATTGATGATTTTAAATAGAAGAAACACTGTAAAAAGTAACACTAATATCAAATTCTTTATTATTTAATTATTGATGATTGTAAATAAAAAACACACCGTAAAACGTAACACTAATATGAAATTCTTTATTATTTAATTAAGTATGATTGTAAATAAAAAAACACCGTAAAACGTAACACTAATATAAAATTCTTTATTATTTAATTATTGATGATTGTAAATTAAAAAAACACCGTAAAAGGTTACACTAATATGACATTCTTTATTATTTAATAATTGATGATTGTAAATAGAAAACACACCGTAAAACGTAACACAAATATGAAATTCTTTATTATTTAATTAGCGATGATTATTATTTAATTATTGATAATAAAGTGTTGTGCGAAGCGAATTAGACAGAACATACAGAGAGTAGTCGACAGTCAGTCAGTGAGACAGAGTCAGACTGAGTTAGGCGCTGCGATTCTCCCTCCTGCAATCGAGTGGATTCACTTTCCTCAAGCCCGGAAAAAGTCGTTTAACGTCGACCGTCCACTAAGTTGAGAAGTCGCTAATTGAAATTAACCCCAGCATCCAGAGAGTAATTTACTCCTCTCCAGGAGTTAGGCACAAGGCCAGTTTTTATCCTACTCCCACAAGTAAGATGTGACCCAAGCTCGGGTCGGAAAGTGGGGGTTGAAAAGCCAGCGCCCGAGAGGTGAGCACTCTGACCATCAAAAATTGCCTGGGCAGCCCCGTCGGCATTCCCCGGTAGGGGCGCCTCAAGCAGTAAGCAATTAACTTACTCCTCCCCAAAGAGGGGAGGCAAAGCCTGGGAGGGTGGACCTCCTAGAACTGCACAGGACAATCCCATAGACCGGCGTAAATCAAGCCCCGAAGGCCAAGACAATACCAATCTATAGGATGCAGTATCCATCGGAACAGATACTACACTTTGATCTCGACCAAAAGGCCGAGAAGTTATTTAGGCCGGTGAATTCCCTCGGACAACCTCCATCTTTATCTACAGATGGAGATTTTACAAACCTTGGGAACTCACCAGACCTTAGGCATAGCGCCCGGGATGTAGGGGGAGGGGGGTCGGGGATAAGTGAGACAAGCATTTAACATTTTTTATTTTCAACAAAAAATACAACAAAAACAGAAAATAAAAACTTTTGCTTACTCTTAACCAGATTCTTGCACCAAAATACCGCATTCACTCTGTGGATGGATCCCTACTTAACATATCCCAAAAAAATTTACGTTGTAAATGATAATTATCGTGGGAGTGGGAAAAAATATTAAAAACACCCAAAAAGAAAGAAAAATAAAGAACCAAATAAAATGATAAAAAAGGGGGGTTAGTATGGCCCGTCTTTCCCTCGTTGCTAAGTGTTGGACCACCCGCTGTTTTCCGGCCCAAGACCGAAAACAAGCGGGTCAGTCCTTAAATGGGAGTGGGAATTTAAAAGAGGGGTATTCAAAAATAACTTCATCGGGAATGGGATCTGGGGTGGATGGCGGCTTCCAAGATGGTAATGCCAAAGGTTTCAAGCGACCGGGGACAAAGTAAAAAATGGAAGTGGGAATCTTTGGAAGCTCTCTAGTGCCGGCAAAAATAATATAGGGACAGGATATCTCTCATTCTTACTAGTTAAGAGTTGCTCTTTTAATTAAAAAAGTCTACAGGGGTGGGTTCCGTAGAACCTAGTACCGCGTGTGCCATAACTATGGAGGGAACACGAACTCAAACTTGGCGCCTCGTCGGATGCACAAACTAGTGTCATGCACCCATCTCCTATTGAAATCCATGCGATGTAATCGCTTCCAATCGCATCTGATTTTCACTTTAAGTTGATGTTTAAAGTAAACTACCAGATCGCGATCTGAAACCGATCCAACCCCATGAACCTCATCAAGTGTGTAACCCACGTCACTAGTCTCGCTACGGCTAGGATGGTCAGAAACACCATTCGTTTTTCCCCCGTCCATTGCGGAGCTGCGTTGTTGATGACAGATGCGACATCCAGGACCATCGGCTGCTCGGCGTCGATGCGAGCCGTCACCTCTCCGACATACTCCCAGAGACGTCGAACTTTGCTGCAGGTGAAAAAGGCGTGCTCGGCCGTTTCTTCTTCGTCGTCTTCACAGCGCGGGCATAAGGGGACGTCCCTTAAGCCATCTCTGCGTAGTCTGCCATAGAGGGGCAGTGCGTTCCGAACCAGTCGCCAGGTCAGAGAATACTCAGAATTGTTGAGATAACTCTGGCCCGGCGCCCAACTCCACTGGGAGCGGGCCTCCTCCCTCGACAATCCAAGCCGCTCCTCAAGTGGGTCCGAAGCGGTACCCTCCACTAGATCCCGATATAGTCTCTTCCTAGACCGGGCAAGGTTACTGGACCCCGGCAACGCTCTAAGCGCGGCCCGGCATTCGGTGAAGAACAAGGGCTCCCCTCTCGGCCTACGTCGACCTTCGACCGAGAGGTCGGGTATGAGGTTGGGAAAGGCGCTCCCGACCGCAGGGACCCATGGAGTGTCTTCCATCAAAGTCCGACTCAGGAAAGCCAGTCTCTCGGCATGTCGATGACTTGCCAAGTCAGGCATCCCCAAGCCTCCCACACTCGGAACTTGAGTACAGACCTGTTTGCGGACGTACGCCTTCCGGCCCTTCCAAAGAAGCGAGAAGAGCAAGCGCGTGAAAGCGTGAAGGCGGGCCGCAGGCAGTGGTAGTACAGACAGCCGGTAAAGGATGAGAGGGAAGACGTAAGTGGCGCACGCCTCCGCTCTGCCCTTTAAGGAAAGCTTCCTTCGAATCCAAGCCTGGACCGACGATTCGACCTTTGTCTGTACTTCCGACCAGTTCTTTTCCAGCTGGAGGCCCGGCCCGAACCATACGCCGAGGATTCGAACCGGGCCATCCGACCAGCTGAAGTCACCTGGAAGAGCGGTCTCTCCGCTCCAGGCACCCAACCGCAGGCCGTTCGACTTGCTGCGGTTGACTATGGCCCCTGTCACTTCTTCGTACCGAGCGAGCGCCTTAATCACCGTTCGAATGTCAGTACGGCTCGACACGAAAACGGTGACATCACCGGCAAACGCGGAAACCCTGACTCGCGCTTTGCGAGGAGGGATAGCGATTCCGCGCAGGACTGGTGTTGTCGCCTGATCCCTTAATTTGCGAAGGAAGGGTTCCAACGCCAGGATGTAGAGCAGGGGCGACAGCGGACAACCCTGACGTACCGACCGAGAAACAACGAACGATTCCGACCTCTTTCCATTGACTTGCACCACTGCCGTCGGCGAGTCATACAGAATGGAGATCCACCTGCGGAAGTCCGGACCAAAACCGGCAGCCGCTAAAACAGCTTTCAGGAAACCATGGTCGACCCTATTGAAAGCCTTGGACTGCGAGAAGCATCCAGAAGCAAAGACACTACACTCTCTACTTTTACCGAAAAAGGACCCAAGTTCATGTACATTCTCCTCCTTCTCATCATCATCATCATCATCATCGTGGTAGTGGTGCGGATCTTTCTGACTCTCCTACGCTATTTCGCTTTATCCTCCATCACACCAGGTAGGTTTTCATAGCTGACGATTTCATCCGTAGCCGTCGAACAGTGACCAGCAAATATGTTTCTTTCGTGAAAAGATATATAGGAATAGTAACTCTTTAATTCCGGGAAAAAGATTTTATCAACCATAAGTTCTCATACCTCAAACCTACACTAAAACTCTCTAAAAAAGAACTTTTGAGGCTGTGTAATCAGTTTCAGGACTGAGTTTGTGTAACGAACTGGATTCGAACCCGACACACCTACGTCCTAAGTCCGTATCGTTAACCACTTAGCCACCGGTTTGTAAGGATGTCATGGACAAATTTGTGTTTCGCCTCAAGAAATGTAGAGAGCCAAATAAAGGTCAAACACATGACCTAGAATAAAGTGAAAAGAGTCCAAAGACTCTCAAGTTTTTATGTGATGTTTTGAACACAATTAACTAAAGTTTCATTTAATTCTTACAAAAATTAAGAAATAAGGTTCATCGAAAGTTGTGGCCAATTTTTTATGGGAACCTTAACCTTAACCCTAACCCTAACTAAATAGAAGTCCCCTCGAACATTTGCTCTAGAATAAAGTTAAGAGTCCAAAGACACAGATTTGATGTGATGTTTTGAATAGAATAAACTAAAGTTTCATTTAATTCTTACAGAAAATTAAGAAATGAGGTTCATCAAAAATTGAGGCTCGTTAATTTTGCGGGGGGGGGGGTCACTCTGTATATGAGTAAAAAATAGCCAACGATAAGTGGTAGATAGATAGATTTCGACCCAGAAAACAGAAATTCTTCCCATTTGTCAGAAACATCGCTCATGGAATGTGAGGACTAAAGGACGGGAAGGGAAGCGAGAGTTACGAGGCTGACGAAAGTAAACCCAAGGCCCACTTTCTACTTCAATTAAATTAAATAAAGGGTTTGCTTCGAAATTCTTTATAAATTCCCCGAGTTCGACAAGAAATCGCTGAAGAAAGTTTGGAGGTTACATCGGCAAACACGTTGTGAGAATAACTTCTAAAATGAGAACGTTGTATGGAGATAAATGGTATGAGAATGCTATTATGAATGTGTAATGCGTATCATTTCAATGCGTATCATTTTAATACTATTTTTTCATCATTTTAAATACTATTATTTTTTTAAAATACTATTTTAAATTCTATTTTAAATACTATTTTAAATACTATTTTAATACTTGTGGGGGTCGTCATACCTTTTTTTGGTGATAACTTCCTCCACAAATAAAAATAATAATAAGATTTACATGCACAATTAACGGAAGTTTATTTACTGAAATAAACATATTAACAAATAGAATATATTACTTTGTGTAATGAGTTCATGAGTCCTTTCTTTAGTTTCATGTAAGTAAAAAGAAGAATGTCTTTTCTTTTGTTGAAGTGTTCATTTGTTATAATATATTAAAAGAGGCAATAGTGAATGTTCGCCTGTGAAATTGTATGAAGCGCGCGAAAGGGTGAACTGGAAGAGTGATTGTAAGATGCGTGTAAGCTCCGGATGAAAGTCAGTTGAAAAGAGAAAGTTTGATGTTTGTGTGTGCTTAAATACTATTTGGACCGGCTCCAGCGAGCCTAAGGAGAAAAGTTTAGAAAAATATGTCTTTGGAGAAATCTCATTGGACAGAAATTATCACGTGGTGTGCTCCCAATTACGTCCGCTCGTTTTGAGTTGATTTAATATAAAAAGCCACATCGGAATTTGCGTGGGCGTTATTTTATATTTGTCACGCGCCAATACAACAATTTTCACTCTGCGCGCCTAAATTGTATTTATTCCAAACAACAATTTTTAATCGAATCTTAACCGCGTCAACTGGCACATACTATTTAAATTTGTTTAAATAGTATTATTTTTAAATTACTATTATTTTTATCTATTAATACCGATATATTTTTAATCTATCAATACACATCATTTTAAATACTATTATTTTTATTTATCAATACCTGTATATTTTGCATCTATCAATATACATCATTTTAAATACTATTATTTGCATTTATAAATATATGTATATTTTTCATTTATCAATATACATCATTTTAAATACTATTATTTTAATTTATCAATACCTGTATATTTTCATCTATGACTACACATCATTTTAAATACTATTATTTTCATCTATCAATACACATCATTTTAAATACTATATTTTTCATCCATCAATGCACATCATTTTAAATACTATTATTTTCATTTATCAATACCTGTATATTGTTGATACGTGTTGGAGATTGTTTATCTTGGACTATTTGCTAAAATAGCATTTTTCTTTTGTTAATAATTGTTTCAGAATTCAAAATAAAAAGTTTGGAAGGCTGGAAAGTAAACACATTTCACGATCTCTACACCAAAGGTAAATATGTCATTTCGTACTAGCGCAGAAATCAGACGTAACCCGGGAGTAATAAATTAAAACTTAAGCATTTGACTAATTCTTTTTATCACATATTCTTTACTTTTTTATACACTTTTTTTTTACATATTCTTTACTTTTTTATACACTTTTTTTAATATATTCTTTACTTTTTTATATACTTTTTTTTTACATATTCTTTACTTTTTTATACACTTTTTTTTACATATTCTTTACTTTTTTATACACTTTTTTTTTACATGTTCTTTACTTTTTATACACTTTTTTTACATATTCTTTACTTTTTTATACACTTTTTTTTACATATTCTTTACTTTTTTATACACTTTTTTTACATATTCTTTTACTTTTTTATGCACTTTTTTACATATTCTTTACTTTTTTATACACTTTTTTTTATATATTCTTTACTTTTTTATACACTTTTTTACATATTCTTTACTTTTTTATACACTTTTTTTACATATTCTTTTACTTTTTTATGCACTTTTTTACATATTCTTTACTTTTTTATACACTTTTTTACATATTCTTTACTTTTTTATATACTTTTTCACATATTCTTTACTTTTTTATACACTATTTTACATATTCTTTACTTTTTATACACTTTTTTTTACATATTCTTTACTTTTTATACACTTTTTTTTACATATTCTTTACTTTTTATACACTTTTTTTTACATATTCTGTACTTTTTTATGCACTTTTTTTTACATATTCTTTACTTTTTTATACACTTTTTTTACATATTCTTTTACTTTTTTATGCACTTTTTTACATATTCTTTACTTTTTTATACACTTTTTTACATATTCTTTACTTTTTTATATACTTTTTCACATATTCTTTACTTTTTTATACACTTTTTTACATATTCTTTACTTTTTATACACTTTTTTTTACATATTCTTTACTTTTTATACACTTTTTTTTACATATTCTTTACTTTTTATACACTTTTTTTTACATATTCTGTACTTTTTTATGCACTTTT
The DNA here is from genome assembly GCA_963556195.1 of Sepiola atlantica. Lineage (NCBI taxonomy): Eukaryota > Metazoa > Mollusca > Cephalopoda > Sepiida > Sepiolidae > Sepiola > Sepiola atlantica. The sequence continues at coordinate 213,465,126 of OY744517.1, forward strand.
TTTTACATATTCTTTACTTTTTTATACACTTTTTTTACATATTCTTTTACTTTTTTATGCACTTTTTTACATATTCTTTACTTTTTTATACACTTTTTTACATATTCTTTACTTTTTATACACTTTTTTTTACATATTCTTTACTTTTTATACACTTTTTTTTACATATTCTTTACTTTTTATACACTTTTTTTTACATATTCTGTACTTTTTTATGCACTTTTTTTTACATATTCTTTACTTTTTTATACACTTTTTTTACATATTCTTTTACTTTTTTATGCACTTTTTTACATATTCTTTACTTTTTTATACACTTTTTTACATATTCTTTACTTTTTTATATACTTTTTCACATATTCTTTACTTTTTTATACACTTTTTTACATATTCTTTACTTTTTATACACTTTTTTTTACATATTCTTTACTTTTTATACACTTTTTTTTACATATTCTTTACTTTTTATACACTTTTTTTACATATTCTGTACTTTTTTATGCACTTTTTTTTACATATTCTTTACTTTTTTATACACTTTTTTTACATATTCTTTACTTTTTTATACACTTTTTTTACATATTCTTTACTTTTTTATATACTTCTTTACATATTTACTTTTTTGATATACTGTTTTTTATATAGTCTTTACTTTTTTATACACCTTTTTTTACATATTTTTTTTTTATATACTCTTTTTTTATATAGTCTTTACTTTTTTATTTACCTTTTTTTACATATTTACTTTTTTGATATACTGTTTTTTATATAGTCTTTACTTTTTTATACACCTTTTTTTACATATTTACTTTTTTGATATACTGTTATTTTTCTATAGTCTTTCATTTTTTATATACTGTTTTTTTTATATATTTACTTTTTTGATATACTGTTTTTTATATAGTTTTTACTTTTTTATACACCTTTTTTTACATATTTACTTTTTTGATATACTGTTTTTTTTCTATAGTCTTTAATTTTTGATATACTGTTTTTGTACATATCCTTTACTTTTTTATACACTTTTTTTACATATTCTTTACTTTTTTATACACTTTTTACATATTCATTACTTTTTGATATACTGTTTTTGTACATATGTTTTAGTTTTTATACACTTTTTTACATATTCTTTACTTTTTTATGCACTTTTCTTTACATATTCTTTACTTTTTATACACTTTTTTAACATATTCTTTACTTTTTTATACACTTTTTTTTACATATTCTTTACTTTTTATACCCTTTTTTTTACATATTATTTACTTTTTATACACTTTTTTACATATTTGTTTATACACATTTTTTACATGTTCTTTACTTTTTTGATATACTTTTTTTTTACACATTCTTTACTTTTTTATATACTGTTTTTCACATATTCTTTACTTTTTTATGTATTGCGTTTTTCACAATGTCTTTACTTTTAATATACTGTTTTTATCTACTGTTTTTTTTCCTACATATGTTTTACTTTTTTATATACTGTTTTTTTTTTTTTTTTTACATATTCTTGACTTTTTAATATACTTTCTTTTCTGTGCTTTGTTTGTTTATTCAAGAGTTTCATTCACGGATGCATCCTAATGTTAGAAGGAGCGAGCACAGAAAAAGCACCATAAAAATATAAAAAACTTCTTTCTAAATCCTTGATTATACATTTAATTTTATCTTTAGTTTATAGTAAGTATTGGCATTTTCCAGTCCCGCTGTTACCCATGCAGTAAAGGTCAATTGGAAAGGCAAGCCCAGGTATACATGGTTTCAGTGACATCGCAGGAGTGGTCAGATCATTATTGTATTAGACTTGGACTACCTTGTGAACTTTGACTCCGGATATTTGCTCAAATTTGACTCCAGAAACTTTTCCTATGAGTAATTATCGCATCAGGGCAGCGTAAATTTAAAATTAGTTTTTTTCCTCTTAGATGAGCTGTCTTCTCAGAGTGAAGTCTCATTTTCTCAAAGCATTGATTTTAAAGAAAGTACGTAACTGTTATTTTGTATTTAAAATTTAAACAATAAAAAGTTTGACGATCAGTGAGCCGCATCACCGACAAAATGAGCTTTTTCACACACAGCTTGGATAAAATACTGAAATGATGTCAAATCCTGGCATTGATCGTAACTTTTAGGTTTTTAAAACGGCTATAAATGCGGCGACATTTGTATTGCAAAATATGCAACTTCAACTTGCCCCCCCTTGATTTCTTGATCTCGTTGCTTATAACCTTCATGTGATGATAGAGATGAACACTTACCGGATTCAAAGCGCCCACGATGTTTTGCTTGTCGAGCGGCCATTTACAAAAGGAAAAAAAAGTGCATGCTGAGAGTTGTGGTATTTTGTAGGTATTAGTAATCTCCCCGTTTTAAAAGACGAGATACAATGACAGCGAAGAAGAGAGAAACACGCGGTGACCGTGAGCAGACGAGAAAGAGATTCGTATAATTGGAAGATTTTCGTAATAAAATAACAAGAAGCAGCAGCAGCAACAGCAAAATAAATTTGAATTTGAAAAGTATTAAAAAACACCAATTTTGAAAAAAAATATTCCTAAAAAGAGTGGTTGTTTCCCCTGCGCTCCCATTGATTACGCTACTCGTTATAATCTTGGCCTTTTGGCTAAGATCAAAGTGTAGTATCTGTTCCGATGGATACTGCACCTCATAGACTGGTATTGTCTTGGCCTTCGGGGCTTGATTTACGCCGGTCTATGGGTCTGTTCTGTGCAGTTCTAGGAGGTCCACCCACCAGGCTTCGCCTCCCCTATTTGGGGAGGAGTAAGTTTATTGCTTACTGCCTGAGGCGTCCCTACCGGGGAATGCCGAAGGGGCTGCCCAGGCAATTTTTAAACCCCACTTTCCCGACCCGACCTTGGGTCACATCTGACTTGTGGGAGTAAGATAAAAACTGGCCTTGTGCCTAACTCCTGGAGAGGAGTAAATCAATACTCGTTATATGTTGTAAATTACTTTATTATTTTGTCTAGTCTATTTTTCTATCTATGGCCCAGTCACAATGTATCGTGTTGAATGTTGATCAGCCACAACGGAGCTGGAGAACTCTCTCAGTGTCATGGCGACGAGGATACTGCGTTGTATATCAGATGTTACCTAACTCGACCACATTACTAATGATAGCAACGGTCGGTGATATGGAGTGGCACTAATCACCCACAAGCTCTGTGAGTCTCGACTGGGATGGTACGATCATGTCCTACGAGCTAAGGACAGCCTCGCCAAGGTGACGCCCGAGCTGACAATTGGAAGACGACAGAGGCCATGAGTACGGCTAAAACAACGTTAGCTTGATACGCTTCACCAGGACTTGACAAATCGCTGGTGTGCACCTCATTCAGGCACAATAAAATGGAGGGACAAAATAACATCTGCAGACCCTCACAAGGAAGAAGAAGATGTCTTTTAGTTAAGTTTTCTACTTTCAGTCCCTCTAGTGGTAGGCGGAAGAACTATGTAATTATCTCCACTTCCCATGGGGAGACGACTTTTATAACGCTTGTATTCGTTTGCTATTTAAACATAGTTTAATGCTTATCAAATCTTTATCTTTTCTACGTCCCTTCACGCTTCATGCTATTATGAAGGATGTTAGGGTTGAAAATGTAGCGTTTACTTTTGTAGACATGGGAAAAGTCAAAAGTAACTACAACAACGTCCACCCATACATAATTATATCAACTTTATTTACGCCTTGTTAAACAACAAAACATAATGATTTAAGAAGGAAAAGAGTAAAGAAATGTTAAAGGCCTAGATGAAGAAAATGTTGTTTTGTTAAACAGAGTTCAAAGGCGAAGAATCCAGAGTACGTTCGCAGGTTGGGGTGATCAAATATGTGGAACAGCCAATAGTAAGTAGAACAGCCGAAAGTGAAGAGTTATCAGTTAGAGGACCGGCGGGACAGTTATAAAAGTGTGTGTGGGGGGGGGGGCTCTCCTAAAAAGTGTGGGGGGGCCGGTTAAAGACATGCATATATAACTTCATTATTGATGACCGTAAAGTGGGGGGGGCCCAAGTCAAAAAGTGTGTGTCTGTGTGAGGGGGCTTGAGCCCCCCCCCGGTGCCGCTGTCCATGAGTTATGAGGGTCTTAGGGTCTCATGCTAGACAGAGAAAGTGTTGTTCTGTAGGCTTGAGTAGTGAGTTTTTCAGACCGTCAAGTCTTCGCTGTATTTAGAAGTAATTCCATTATTGCGATTTGTGTTTTGTCGAGATACTGCTAGCCAAGTACTACGGTCCAAACTTCGTTTTCCCGCTAAGAATATGTGTGGCAGTTAGAAACACCGTATTGTAAATGACATAGGTTTTGTGGGAAGTTGGGGATCTCACTGCATCTAACTGAGGACAGCGCGTGGGCGCTCGCTGATATAAATAACACGAACAGGTGCCCGACTTCAGGAGGCGAGTCTTTCCAATTGGTTTAGGTCCGATATAGACAACCAATCGAGATTGATTATTTTGATCCAATCAATATTAAATATTTGAACCAAGCAAACATCGAATATTTCAGAGATTGTTTCTGAGCGGTTTTTGTTTCGTTGTTGTTTGAACAGTGGGTTCCAAAGTCATGATACCATTTCTTGAAAACTGAAACAGTCTTCGTTGGTAGACTATTGCTTTTTAGCTCTTGAACTAAATCACACATTGTGATGAATAAAAAAGGCGTCTTCTGGTATCGCTGAGTATATTTTTCGAAATTGGCGCCCTTTAAGCTATCTTTTAAACAACTATTTAATAAAATTTGTGCAGGAAGTGTTCAGTCAAATTTAATTCCTATGAGCCAGTTTTTTTTTCTCGGCACCGTTTATAAGGTTCGTACGAAAATAGTCTCCCAACTATGCAAAATCAATCAAGGGTTGCTATTCTTGAAAGTGACACATAAGATGGATTACTGAGTTCTAATAGATACATTCAATGTACGCGCATTGACATTCTGTATGTACATAAAAGGAAGCAGTAGCACTGCCGGTGTGCGCAAATATCAAAGTATCAGCAGCAGCTGTACATACAATTGATGATAAATTAATGTATGTGTTTATTTCATGTGTGTGTATATGTGTAAGCTATGACGTTTGAGTAGCATTGATATATATATATATATGCTTATTTCATGTGTATGTATATATGTATGTGTAAGCTTTACGTTTACTGCTCGAATATTATCAGTTGCAGCGCCTGATTCTCGTTTAGGCGCCAAATAGTCTTATTTTCACTTCCAGCAATGAATTAATTCCCGCCACACGTGTATTTATGTTTTTCCTCCACTTTACCTAAATTTCCGCATTTTGCTTTCACAAATGATTCTACTGTAATTCACTTTATAGCTTCTATGGCAAGGAACGTTATCAGTATTTTAATTTTGAGGTGCAGATCCCCCATTCCTTATTAAGGCATTTGTGATTATGTTACTTTGGGCTTTGCCGAACTTTGCTAGCAGACATTTCCAAGAGTGTCTATGTACCTCTCCCCCGAGAGTTTGGTGTGAGACAAGCTCATTTAAATGTCTATCTCTCCCAATAGGAGCAACCTGGATTGGAATAATCATAAAAATTGTCTCGAGTACAAAACACATTAATCCTAGACGGAAAGCCATTTCAATTTACTTTATTGAATAAGTTTTGTTAATTTTAGTTACTTTTTAAGGGAGGCAATTCAAATTGAAATATGTATTCATCTTTTTAAATTTAAATATCTTTTTGTTTTCAACAAATACCTATTTATCAAAACCATATTCATTTTATGAATTTCGAATAAAATTATAAGAATTTATACAAAAAAATAATCGCTTTTAGACCTTCTGTTCTGTTTGTTGTTCCGCCTTTTCGTTGTATTTCAATTTGAATTGTATTTAATTTTGAGAATGACAGTGGAAAATACATAAAAAAATAAGATCTAGAAGTTTTTGTGTGAGAAAGAGAAACCATGCAATTAAGAGGCCCGGTAGATCTTGGATATAGTCCAAAGTAATGAATACCAGCCTGAAATGCCAGAGCCAAAGATAACGCCTGGAATGCTAAAGCGAAAGTTAGATTGATTCCAGAATCACAAAAAACTGGCATTGACAACTTACCCACTTTCTGGCTTAACTTGACTTCATAGTCACTATAGTAGCTGCTTTATCAGACTATTAAGGGGTGAGGAGGCCACACCACCATAGCTAGGCCACACCATAATGTACGAAATACCAAGGTCTTATGTACGACATGAAAAGAAACTGGAATCTCAGGAAGATCTCCATCATTCCAGTAATTATAGGAGCAACCTGGATAATGAAAAACAATTTCAAAAACTAACTGATGAATATACCCGGTGAATCAAGTGCAAGAGAGATACAAACAATAGCACTTAAAGGGACGATTAGAATATTTAAAAAGATCTCTCGGTTTGAGACTCTGAAATAGCGGGTGAACGTCTGGCATCCGTCAGGATTCCCTATCCCCAGCAAAAAAAAGATAAGAAAATTGAAAGAGATATACACATAAATATACATATAGATATCGATATAGATAAGCTACACAGAAACGTTTGTGTTTTTATTCCCGAAGAAAATAATCGGGCTAATATACTACTATTTCTTATTTATTTTATGTAAGTGTATATATATGAATAAGTAAAAAATTATATATATATATATATATATATATATATATATATATATATATATATATATATATATATATATATAAAGGCAAGGAATATAGACACATAAACTTATTCAGGTGTTTTTCCTGCGGAAATATACGATATTATCCGACCAATAGGGTCTATAAGACCACGTCTTTACGGCCTACCAACACACATAAAAAAATATACCCATAAGACAAGAAACCATCGATATTTGTGCTGATGTACTGTATCGTGGTTTCTCAGTTGGTCCCACTATCTCTGAGGAGGTCTTCGTAAAACTGATGCGATTTGCTACCATGTCTGTCGAATTCAGTTTTGATAATGTAATGTATCAGCAAATCGACGGCATTTCTATGGGGTCACCCCTTGACCCTGCGTTGGCCAATATCTTCGTAGTTTTTCACGAGCATAATTTTTTGGCCCGTATCAATAACCACTTACTTCCGATACGTTGATCATACATTTTGCATGTTTAACAATGAGTTAGATTCCATATCATTCCTTAATGCACTCAATCAATTACACCCTTCCTCTCTTGGATGTACTAGTGCATAAATCTGATAATTTCCGTAATTGATTAGCTAAGCTGAATGGTATATCGATTTTCCAGATTCACAGCTATCGATGTTTGGATAATTTGACTAATTAAATTATATATATATATATGACGTCCGAACTTAGTGGAGTCAGTAGTGAGGAATGAAAGTAAATGTTTATCAAACAAAGTGGAGAAGAGTGGAAAGGTGGGAGTGAGCAGCGATACTGTGGCTGGTTCTAAGAGAAAAAAGGTGTGGGGGGAATAATGAGGATGACAGTGAGTGAAGGAGTGGAGGGGTCAGCCCTACTGTTCTCTCCAGTAGTGTCTACTACTTTCCTCCCTCCTTCCCATAATGTCAACCCTATATGTGCACGTACTTGCATGACATTTTTCTTTATATTATCATCCTGATGAAGTCTTATAAATAAAGACAAAACGTTGATGTACACATAAAAACATCCCTTTTTGGTTTTCCTTTTTCATTTTCCCATTACGTCGGATTACCTTCATCATTCTTTTCCCATATATTTATATATATATATATCAAGGGAGGCGCGATAGCGCTCTATCCTTTAATAGACTTCAAAAACGACCTATGCTAGAAATCTCATTTCTTTGATCAGTAATAACTCAAAAACCAATAAACCAGATTAGTTAAAACTTTGCACAAAATTTTCATTTGATAGGTTCTATAAGTGTGTCAAATTTCATCATCATTAGTCAAGGCAACCCAGAGATCCAGAAAGGTCAGACATGATTTTGTGTTATCCGTGTGTACGTACGTACGTACGTACGTACGTGTGTTCCACCCTGTATCTCATCAACTATTTGATGGATTCAGTTGATTTTTGGCAGAGATAGAGGTTCTAGGGTCTAATTGATGGCATTTTAACTTCAGTTTACCATGTACCTTAGTTTCCAGAAAATTAAACAAAAACTTAAAAATTACCATTGTCTTGAGGCATAGCCTTTACAAAAGTAGTGACATTCCATGATAAATGCCAGTATACTGAAATCATGTGCCCTTAATAGGGTTAAGATGAAAATTCATATGCACTAAATGTACAAAAGCAAGAAAATTCCCAAATTTTTACATTTTTATTGTCATTAAGGGTATATATATATATGTGTATATATATATATGTATATATATAATTTTATAATGAGATGACGAAATATATTTTATAAAAAAAAGAAATCGGTTTTGCAAAACAATCCATCAAACGTCTAACGAAGTATTTAAATTTAAATAGCAAAAATAATTTGAGATGCTTTTTATTTTTTCAAATACGTGTAAATATGAAAAGAAAAAGAACTAGTCACACTCACACTATGAAAGCTTTGGAAATATTTATGTTTTTATTATTTTATGGAAGAAAATTAATCGATTTAGCAAAAAAATTAATCGATTTACTAAAAAATTCAATGGATCGATATGCCATAAAACAAACAAACAAAACTAAAACGAGGCAGAAAGATTAGGAGTCGGTTGAAGAAACAGAGAAAACGACCAGCAATAAAACGACTGGGTTATTATGCCGTAAAACAAAACAAATACTAAACATAACCGAAAGCCAAATTATATGACGCCTGTTAAAAGAAGACACGACATAACCAAACATATTGTAAAAGATTGTGCTCCGATGAACTAGCTGCTCTAGTGCCCCCCACAAATACACTAGAACAACCCGAAAATAAGCTAAATCCCATCTATTCACTGTGGAGGTCCTCAGATGCCGGAGAGCCTTCTACTCCAGAAGCTTCTTTCCTCGTACTGCCGGCCTCTGAAACTCCTTCCCTGCTCCCTATTTTCCCGACTGTATTGACATGCAAAAAATTAAAACTAATGTAAACAGACATCTCGCTGCACAGCTCCCAACTTTGAACGACATCCAGAACTTACACCTTAATTCTCAGTAGCCCTTTACGTCTACAGTGCGACCTGCCTTGTTTGGGGTGAAATATCTTAAAAAAGAAATTGGAAGAAAAACTAAAATGAATGATTCGTAGTTTATGGGGTTTGTTTTCAAACGTAAATAGCCAGCAGTATGCAGTACAGCTAATGACTGGTGTTGTTAGCACGTGAAGGCGGAAGTATGGCATATAGCGTCGCTTATGAGGGCAAAACTTAATAAGCACGTCAGCGCTGGAAAAATAAAAATAAATTAATAGGCATCTTTCTTTTTTTTCTGGATGCGGCAGCTTTGTATTTGTTTTTGATTTCTGAGAACTTCGACTGGAGTAAGTAAAATGAAACATTGGGAGATAACATATAAGTAACGCATGCTTTAACATATATATATATATATATATATATCGTCAACATATATTCTATCGCGTCTTCTCCGTTATGTATTTTAAGATTCTTCTACCAATCAGATATACACATCCAGATCTAAACCTTTGTCTTAAGAATTGTTAGCAAAATCTATTACATCATTTTGACTCGAAAAAATGTCTAAATTTTAGACTTAAGCTTAAGGAGTCTTAAGAAGAAATGGAAATTTAGGGAACCTTGCTTAATTAGTATCTACTGACTATGGATCATATTTAATGCAAATTCGAAATATTTTAATTATTAAATGAAAGGTTGTGCCTATATTATGCCCCCTTAAAATGCTTTTAAAATGCTCCAAAGGGTTTAAATTACTCATAATCACAGCACCACAAATAATTTAAATGTTTCATATGCAGAAATATGCAGAAATATGCAGGTCTCGTTCAAGCATTTCAAACATTGTGCTCGTTAGTCGCATACGGCCCGTTCACAGCACATTTACGACCCGCATAAAAGTTATTGTAGTTTCGTTATTTAACGGCAAAAAAATTTACGTTTTATTATTTAGTGAAAATAACATTATTATATTCAACAACATGTAAACCACGTGATACACACACCCAGCATTCAAACACCAACCGTCGTAACATCAAGACAAATTTCATCTTGGCTGCGGCAATGTGTCCCTATCAAGAAGGATTAAAAATAAAAATAAACGAAAAAATAAAAGAATGCCTATACTTTTAACAAAGGCGTATACGCTGAAAGATCTCAGGTTTTTAGAATAAATAAATAATTTATTTAAAAGAACAAAAAAAAATACGTTGTTCTGGTTTTTCAAAATATTTTACTTATTGCTATTCCATCAAAGTTTCAAGTGTGCACTTCTGAATTATATTCCATGAAAAATGTCAGTATACTGAAATCATATGCCCTTAATAGGGTTAAGATGAAAATTCATATACACTAAATGTACAAAAGCGAGGAAATTCCCAAATGTTTACACTTTTATTGTCATTAATTAAGGGTATGACTACATATCAACCAAACCATTTCATTATGATATCACTACAGTATAAATCTCTATGCATGAGTGGATGAAGTGTGTGAGGTGCGCTGAAGAAAAATTCCTACCAGTAAAATACATAGCCCTGTTGTGCATATGATTTCAGTATACTGGCATTTATCATGGAATGTCACTACTTTTGTAAAGGCTATGCCTCAATACAATGGTCATTTTAAAGTTTTTTTTTAATTTTCTGGAAAACTAAGGTATGTGATAAAATGAAATTAAAATGCCATCAACTAGAACCTCTATCTCTGCCCAAAATCAGCTGAATCCATCACATAGTTGATGAGATACAGGGTGGCACACACGTACGTACATACGTACACACGGATAACACAAAATCATGCCTGACCTTTCTGGATCTCTGGGTTGCCTTGACTAATGATGCTGAAATTCTACACTTATAGAACCTATCAAATGAAAATTTTGTGCAAAGTTTTAAATAATTTGATTTATTGGTTTTTTTTAGTTATGATTGATTAAAGAAATGAGATTTCTACCATAGGCCGTTTTTGAAGTCTATTAAGGGATAAAGCGCTCTCGCGCCTCCCTTGTTTCAACAACACGTAAACAACGTGATACACACACTCGGCATTCAAACACCAATCGTCATAACATCAAGACGAATTTCATCTTGGCTGCGGCAATATGTCCCGATCAAGAAGGATAAAAAATAAAAATAAACGGAAAATACTTTTAACAAAGAAAGATCTCAAGTGTTTAGAATAAAAAAGGATTTATTTAAAAAAAAATACGTTGTTTAGGGTTTTCAAAATATTTTTATAAAATATTAATTAATTATGAACTGTTTAAAAATAGGTATGCAAATTAGGCATTCAAATAAGGGCATGTGCATAATTTGTCTCTACTATGTATATAATATTTCGAAATCCTATGTCGTATCATTGATACACGCCATAGACTGGTATCGTCTTGGCCTTCGGGGCTTGATTTACGCCGGTCTATGGGTTTGTCCTGTGCAGTTCTAGGAGGTCAACCCTCCCAGGCTTCGCCTCCCCTCTTTGGGGAGGAGTAAGTTTATTGCTTACTGCCTGAGGCGCCCCTACCGGGGAATGCCGACGGGGCTGCCCAGGCAATTTTTAATGGCCAGAGTGCTCACCTTCTCGGGCGCTGGCTTTTCAAACCCCACTTTCCCGACCCAAGCTTGGGTCACATCTTACTTGTGGGAGTAAGATAAACCTGGCCTTGTGCCTAACCTCCTGGGGAGGTAAATAAAATGTCGTATCATTGATACACGCCATAAACTGGTATCGTCTTGGCCTTCGGGGCTTGATTTACGCCGGTCTATGGGTCTGTCCTGTGCAGTTCTAGGAGGTCAACCCTCCCAGGCTTTGCCTCCCCTCTTTGGGGAGGAGTAGGTTTGTTGCTTACTGTCTGAGGCGCCCCTACCGGGGAATGCCGACGGGGCTGCCCAGGCAATTTTTAGTGGCCAGAGTGCTCACCTTCTCGGGCAATGGCTTTTCAGGCCCCACTTTCCGACCCGAGCTTGGGTCGCATCTTACTTGTGGGAGTAAGATAAAACTGGCCTTGTGCCTAACTCCTGGAGAGACGTAAATAAAATGTTGTATTCTTGATTTAAATAACAGTAACCCGTTTTGATGAAAAGGAATGATGAAAACAACTTATTTCTGTACATTTTGTATGTTTTCAAGTAACAAAATATCTTGCAAAACTTTTACTGAAAGATTTCAATTAGTCGCGTGCGGCCCTCATGACAATATAAATTGACCCACATGGTCTTCAAGGGATCCTGAGTTTGATATGCCTGGTTGCATGCGTTGAGATTTATTGGAAATCAATAGGTGTTTAATTTCGACACTTGATTTTTGGTACAGACTGTGACGTCACTCATCGACAGCTGGAACAAATGTGCCTTTCCCCAAATCAATTAACAACGCAGTGTTATCAATAGATAATAAGTTTTATTCAGTGAGTTCACTAACAGAACGCATTAGTGTGAATATAGAGGCTTGTTTTTCTAACTTACAGAAGACCAATGGCAGTAGTCTAAAACAGGGATATTTCAAGATATAACCCTAGACTAGTGACAAGTGCCAATGTAATATTTAGGAAGGAGGAAAAGGGTTTCCGATCCCCACCAGTTGGCTCGTGATCTTTTTGGCAACATCAAACAGTTGTTCTCTCGCTGACACATAAGTAGTTGGCTCATTGGGTAATGACGTCTAGTTATAAAGGTAGCAGTAGTGGTGATGCAGCAGTCGAGGTTTCTGTGTATTCCTCACTCCTTTTAGAGGCAATAATGTAACAAATAAAAGCGCCAACAGCATAATTGCTCAATAGCATCATTCTCTTTGATGGGTTATTATTTTACACATTGCATAAGCTTTTACTGCCCCCCCCCACATAGGGCGAACGAAGACGAAGCTTTTCTCTTCATAGCTACGTGTCAATTAGGACTTCCTGTCTACGACGACACTTCCTGTACACGTAGTTATAATTCTACTCTTTATTTCTACTTGAATTTTTAAATTTCTTTTCACTCTAACCTTGTGTAGAAAATTCCATTTTAAGATTATTTTTCACACCATCGTCCATATTGCCACACCAAGCTTAGGAACCCCGACAACAAATGCATCGAAGTCCGAGTGCTTCGTTAGCACCAGATGGCTGTTGTTTTTTTTTACTTAGATCCAACTGACATATCTGGGCCCTTTTCGTCTATCTGTTAGATTTTCTCAGTACAAATCTCAAGTGTCACTTTATATTCTCGCCCGCATAAATGGGGGAAAAGGAAAGTGTGATCGTACCACTTGGATATAAACACTTATTTCCGTATGTGGTGATTAACTCAAATTACTTTCTTTGGTCAGCAGGGCAAAATATACTTTATTTATATTCCCCCCAAACAAGGCACATTGTCACTGAGACGTTAATATCTACTGTGAATTAGGGGCCATATTTATCGGGGCATCTTAGGTGGGGAGTTGTGCAGCGAAATATTTGTTTACATTACATTTAAATTTTTGCATGTTGGGAAACAGATAGCAGGGAGGGAATTCCAAAACCAAGCAGCTTTAAGAAAAAAGCTATCTGGGCACCTCTACCGTGAAGGGGTGGAATTTAGATGATTGTCGGGTTGGTCAGGAGTATTTACATCGGGGAGAACAAGTGCAGAAAGTTAATTTGAACACATTCCATTGAAGTTCTTATAAAACAAGTACATTGATGCAACATTGCGGTGATGGGGCAGGGCTGGTGCTTGGTAGACAGTGTGAGACCTATTTCATATTTGTCGTTAATTTCTAAAGACTGAAGTGGTTTACACTTGGAAGAATTTCAGAATCCAAGCGATCGCATGTTAACCATCACACCAAAGCGCTTGTTAATGTGCAACCTTAACAGTGCACCACAGGCGCACAGTTACACGAAGAGGATTCTATAACTATATATTTTTGACTGAGTCTGAAATTTCCGTTGACTGTTTTTTATGGAGAAAAGTGCTGTTCACTAATTCTATTATTTAATCTTATGTGACTTTGTTGATTTCATATGTTTCATGTTTAGAAATAATCTACACAAAACGTTGTCTATCATGCTTACTACATCCAGGTGTTATTTCCCAGAAACGATTGCCGGTGACGATCGAACACAATTCATAGATAGTGAATTCAAATATATTTGCAAATCTTTGTCCACTTAACATACTACTATTTCCCCATGTCACCCTACATCTAACGGGCTGGCCGAAAGCTTCGCTGATACATTTAAAAGAGCTCTTAAAATGTCATACGGCATCGAGATTGAAGAGTGTAAAATACGGCAATTCTTTAGTGTTTACAGAATAACACAAAACTCGAACCATTGGATCTGATGTTCCCTCGAAATGTGAGATCAATATTAAACAGACGAAAACTCCCCCCCCCCCAAAAAAAAAATCCAGAAACCAAATTAATTATTTCAGTCCGTTAAATAAGGTATTTCTCAGAATGTTCAAACGGGCAAAATAATTTTGGGAAGACAGTATTATTACTAAAAGAATTGGAAGAATTACGTATATGGTAAGTACTGAAAAATGGGAGCACATAATACATATAAACAAATAAAGACATAGATTCACTCAGAATATAGCTACAAGAGAAGTACAAATGGATGTCCTTAATGATATTTATGATATTCAAGCTCTACCAACTACAATAGTAGCCCAAAAACAAACCAGTGAAAGAAAAAAAACGTGTCAAATTTCTAAAATCAGATCCCCAAAAGAAATATATTAATTTCCAGATAAAAATAGATCTTAAGGAAGATGTTGTAGAGAAAGTACTGACATCTTTTTATGCAATAAACTATCCAGACCTGAATATCAAGAACGACGATGCTAGCCTCAACCAAGAAGGACATTCGAACCAACCGATCCGTTTCCAGTATACATTACAAGATAGTTACCCAACTTGTAACTACCTATTGCATTGTTCACTTACAATAATAAACCCTTTTATATTTGTATGCTGGCCGTTCCCCATATACATTACAAGTCAGTTACCCAACTTGTAACTACCTATTGCATTGTTCACTTACAGTAATAAACCTTTTTATATTTGTAGGCTGGCCGTTCCCCATATACATTACAAGTCAGTTACCCAACTTGTAACTACCTATTGCATTGTTCACTTACAGTAATACCCACTTTTAGATTTGTATGCTGGCCGTTCCCCATATACATTACAAGTCAGTTACCCAACTTGTAACTACCTATTGCATTGTTCACTTACAGTAATACCCACTTTTATATTTGTATGTTGGCTGTTCGAGTTATTATTAAATACCTTCAGATAACATTTCAAAACTTTCGTTCGGTGACATAAACCGTTCAATATCAACAAAATGTGACCTAGACTAACGGTAATTTCTAAACGTATATACCACACACTAGATAAGACACTAGATTACATCTTTGAAAAGCCATGGGTTAAGGAAGGAATAATAAAATATTTTTTATATAAATCCCTTGTTTTGAACAATTGATGATTTAGTAGATATTGTATTCTACACAATTGTTATTCCAATCACTAACTTATTTATATTATTGCTCTATCTCGTATATCAAGCTTTAACTCTATATTTATATGGATAAGGCACTAGATTACATCTTTGAAAAACCATGGATTAAGGAAGGAATAATAAAATATTTATTTATATTTATATAGTGGGGAAGATCTCTTCGTCTACTCAACGTTGCTTTCCATCTACTATGTTGAGAGTAGCCTACACGACTCGAACCTTTTACATTTATTTCCGAAAGGATGTTTTGCTCGTAATTTCAAAATTCGTTCATTTTAAAAATTAATTTGCCTGATTACGTTGGTAAGACTACCCAAAGGTGAGAAATGAAAATATCCCAACGTTCTATTCGCATACATAATGTTCTGAGTACAACCAGGAATTTATGCTAGTGGTAACTAAGCGATCAGTATAAGTACCTGTTCGAACAGTTACTCCGACAGGTAATTCTCCATTTTACATTTACATTGGTTGAACCTTCAACTCAATATTATTGAGGCGATCGTTATAAATACCTCACGAAATAGCCTATTTAAACAAAAATAGTTTGAAACATAAGTTAGTGATCTTTCTATGATTTAAATCCATTGTTTGAGGAATTTACCCCATTTTTTTCATCCAACAGTTAAATGCCCACTCATTTCCTCATTCGATGTTCTTAGTTTTTATTTGTATAATTCCTGACGTTTTTCTCATGAAGAGGGTCAGACGAAAAGGCCTTTGAGATTTTATTACTTTTTCTTATAAAAAAGTGTTTTCGACCTCGGTGTCATCGATATATATGTATATATGTATATATTTATATTTAAAATTTATAAATCTAAATTTCATATAACACAATTTTTTTGTAATAGCTCAATAGTGTAGAACAAGAGCTTTAATATTTTTTTAAATACTTTTATGTACACTTCAACAAATTCATAGGACACATTTTCATAAATTCATTAAAAACAGTTTTTATTTGCATACAATTGTTTCGGCCTACTCCAATCACATCTTTTATTTTTATTTTTTTACATGCATCTTCATTACATACATAATGCTTTAAATGTACAAAACATCAATTTTCTTGAGGAGGGTATCATCAGTGCCATAAAAAGTTTACCCCTAAGGTGTGCAAAAACCGAAGTGCATTTTGCATTCATTTATTTTTTATTTTTTATTTTTCTTAAATATTATTTTTACATGATATTTTGTTTTTCATATATTCTCGTTATCCTATCATTATTCAATGGGAAAAGGTCTGTTAACGTGTAGTTACATCCGACTGTACGACTTTTGATATATTCATACCATATGCGTTAATCCGGCTAGCTTAATTATATTTAATCGTAAACCGACGATGAAAATATTCGCCAAAATGCACTCAAATAAATGATCAATACTGTAAGGTAAATAAATTTTTATTTTAAAGAAAAAAAGCATATATCGTTTTTGGCTTTCTCACAATGTAATGTTCAATTACGAAACGATACTTATAAAAAAGTGTCAATATTTCTTATAACATTTTCACGCGAGCTACGTGGTGCACTATAGACTTCCATATCGTCCAGTCAACACCTCAACAGACATTCACGAGAGACTTCTACATCTCAAAGTGAAAACAAACATGATTTATCAAAAATATTGCTTGAAAAAGGGTTTTTATAACTGAAAGCTTGTATGAATACTTTAAGGTATATAAATGTTTATTTTAAAGAAAAAAGTACGTATTGTTTTTGGCTTCCTCTAAATTTATATATATATATATATATATATATATATATATATATATATATATATATTATATATGGCAGACCACGTTCAGTGCGGACAGCGGAAAATGTAGCACTCGTTGAGGATATCATTGCTGAAAATCCAGACACCTTAACTCGAAAACGAGCCACTCAGATTGGGATGTCCAGAAGGTCACTTCAAAGAATTTTGCGTGAATTGCATCTGTATCCATACAAAATTCAATTGGTACAGGCATTACAACCCACAGATTTGCAATCACGCGTAGCTTATGCTGTTCACATTCAGCAATTAGCCAGAGAACAAAATGAGTTCATCCATAAGCTGAAAATGAGCGACGAAGCACATTTTCATCTGAACGGGTTCGTAAATAAGCAAAACTGCAGAATATGGGCCATTGAAAATCCAAGAACCGTTCATCAGCGTGAATTACATCCACTAAAATGTACCGTATGGTGTGGTGTTACCTCGGAAAGAGTGATCGGTCCATATTTCTTTGAAGATGAAGAAGGTGTCGCTGTGACGATAACTGCACAGCGATATCAACAAACGATTGAAATTTTTTAAGGCCAACTGTTCAGGACAAGCCAGAAATGTGGTTCCAACAAGATGGAGCTACTTCCCACACTGCCCGACAAAGTATGGCGCTCTTAAGGGGATTGTTTGGCGAGCGCTTAATTAGCAGATTTTCTGATTTTAACTGGCCTTCACGTTCATCGGATTTAACAGCCCCTGACCTTTTCCTTTGTGGTTATCTTACGGAAAGGGTATATGTGAACAGGCCTACAACGATTCAAGAAGCTTAAAAACAATATCAGACATGAAATCCAAGAACTAGAGCCAGTTATTCTAAGGACTGTAATGGAAAATGCCCTAATTAGAGCCCGTCTTTGTGAGGCCGAAAATGGTGCCCATTTAAAGGATATTATTTAAAAAACCTACTGCAACAAAATTACCAAGTAAATGTATTATTTATCAGAAAAGCCTAGTAAATTACTTGAAATGTTGTAGTTTCTATCACCTAAACAAACCAATGCGCGACTTTTGCACCAAGATATTACAAAAATCGTGTTCCATATGTAGAAATCCTATTGATCATTTTGAAGATCTCAATTAAGTTATCCTTTATTTTCTTATGCATGTACAGTAGTTAAACCTAAGGATTTCAGCCAATTTTGTAAATTTTGATCTTTTATTAATTTTAATAATTTAGCCATTTTTCTTTGTACGCCTTTAATTTTTGACAAAATTCTTACCGCACTGCCAAAAAGTCAATTCTCCCATTCCAACTTCGTTTAATTGGCTGACCTCTACTTAATTTTAATTAGTTACTGTTTTCTGTTTTATATACTAATATTTTAATATGAGGAGGGCCAAAAAGCCAAAAGACAAACACCAAACAATGTTTTCGGCTAAACCCAAAAAAGGAAAATTAATTCAATGAGTCTCTCTCTCGACAATACATTTAAATCAAACAAAAAAGATTCAAAACAATACAAAACGATACAATAAATGTGTTCTTAAATTATTTTTGATCTTACTATTTAATTTGTATTCATATTTTATATTGTTTTGATTAAATATAGAAAACTTTATACGCTTTGATATTAACCTTCATGTTCCACGTATTCTGCCAATTTAATTTAATGTAAGAAACTATCGATATCTATTATGGAAAGTGCCTTGTTCGCATGGCGTCACTAGTGAACCTGATGACATACGAAAGAGACACCTGCCATAAACATTATTGCAAATAAAAGAAACGTTTTACCAACGAAAAAAAACAATGGGAAACACACAGACTATAGAATATGCTGTCCGGTGGCGAAAGCTGTCGGCGTCGCCATGGGTGGAAGTACCGCCATAGTCACCGAAACTGTGATAGCCCCCCTAGTTGCCGGCTGATAAGGACATGATATTGCACGTTACATAAAAAACCCACACCTTGTGCTAATTGTTGTGATGTAAAAGTGTCGTAAACATAATTAGTGTCGTAAAATAATTTACTAAATTTAATGATTTGAATATCTTTTTTCCGTTACAGTGTTGCACAAGTATGGTTTTCTGATTGGTTTATGGCAAGCGGTAATAGAACCATACGGCACAATGATTTTGATTCAGGTCAGTAATCCTTAACAATTTTGATTCGGTTGATCAGAACACAATGACCTTGTTTTTCTGAAAAGGTGATTGGGAGGAGTTGAAATAAAAATCCATTCGAAGGGAACAGGAAGTTTGGTGTGGGACATACGTGACAGATGTGGGGTATTGGAAAATGTCGCTTCATAGACGAATGAACAATCTGATTTTAAAAATATAATTAAATTATTCAATTATCAACCAATAATAAGTTATAGCATAATAAATCTTTACTAAGAATATAATTTAATTAATTAAAGCGACGAAGCGGAAAGTATTCACTTCATTAGATGTTACGTTTTCACTTACCGATGTGTGTATAAACTAGTATAACCTGTGTTGTCGTAGGGAACCCAGGTTCTTGCTTGTGTGTGGATACAATCATTCGGACGCCGAGGTTTAGTTTTAAAAAAGGTTTATTAGAAAGAGAAGACAGTCAAAGAAAACATCAGTATGCGTGTGTGTGAGATAGAGAGAGAGTTAGAGAAAGAGAGAGAGAGTTAGAGAGAGAGAGAGAGAGAGAGAGAGAGAGAGAGAGAGAAATACAGACAGATAGATAGACGGATAACTCGTCCCGGTACACCTAGTTACAGTGTGAACCCCCTCCACGGCACACTGATCACTTCTTTCCTGCTGAAAGTATCGCCAGCCAAGAGACAGCCACGTGGTTTCAGTAACTTCCGTCCTGGAGTCACCTCTGACCTATAAGATGTCACTTAAACATTCCATTCAAACAACGGCCCACGTAATGTAACATAAAAAGATTTATTTCATTAGAGCGACGAAGCGGATAGTATTCCCTAATTATTTGAAGAAAACGCTGTTTTGTAAAAAACAAAAAAAAACAGAAATAATTTAAAATCTCTAATATCAATAAGATATTTTATGTAATCACGTAATTTTTTTCAATCTTTTTCAAATGATAAATTTTCATTATTATAGTACAGTCTATGTTAGTTCACTCAAAAAGAAAAAAAATGAGATTTTACTCTTTTGGGCGATTACGTGTTGACACGCTGAAAAACCTGGCGGTAAAAATTTAAAAAAGCATAGTTTAGACTTTAAAGTGGGAGATCAGTTTCGCATATCCATTTAACTGCTAATGTCAATGGCAACGTTAAGTGGCATCAATCGGCCGTCATAGCTAGTAAAAGAGATGTAACATCTGTATCTAAAATAATAATTATCACTTTAAGATGCCCCAGATGATTATAAATAGATCTTTAGACATTTCGCTAATAACTATACAACTTGTCTTCGTCGCCCGGCAAGAAAACCACCAGAAGGTCTTTTTATCTATTCAAGCTGATGAAGAAAAGAAGTTAACTCCAAGTGTTGCGCATGCGCTATCTGATCTTGGGGCTTTTTAAAATGTCTTGCCTATTTGACAGTTCTTGCAATTGCTTATTTGAGCCCCCCCTCCCTTCTGCGTTTCCGGTTTTGTTCTGTCATTCGGTTATTCTATGCATTTAAAATGACATCGCTTCTTCATTTGCAATTTTACAAAACGATAGCAACAATCTACAGCCGGGTCTGATACAAAACCAGCAACCACGTGAACTTCGATCCAACGCATTCCAATGCTTGACTTAACTAAATTTCTTTTTATATTGCCCATCTCTAGCGCCATTGTGTTCTTTCAATTCTATTCTCGAGTAACTGGTATATTCTTGAAGAAGTTGACAAAAAATGGTTCTAACATTAATCTAGATTTTTTTTTTACTTAACTGAATGAATCGCTAATTCCTTAACTGTAACTTTTGCACTTATATGAACAACGAGCGGTCAGCATCCCTTACTTAGGATCATAAATATCACTTCAAATATGTGTGCGGTGTTGTTCCACCATGGTTGTGTTTGCACGCCCGTAATGCCGGTTGCCGAATTAACTTCGCTGTGTTTAATATTGCTGTAATTCTTAAATTATTACTGTAATTAGTGTAATTACTGTAATTAGTAAAGAGATGGAGGTAATGAGGTATATTTAGTTAAGAAATGATGCCAGTTATAACAGACGTTACAGCAAGTCTGTTCGTTTATTATTAAAGAGATGTAGCCAACTGGGTGTATTTAATTAAGAAATTATGCTAGTTAGAACAGACTTCAAATCTGTCGTCACGGCAAAGCTGTTCACTTTCTTTGTGAAGCAGAATTTATTTGTTTTCAATTTTGAAGAGTTAAATTCAAGACAGCGGCAGACAGTCAACTTCAAAATTATTTAACTAATATAAAATAAGAAATACTTTTGCCTGACACCCATAGTAAGAGTTGCCTGGTGAAATTTGAAAACCCGTAGAGGTCACAACTGACATATTTGATCAGCCACACCCTCGAGTTAAGGTTATCCTCTATATACGCCGCTTATAATACCCAACTTCCGTATTCACAGGTTTTGTTTAAGACTCATTGTCTAGAGTCTTAAGTAGTATTAGTTTTTCAGACCACTCGATAAAGACCTCCACCCTCCCCTTCTCTAGATTAACGAAAACTAGTATTTTTAAGATCAATGGACACAACTTCCTATATATACATGCGCCGACGCATCTTAAAAAATCCTTTTTAAAACTTAAGCGTGACAGACTGACAAAAAAGTAATTTTAAGCTCAAGCGTGACAGATTGATGGAGATGTTATCCAATGCTTAAGCTCGACAGACCGACGAAAATGCTATTTCAAGCGTGACAGAATGAATAAAACTCAAGCGTGACGGACCGACCGAATGATATAGCCTTTTATAGAGATACTTTGATGCATCTAAAGATAATGTAAATTTTTGTGATTTTGCTAAGCTCCAGTACTGCGTTTTTTATTATCATGGACTACTACTACTACTACTACTACTACTACTACTACTACTACTACTACTACTACTACTACTACTAGGAAGAATAAAAACAGTCTATTTTCTTTCGGACCGGACGATAGAAACAAGGCAGTGAATGGCAAGATACCATTGGTGTATCATTCATGCCTCTCACAGACACCATCTTCCCCAAGGATCGAAAAGGATAATTAAAAAAAAGAAAGGGCGAACTAGTAGAATTCATCCTCCGCTCTGTCCAATTTGTGAAAAAAATAAATATATGTACTTCTATTCCATCACACAAAAGTTAGCGAGTAAAACACGTGCCTTTTTCTATTCCCTGGACCAAACCATTTCAAGAGGTGAGGCGAAGCGATTAAGCAAACAGTAAGTCAGACAAACACCTAAAACTTACCCCGTCTGAAATAAATTCTGAAATAGATCACCCACTGTATAATAGAAGAGATCACCCACTGTATAATAGAAGAGATTACCCACTGTATAATAAAAGAGATCACCCACTGTATAATAGAAGAGATCACCCACTGTATAATAGAAGAGATCACCCACTGTATAATAAAAGAGATCACCCACTGTATAATAAAAGAGATCACCCACTGTATAATAAAAGAGATCACCCACTGTATAATAAAAGAAACCCCCCACTGTATAATAAAAAGAAATCACCCACTCTATAATAAAAAGAAATAACCCACTCTATAATAAAAAGAGATCACCCACTCTATAATAAAAAGAGATCACCCACTCTATAATAAAAGATATCACCCACTGTATAATAAAAGATATCACCCACTGTATAATA
This sequence comes from Sepiola atlantica, assembly GCA_963556195.1. Taxonomy (NCBI): domain Eukaryota; kingdom Metazoa; phylum Mollusca; class Cephalopoda; order Sepiida; family Sepiolidae; genus Sepiola; species Sepiola atlantica. The sequence goes on from OY744517.1 coordinate 213,488,198, forward strand.
AATGAGATCACTCACTCTATAATGAAACGTCAACGTTGGGTGTTTTTTTGTTAATCAGAAACAATAATAATAATTTATATATGAAAAATTTAAATTACTGACGTAATTCTATGATTATATATGATTATTTTAGTAATATATGTAGATAAATAGCTAGTGCGAACACTGGCGTAGCATACATTTACCCCGTAATTCTAAAAGAATAAATCCACATGATTGACGCCGTGTTTTATTATTTAAAATTACAAATATATTTGCCTGCCAGTAGTTTGTACCACCGCATCCAGATGAATATAATGGCGGATGTCATAGTTGCCACATGCATCGCAGTTTTAACCGCCTCGTTCTTAATATCAGGTTTTTCACAGCACTGCATTTGGAATATTTTCAATGAATTCTTCTTTAAATATAAAACATATTTTTTGTAAACTAATATTAGAAAAATAAAGTGATTACTGCATTTTTTGATATCCTTAATACATCTGCAAAATAAAGTAAAGTGATTGATTTTACCCTATTTCATTAACCAGTATAGCTTTTTCTCCAAAAGTTGCATATGCAAAGCTGGTTTGGCTTCGATTTTGACCAATCTTTGATGCGTGTTTTCGGAAAATATGTTTGCTTCGTTCGCTTTCAATAATTATAATATTTGATCCGGTCGACATCTTCTTCTAAGATAGTCATCCATACAGGAAGTCGGAGGAAATTTCACTCTCATGCTCATATCTACTAACTCTGTCACCCACTCTCACCGCGAAGTCTTCTTAAGAGGACACATATATTTATAAATGAAATAATTGTGAATTATTTAATTAAAAAATTTTTTTTTCAGATATTTATTAATTTTATTGATATACTAGTATTACAACAAATGTACTTATATTTTTGAATAGACACAGGGTATTTTAAATGTTGCCTCTTGATCCCCTTAATATTAAATATATCGTTAAAATAACATTTTAGCGACCCCTTACCTAAAACAAACCAACCCCCAAAACAAACGTGTTTGCGTAGAGTTAGTTAGATGAGCGAAGATAGTATAAGGTTGACTATTTATCAGATAGCATTGAATGCGAGACATCAGTCTTGTGATTCAAGATTTCTCATTTGGAGAGGGAGGGGAAGGAGGAGGGAAATTGTTTTTTTTGTTTTGGGGAAAGAGAAAAACAAACAATAAAATATAAATGTTTGGTGCATTTTGGGTCAGGAAGCCGATATCTTCAGACAGCCTGACATGGTAGCACCAATGTTTCGAAAGTAACCCACGCAATGTCTTTTCCTTTATTTATGGATTATATTATTATATTAAAGTCTTAATAGACCTATTTCCCGAATATACGTGATGAACGGAGCATTTCCAATACGTATGACTGTAGTATTATAGTAGATTAAATGATCACATTAAACGGTCCAATGCACTTCTAACTCGGCCCTCACCTGAACAACAGGTGTTTGTTATTGTTAAACCCGACGATTATATTGCAATTAAAGAAAAGTGATTCAAATATTTAACCTCATTAGTTGGAATTCCTTTTTTTTTCTTTTTTTTTTAAAAACTTTTTTCATCCAAACAAGGCATATTGTCACTAAACCGTGAGGGGCTACTGTGCTAGGGGCCAGATTTATAGAGGGGAAACTCGGGTGGGGAGTTGTGCAGCAACATTCTTGTTCATATTATATTTAAATTCCTGAATTTTGGTACGGTTGGGGAAACAAGGAGCAGGGTGGGAGCACCAAATGCAAGTCGGTTCGAGGAAAGAAGCTATCAGAGTAGAACATCTTCCGATTTCCAAGGACCTCTACAGAGAAGGGGTGTGATTTTGCTGCTAGTCGTATGGGTCGGGGGTATGTACGTTGAGTGGGTACAAGTGCAGTAAGTTCATCGGGGCACATTCAATGGAAATACTTGTATAAAAGGCACAAGGAGGCAACGCTGCAGTGATGTGACAGGGGCTGGAGCTTAGCAGACAGTGTGGGACCTATTAGCTTATAAATTCTTTTCTGCACCCTGTCCAAAGCTTGGTACAACTAGTGTACACCCTCATAAAAAATGACATAAAGTAATTATGCTTCACCATTGTTCGCACTCGCTATTTACATATTTTACTAAAATATTCATATAAAAATTACTCACCGTGCCTTTATTATAGAGTGGAGGATTTCTTTTCGAAATCATTTAAGGTGGGACATGTCTGACTTGCTATTTGCTTTATCGCTTCAATTTATAACTTGAAATAGTTTCGTCCGGCTAATAAAAGCAACGATCTTTACTCGCTAACTTTTGCGTGACGATAAAGAAGTATATATATATATACAAATAAATGCACATTGATCGGTTTTACGCGTCTAGAATTCAATTAATTACTCCGTGTATACTAGGAACGGCAATGAAAGCGAAGGTACGTTTTTTAACAGATTTGACAAAGGGGAAGGTCTTCCGAAAATTCTCACACTTATCAGGGTCCACACATTACTAATAGGTCCCTTCATTTGCCACGCCTAAGTTTTAAATATGATTTTCGTTGCTGAACGCGCCGATTGAATGAACGTATCTTAAGAATATCTGTTATTGTTTTTCAAATAAACTTCTTTGTTTTCTTTGACAGCACGAGAATGGGAAACTGGTTGGCTCTGAAATAATGGCGCCATGTCCGCCACATATACAGAAGCCAATGCGCAAAAGACTAATGTTCACGGTTGAGCTAAACGAAGAAAATGTTGCCGAGTCGTTTTGTCACATGGGGCCGAATCGATTGTCGCATCAGTGCAATATCTTTCCGGGAGAGGTAAGTTTCATCTATCACCACGTTCATTAGCCGGAACAAGCATTTAAAATAATGAAATAAACAAAGTTAAAAAATCACCGTAATATACGGTTACATCATAAGAGTTAAGAAACACACGTTTTTCTGAGAGAGTAAGTACTCCTCCTAATTTACGTGAATATCACTAAGCAAAAATAAAATATCGATCAGGGATATGTTTTCGATAACATTTTTTTCATAATAATTGTTTAAGAACATGCCCCAATGTTTGCTATAAATAACGGGTGAAACAATTAAATATTGATCTTGCATGAAAATATTATTTAGCATTCACATATTTGACTACTTTGGCTGGCTTTAATTTAAAAAGTAAAATATATTCATGAATAGTTATTTTCCCCTGATAACTTCTAAAGAAGTACGTCAGAATAATTGAAAAATAAACCCAAAATGTTAGAAAAATGGACGTAGAATTCAGATACATCACAAGCGTTAAACGATATATATATATATATATATATATATATATATATATATATATATATATATATATATATATATATATATATATATATATATATATATACACACAGGTAGAGGGATGAAAAAGAATTAGAAAAGCGACGGAGGCAGATCTTTTTTCAATTCAATTGCTCAAAGCAAGGTATATTCCGCAAAAAGGTAATTTATTAAATTGATGTTTTCCGTCAGGCTTTTCAAAGATCAAAATCTTATCATCAGAGGAAATCGCTGGGATAGATAAGTTGGCAAAGGCCAAGATTTAAAATTTGAAAAAGTAAAATAAAGCGGGCAATCTGGAATTTTGGCCTAGCCTTTAAATATTAATTCGCGGTCTCTTCGTCAATTTGGACTTACTTTATGATTTTCAGCACAGGAAGACTTTTTTTAAAATGGCTTATATTTCTCAACTCACGTTTTACTAAGCCTTGTTGCATCCTCTGGATTCTATCCATTTTCGTCGCACCTGAAGACGTGGTTTTTGGAGTTTAACTTTGAAACC
>OY744517.1:213496983-213526983 GCA_963556195.1 Sepiola atlantica
AGCATCTTTTAATATTTTTATACATTACCTCGATATTTGGCTCTGTTGAGCGAGGTACGAAACCGGTCAGCTGCCTTTTCATCTTTTTAATTTCTTAAATTCATTATGAATAATAAATATTGTCTCTTCAATGCTATATATATATATATATATATATATATGTATATATATATATATATATATATATATATATATATATATATATATATATATGTATATATATATATATATGTATATATATATATATGTATATATATATATATATATATATATATATATATATATATATATAATATAAAATGAAGTAATAAAATAAGGTGTCAATCAAATTTTATTAGAATTCAAAGTTCAAGCAAAGTATCCTTAAGTCCTTAGCTCATGAGTTTTCAAAGATAATTCTTCTCTTCAGAGGACCATTACCGCAGTAATACTACAGCAGGTAATAAAATTACGCTTTGAAAATATATAAAATTATATACACAAATACATAAAAATACATAACATCAAACATATCAACCCAAAAACATACTTTTTGTTGAATCCATACAGTCCATCCAGGTCATACATATTGAGAAGCATAATCAGGAAAGACATTACTCCAAGTTACAAACAGCAGTCCAAATACGTGTAATTGAAGAGGCTGACAAAGTTATCCAGTCCCGAAATGTGTCAATATTCAATGTTAATGATAAATAAATCAAATAATATAGAAAGTCCAATCAAAGTTCCAAAATCCCGAAATGTGCAACCCAAGTCAAATCAAAGTTCGTTGTTTAATTAGAAAACCCGTTAAATCCGAGTTGAGCAAAAAAAGACTGAATCCCAATCTCATCTTGCTAGCAGAACGAAAAATAAGTAATCTTCTCTCACCAGCGATACAACCAGACATGACAAATCCTTAACGAGCAGGAGGCGATATTAAATTATCTACATCTCTGAATGATTTTAATAGTTGACGCTTATATCTTTTGTTGGATAGCTTCATATATATATATATATATATATATATATATATATATATATATATATATATATATATATATATATATGATAGATAACTAGCGAGTGCCAACACTGGCAAATCATAATTCTTACCGTTATTTTTGATGGAGGATGTACACTTTTATATATATAATATATTATTATTATGATCATCATTGTTGTTTGTTATTTTTTATATTTCTTTTTGTCTATTATTTCTTTTGCAGAATGACGAGAATCGAGCTTACTTCAGATGCTGTGTTGAGGCGGCTCACAGAAATCCGGGTGGAATGAGACGGGTAAAACTAGTCATTTTGTATAACCGAACAGATTGTGGAATAGCGCCAGCCGCCTTTTTCTCTAGGTGTGAAAGCAATACAATGACTAGAACGGCACTCAGGAGTGCGTATATTTCCGCCAAAGCTAAGCAGTAAGAATTTAAAAAATCACAACAAAACAAAACGCTACGTTAGATAAACAAAAAACTAACAAATAAAAATATTATAAATTCTTATTATATCATTACTTTGATTAATTGTTGCCACATCTGGGCTAGTGCATCATCCACTAGTCTCTCCCTCTTAGACAAGGTCAAAAAAAGAGTCGCCAACTTAATATGTCGCTCACTATCCACCAACCTCTAACCCCTGTCCTATCACCACAATGTTGCTTCCTTGTGCCTGTTTTAAAAGTACTTCAATGGATGAACTTGCTGCTCTGGTGCCCTCACGACGTAAATTCACTAGACCAACCCGACAATCTGCCAGATCCCATCCATTCACTGTGGAGGTCCCCAGATGCCGAAGAACTTTTTACTCCAAAAGCTTTTTCCCTCGTGCTGTTGGACTCTGGAACTCCTTCCCCGCTCCCTGTTTTACTGACGGTACTGACATGCAGAAATTTAAAACTAATGTAAACAGACATCTCGCTGCACAGCTCCTAATTTAGGTTGACCCCCAAAAAACTTTCACCCTTTTTCTCAGTAGCTCCTTACGTCTACAGTGGCGACCTACCTTGTTTGGGGTGAACTATGTTAAAAGAAAATATATATTAATTGAAACAGGAATACAAACATAAATGACAAAAAATCCATAGCCAGTTTCGACCATCCTCATGCGACTCATCGTACTGTCACAGCCAGAAAGCGAATAATACAGTTTTGTAAGAGAATTAAAAGGCCATATTGTTATGGCCTTAATTTCTGTATTGTCCACTTTTATTTTTTGACACTAAAATCTCTATTAAAGCTCATAGGGCATTAAAATGATCACGGAATTTATTTATTCAAAATTTTATCGTTAGAATTATTTTAGTTTTTAAGTATCAATTTTTCGATTATAAAAAAAACAAATCGATGCTTTTTGGAGTAAAATTTAAAATACAGTTTTAATTAAAACCATTACTTAAATCAGGTACAAAATAAAGTATCAGGGTTGTGCCTACTTTTGCAATAAAATAAAATAAATATATACAACTCCCTGCATTCACACTCAAACATCTAATGTGGTCTCTTATGCCATTTTCCAACCAAATGTTAAGAACATCGGTTGTGCAGTTTTTGCAGGAATTGCGCCAATGAACCGGAACAAGTGAAATTCAAGAGAGAAAAAAATTATATAATTATATAAGCACTGGCAATATATATATATATATATATATATATATATATATATATATATATATATATATATATATATGTATATAAATTTTTATTCATACAGACATGTACAAAAGCCGCTACACTCTCATGTCGATGTTATCGATCAATAGTTAGATCTTATCACGCGGAAAAAGTCTGATCTTTCACTTAGATATTCATTAGGAAAGAATGAAAAAAAAGAGCAAGAAGAAAAAAGCAAATTCAAAACCGGGAGGTCACATGGTCAAATTTGAAAAAAAAAATGTTTGTAAGCTGAGGTGAAGACTTAAAAAGGTTGAAAGGTTAATCTATTTGTAACATATTTGCTTGAAAATATGATACAAATCCTCACGGCCATAGGAAATTATCACGTGATACGGAGAAATTAAGTTATATTTATGCCGATTACAGCGTAAACATCAAGACAGACTTGAGAACTAAACGAACTTACTCGGAATCTTGCTTCGTAGCTAAGTGAATATCTATTTTAAATATCTCATAATAATGCTCAACTTTAATTTCCTTAAAGGGGCGTTTATAATAATGACAATAATATATATATATATATATATATATATATATATATATATATATATATATATATATATTCACCCAAAGCGTAAAACCACTGGCCATGACCGATTAAAACACATAATTTATTCATTTATAATTATATATTATATTATAATTCAATTGTAATTCAATAGCTCTCGTTCGGCTGGGCACTTTAAGAGAAATAACATAAGCCGTCTAATCAAAGCTAGAAATGCGTGTTTCTATTCATGTGATTTATCGAACACTGTCAATACGGCTTACTATGTGTTCGCTTGAAAAAGACATTAGACTAGGATTAATTTTTCCTCTTTCCGCATAGCTGTTTAAGTTGGCCGCATTGGTTAGGATGTTTGGATGTGAGCTAAAGGGTAACTCGTGTCTGGGGGTCGAATCGTGCGACCGGCAGAACAGTTATCTCAACACTAATGATTCCACAAGGATGACACGTGTACGCATGTGGATAATAATTAATAAAATAAAAATTATGATTAAAGAATAATTATATATATATATATATATATATATATATATATATGGGAAGAGAAGGATGAAGGTAATCCGACGTGATGGGAAAATGAAAAAGGAAAACCAAAAAATGGATGTTTTTTATGTGTACATCAACGTTTCGTCTTTATTTATAAGACTTCATCAGGATGATAAAATAGAGAAAAATGTCATGCAAGTACAGATACATGTAGGGTAGACATATTGGGAGGAAAAATAAAATGAAATAATGGCCCCTACTGGGTGGACGTCCGTACTTGTTCATTTCTATTTCTCCAACAAGTACGGACGTCCACCCAGTAGGGGCCATTATTTCATTTTATTTTTCCTCCCAATATGTCTACCCTACATGTATCTGTACTTGCATGATATTTTTTCTCTATTTTATCATCCTGATGAAGTCTTATAAATAAAGACGAAACGTTGATGTACACATAAAAAACATCCATTTTTTGGTTTTCCTTTTTCATTTTCCCATATATATATATATATATATATATATATATATATATATATATATATATATATATACCTTCACATCATATTTATCGTAAATTATGCTCAGTCATATTCTTACTTTTTTATGGTAACAACCTTCCTCATCCCCGTAATTGCAGATGACCCCTTCACTCTGTGATGTGAGATAGGGGTTCTAAAGGAAATGTTTGCACGACAAAATTGGTGTATTTTCGACAGGAACATTTTTGTTATTTTTCCTCTGATATTGCCCGGAAACCATTTTAAGTGACAAACTCTATCGACCACCATAGACTAAAGGGGTCATTTTTAATTGCAGAGGTGAGAAAGGTTGTGACAAAGTAAGAAACATTTGTTGACGCATTCGGAAGGAAAATAAAATGAATCCCGTGCAACACTTGATAAGTACAGCTTGTTAAATGTCGTATCCGAAATAGAACTGATGGGTGGTCGTATATTGAAAGAAAGTGAATGTTATTAAATATGAAATCTTTTTTCTTTTATGTTGCAGGAATTCGAACAGTTCATGATGGACGAGAGTTCAGAGATCGAAGAAGCCATCTTTACAGGAAAAATCGAAATTCTCCAGAAATTTCGTGTCCTAAAGAAATATGAGTAAGAATAATGATGCAATGAAATGAAATATTAATACTAATACTACTACTAATAGTTACTAGTTAAAGATGATGATGATGATTATAATAATAATAACAACAACAACAACAACAACAACAATTAGCGGAACCCGTGTACGGGTTTCATCCGGCCAAATAAAAACCAAACAAGTAAATACATCTAAAGTCAATAAACAATTTTTGCTAGATTTTTTTTACTTAGGTATACATATTGATAGCAGTATTTTGTAATTAATATATTAATATATTCATGAATTACTAGCGGAAATGTGTAAATTACATGAAATGATGTTTTCAATACTAATTATCTTGTTCCTAACCTATATATTACTTTGCAAATGCTTTAGATTAAATTAAATTTGGCTCTAATTCATGAGTATTTATTTACTCCTCTCCAGGAGTTAGGCATAAGTCCAGTTTTATCTTACTCCCACAAGTAAGATGTGACTCAAGGTCGGGTCGGGAAAGTGGGGTTTAAAAAGCCAGCGCCCGAGAGGTGAGCACTCTGGCCATTAAAAATTGCCTGGGCAGCCCCGTCGGCATTCTCCGGTAGGGGCGCCTCGGGCTGTAAGCAATAAACTTACTCCTCCCCAAAGAGGGGAGGCGAAGCCTGGGAGGGTGGACCTCCTAGAATTGCACAGGACAGACCCATAGACCGGCGTAAATCAAGCCCCGAAGGCCAAGACAATACAAATCTATGGGGTGCAGTATCCATCGGAACAGATACTACACTTTGATTTTAGCCAAAAGGCTCCAATTCATGATGTAAGCGTGACACACAAAATAACACACACGCTATCGTATTCATTTTTGTCTTCCCGGACGTCCCCTCCATACCCCCTCCTCCCCTTCGATGTAGAAAAAAAAATCTTAGAGGTTGGTTGGAATCGAACTATAAACCAGTCGGGCCGACGTCAAAAACCGACCTTCAAATCCTACGTCGCTAACCGTTGCGCCAAAGGGAAATACTTTTAAATATTACGAAAATTAGGTGTCTTGAATGCTTTTCCAAATCTAGGTGCGGCACACATGCGCAGAGCTTTTGATGTAAGCGTGACACACGAACACACACGCTATCGTATTAATATATAGATTATCATAATAATTGAGGTGAGATCACCAACCAGACCTACACTGGACGGATGCGGAGTACATTAGAACCTTGATGAGGCTTATTACCACTCAAATTCCAGAGAAGACCAATGGTTGGTCCCAGCAAGAAATCAAGGGTAAACGGCGGTTACAATAACGCAAAATGACTTGTAATGGTTATCGAAAGAGGCAGAGAGAGAGAGAGAGTGCTTGACATTTAGTGAAGCTTGTTTTCACTCAGACTCTAGGGAACACCGCTGGTTAGTTTCAGCGAGCATCTACTGATGACTTGTGTGAAAACTCCCAGTGAGTAAAAAAAAAAAAAAAAAGAAGAAGATGCAGAGAACTAGCAAATACACGGAATTTGCCAGAGAACTGAAAGGGATATGGAGCATGAAGAAAATCAATATAATACCAATAATCGTAGGAGCACTAGGAACAGTCCCAAAAAATTTAGAGAAAAGAGAGGGAGAAATTGGAATCAAAGGGACCACTGAGACCATAAAAAGAACAGCAATGATCAAAACAGTTGCAATCTTAATGAAAATCCTCGGATACGAAAACCAACCCGCATAAGCTACGAAAGGTAACCAGTCACATGGATGTTACAATAGGAAGAAAACAAAACCACAAGAAGAACACCTTGCCCCCTCCCCACCAAAAAAGATGGCATAAGCCTCGGCTGACACCACACAAAATAGTCGTAGAGGGTCAAGGAGGATGGGAAGACCGAGGAGGAAGTACACTAATCAGACCTCCACTGGAAGAGTACGGATGGTGCTCGGACCTTGGGAAGGCTTATTGCTACCCAAATCCCAGAGGAGACCAATGGTCGTATCCAGTGAGTAATTAATGGTAGGCGACTGTTGCGGTGAGGATCGAAAAGAGGTGGAGAGTACTCGACATCTAGGGAGTCTTGTTGTCACTTAGACTCCAGGGAACACAACGGGTTGTTGTCGATGAGCAATCACTGATGATAACTTGTATGATAACTTCTAGTGAGTAGAGATGATAATGATGATGATGATGATGATGATGGATAGGATTGGTCCGGGAATGTAGTCCAGTGGAGACTGTACCTCGAATACGCAGGAAAATGGTACATACACGAACCGAATCAAGTAGTAGATAGTAATGGAAGTCATACAATCCTCTTGGACATGAAAATACAAAAAAATACAAGCTTATTAAAGAAGATCGAACATGATAATAATCAACAAAAAGGAAAATACTTGCTATAGTAGATTTCCCCGTCCCAGCAGTTCACCGATGGAGGCAGAAAAACTAAGTAAATACACAGAACTTGTTGGGTAGCTGGATAAAACCTGAAGTATAATAATGCTATACCAATAATTGTATGAGCACTAGGAACAGTTTCGAATGACCTGAAAATAAAAGACGAAATTAGAATCAATGAGAGACGGTTGACGCTATACAAAGCACGGCATTGATGAAAACATCTGAAATATTAAGAAAAATCATTGAGGGCGGAAACCACTCATCATAACCATGTGAAACTGACTCACCAACGACAAGTTGAAATTAAACAAAATAGTACTTCGTAAACACAACTAGAAGCATAGATGGAACATGCTAACACGATTTCAAGGCGACTGAGACTACTCGGGTAGATGTATAAGAAAAATTCTATAACCCCCATCTCCGCATTAAAAGATCAGACATTGGTTGGTACCACAGAAAATGGCTGTACAAGTTCTGAGAGGATAGAAAGACCGAAAAGGCGTATCCAGGCCTTGACTATAAGACTATGGAAAGTATTGAAATCCATTCAAATTTCAGAGAAAGACATCGGCCGTTAGCAGTGGTAAACAGCTGGTGTGATAACGCAAAGTAACCGAAAGAAGCAAAGCGTAGAGAAAAGCTGTTGTGACTCGTCACTCAGATTCCACGGAGTACCACCTGTTTTTTTTTTCAAATGAGCGATCATTGGTGATGGGCATAAGAAATACTAATAAATGGATTTGTTAGCATTTCCTGAGACGTCACTATCTACCTATGTAAAAAGTTGAAGCACAATCGAACCGAAATTAATGTAGAAAGATACACAGGTGTGAGCAGTAAAGGACATCACTAAACAACCGGACCAGAACATTATCAAGATTGATAAACGGTGGACAGACGTTAGAACCCAGCATTCCATGTCAAGACAAGTCAAAAAGTAACAGTGATCCCCATCGTGATTGGCGCACTTGGAACGGCGTGAGAAATTAAATCTATCTGACATGTTGGAAGTACACATTCGGCAACCATCCTTGGGACAGTTCACATATTGCGAAAAGTGATGCATCTCTAATGTGCCAGAAGAAGTTATAAAAAGATTGCCTCGTTCTTCTCGACATTCACTCATAAGTGAGGGCACTTCAGGCGATAGGCAATGAACATTTCCATCCCGCTTTTATGCAATAGGGGATATATTGCCTGGCTTGATCAAATACAAGGTTCAGTTGAAAATCTCTGGAGGTTACCGGCAAAAGGAACACCTTAATAAGGTCGAGAGAACCCCAGTAAAGATTACAGTCGGAAAAGTGTAAAAATAACGTTAAATAGCCACGTGGACTTCATCAGGAATTTTAACCCTTTGTCGTGTGTGTATATTCGTGTGCATACGTTTGTGGGGTTCAGTGAGGGGGTCGTGTGAAGAAGGGGAGAGGGCGAGGTTAACTCGTTAACATTGGTTCAACTTTTTTTTTTTGAATTTCAATTGTTACTGATTTTGTCTTTACTATATTTGTAAAAATGCAATTTTTATAGATTTACTTGCCTCTTCACGTGGACAAAGTCAGAGAAAATGTCGGCTTTTAAGATGGGAAAATTTAGCTCCCTCAAAAAGGGTTTTCTGGATGGAAACAAAAATACCTACAGAGTGGTCGAGACAAATTTGACACTCTTTGGAAAGGGACGTAAAAAACGTTATATCTTTTTTTAAATTTGCTATTTTTAACTTAGTTTACCCCAAACAAGGCAGGTTTCCACTGTAAATGTAAGGGGCTACTGAGAAATAGGGTGAAAGTTTTGAGGGGTCATCCTAAATTGGGAGTTGTGCAGCGAGATGCTTGTTCACATCAATTTTAAATTTCTGCATGTCGACACAGTCAGGGAAACAGGGAGCAGAGAGGGAGTCCCAAAGTCCGGCAACACGAGGAAAGAAGTTACTGGAGTCCGGCATCTGGGGGCCTCCACAGTGAATGAATGGAATTTAGCTGATTGTCGGGTTCATCGAGTGTATTTACGTCGAGCGGGAACCAGATCAGTAAGTTCATCGGAGCACATTCCATTGAAGTACTTGTAAAACAAGAACAATGATACAACATTGCGGTGATGGGACAAGGGCTGGAGCTTGTTGGAATAGATTAGATACTCTTTTTTTGAACCACGTCTAAGAGGAGGAGACTGGTGGATGATGCATCAGCCCAGATGTGACAACAATACTCCATGCATGGGCGGATGGTGGCTTCGTTGAGATATAGGATACTGTCAGATGTGAGAAGTTTTCTAGCACGGTAGAGGGGGTCCACTTTCTTTGCAGCAGCCTTGGCAATGTCTTCTATATATTTGTTCCCATTCATGTTATTCTTGGCGAATAATTGATGTATTCTCAAAATTAAAAGTGCATCTCTTAGAGTAACTTTTTCTATATATAATCTAACTGAAGCTCTATGGATGACCCAAGGGGTAACATTTTTTATGGTATACAATCTGTTTCGTTTTGCAGCGTGCTTATGAAGCTTAATAGATGGCATATTTAGTGCACGTTTCATAGATTTCAATACCCAAATAAATAAGAACAAATGATACAGCTCAGCTATGATAGGAAAACTAAATGTTTAGCAAGTTATGCATCGTCCTTTAGATTTTCTTCACATTTACGACACGCATGTCTTTTGTGTTACTATAACAGACTATTATACACTCCCCAAAAATATTTCTGCGGAGTTTGTACACATTCTGTTTTGATTTAAATCTGCGTATCATATTAATTTTGGGTAGGGAAACAAAACAATAATATATAATAGTTTTCTTTGTTGGTTGTTGGCATCCGTTTGTCTCAGGAGACCGAGTTCTGGGCCTGAGATTAGTCCGTTGCCGAATTGCAGCGCCTGCTGTGACTGTGCAAGCCTATCCTACATCGGCAGGCTCAATTGTAGTTACCACAGATTAGAGCCCTGCTGCAGCATTTTGTCGTATGTTTTCTCTCCTCTCCCTTAATTGCTGGTCGCTTCTCTCCTTGCGCTTCTTGAAACATGCATTCACAGAACTAGCGGTTGCTGTCTAAAGCCGCAGACTCCCAGCCCGTTGGGTCGATGCCACCTACTTTCATGTCTTCCTGCTGGTCTGGAGCCGATTTCTTTCTTTATTTTATATAAGAAACAGTAAAAATAATATTTAATTTTGAAAAATTAAAGCTTACCAACTTTTGTTATTCACTTCGTATTTTATTTATATTTTTGTCCATTAACTTCAGATACTCTTTCCGCCATCTTGTTTGCTTACTAACTTTGACAAGAAACAACTAAAGTGGATTTTTAGTTTGCTTTGAACCGTTGGTTATGGTTTACACATATTACAGTTTAATATATTAGGCTTAGTGATTGAACCTATGCCCTACTTGTTGAGCATTATGCATGACTGGCTTTAAGCTGTTTTGATAATAAAACGTCTATTTAAACAATCTTTTAAAATTATTTGTAGGGCTTGTTTTGACCTACATCGAATAATTCTTCCCGCCGAAGAAGACGACGCTTTTATTCAGCCCGGTCTTTACAAAGCAGACTACGCCATCTTTGGATATGAGTTAATTCTTGTCTCCTACACAGATGACAAGAAAAAGCTCATCGGTAAAAAAGTGACGGTAAGACGCCATTTTTACTTTTCACGTTCCAATTTGTAGTGTCGTGCATTTGGAAACGGCAACCATGTTTACGCCCGAGATACGCGAATCCAAACAGTATCCTAATTACCTCCCTTACATTTGTAGTTATCTCCCTTGTATATTTCTCATGCTATATAAATAAATGCTTACGTGTCGATCAACCTCTTACGAAGGAAGCCCTATTTATCTACTTCCCACAGTGACACAAGGTCGGAAAGTGGGAATTGCGCACTCTAGAGGAAGCAATCGGATCGCACGCATCAACTGTTTGTCTCTCTTATTTATTTCTGTGTTCTTACTTGAATTGTTATGCATGTGAAGCCGTTACCCCGCGAGCCGGACACTAATGGAAACACAATAACAACCGACAAAGCAGCAATGCTACACAATTGAATGGATGAGATTAATTGTTGTGTTTTTTTGGGGGGTGGGGTGGGGTTGACGGTGAGTTATGGGGAGCGGTAAGTATTCTTCAACTAAAGATCGGTTTGTGCTTCGAGTAATGGATACCATTGTAGACTATGGAATCAGCTGTGGTGAGTTCAAACCTGAACCGATCTATTTAATTTAATTGCGCAATAAGATCGTTGGACAAGGTATGTCGTCTCAAAGTCTCCACCTCTAGGTAAATTACAACTTGTTTTCAATACATCGTTGACAAGGAATAGTTTATAATATAAGTTGCTTCGACATAAAAAAACTCAAATAGGTTGATATGCCGTAAAACAGGCTGACCAAATTTAAAGAGATGCACATATAACATTAAGCACAGACCATGGATTCATCGGAAAATTTCAAATGCTATTGAAAGAAAATCAGTCCAAGTCCAACAAATGTTGATTTGTATTTGTGAATGGAGCTACCGTAGAGCAGCCTTGCCTGTTAAGCCTTTGTACGCGACGTTGTTTCTGACCTCCTTCGATCTTGTTCTGGACTCTGTTTAACGGATTATGCTGTGTGTTTTACAGCATATCAACCCGTTTTTAATTATTCAATGCCAAAAAAACACAACAACGACTGTAACCGATTCATTTTACACGTAACCCAGACGAAATTGTTGGTGCATACTTTCATGGGTAGTATCAGTTCTGAACTCAACACAGTTGACTAAAGTTGCACCCGGCATAGACGATTACATAGCACGCGACGGTATCAATTAGATCATCACGCACCCCTCTGTTAAACTAAAAGTCGTTTATCTATTAACATCAACTAAAATGCGGTAAAAAGAATCGTCGGATTGGTTCTGAGGAAACAAAGTTTGGTACAAGATCAACTTTGTGGAGCATCATGTGAAAAATCAATACAACGGCAGTCATGCATCTTATTAACTAAAATACAATAAGGACTGGCCAGTATTACAACCCTAAGACACCCAGTTAGAAACGAGCACATTGACAAAAGGCATCCGTCTTTTGTAGCCACTTCCGCATCTATTAAATATAGAATTTCTCTTTCAAATTGTACTTGCTGAATGTCGTAGACACATTTTGATATTAAACTTGTGTGTCCGTGTGGCTTATTATAATGTAGAATTGGTGTCTGTCATTTATTAATTTTTTTTATAAATTCTGAAACATTGAGAATTATTGTTCTATTTTAATAGTAGGTTATACTGAGATAGATTTCATTTATTTATCATTTAATTTATATCAGTTTTTGACAGCTGTACAATAACAAAATCTAGCCTGGACTTAAAAGAGTTCGTACTGGGAGAACTTACCACAAGGGATGGTAAGGTATCTCTGGAATCAACCATTTGGTACCCAACTAAATTATCTGTGTAGGCCTGATTTAGTCTACGTATTGGAATCAACCTTTTTCTGTCCCGAATGATCGTGTATGGCTCAGAAGCTTTCAAGTCTCTAATAACATTTCGTATTTATTTTTGTCAACGAATCCCCAAAGTGGTAGCTTTTTGCCAGAGGATCTACCACGTAATAAAGTCTACACATATTTCTGGACATCGAGTCGCCGCAACCTAACCAGAAAATTCATACTAAAAAACTAAATTCGTTTTAATATTGAAGAAATCACTCAAATCCGTTTCATTATCCATCTTTTCAAGCTTTTAGCACTATTGAAAGGTTGATATGAACTTGAATGTTATTGAAATTTGATACCTCTTCAAAACACCTTACTCGAGAAGAAGATGCTGTTTTCATCTCCCCCGCCCTTTAATAAAAAGAATTATCTTCATCCCTTAAGTTGAGTCGACTGAAGTTACACATCACAATAGTCTTCGTTTTATGTTATCTAATTTTATAAACACTCAAGTGTTAGTCCTTCTATAATATATTTGCGTATATGCTAGTTATGCATGACACATTCAATGATCTTTTACAGCATAAATATATCTATACGATATGTTTATCTTTACAGGGTGATCCTTGCGTTGCTGCTGGCGAAGTTGCGTTTGAAGCCACAATGGATCAACCGATATTTCTGCTAACAGAGCACCAGGAAACACTAGAAACCATGGAAAAACGAGGATATGATGGCGTGCCAGAAGGAATAGATTACAAACTTCTTCCGGAACAGGATTTTCTTTTGCCACAAGATTGCACATTCGAAGGGAAAATTCCCCCGTCCTGCGCATTCAGGTAGTATTTCTGTCTTTTTTGCGCATCTATAATAATATTAGAGACGTGTCCCTGTTTGTCTATCTGTTAAACAAAATAAGACTTTTGTGCGCCAAACGGTCGTAAAGTTACACTGAATTGTTTTGAATTTCAATAAGAAAAAATGCATAAAGACTTGGTCATTAGAATTCAGCATACCATTGTTTACTTATATATATATATATATATATATATATATATATATATATATATATATATATATCTCAGAAAAACTTCCTTCTGCCCCCCCCATTTCTCTCATGTACTCATGCACCTGTCCGTGCACGGATGTTAATATAGTCCCAACTATACAGCTAATCTATTATATTACATCCTTTATTTTCCTAGTCACCCTTGACCCTTCTCATATAATAATGCCTTATAAGGTGTCTTCTCTCCCACTAAATCTTACCGTTGTCCATACATTCCCATGTGCTGTTCCTCCTACCCTAATCATCCCATTACGCTATGTTTTCTTAAAATAACCTCTAGTAAAGGAGCCTTGATAATAATCAACCCTTTATCCCCTGAACTTATTTAAACTTATATCTAATTTTCATTTATAGTTCTAAGTTTCTTAATTTACCGTTATTCTATATTATAAGTTGACAATTTTTATTTACTTATTTATAATTTTATTAACCTATTATTTTCTTATATATTTTTATGTATGTGTATATGTGTGCGTTTGCATATGAATATATATATGTATGTATATATGTCTGCATATGTATGTATTTTTATATTGCTCATATATTCGTATTCCTTTATATTTCTATCATCGCACCTACATTTTTATTTTACTTGATTTTATCTTCTATATTTTCTATTTTATTTATTTTTTATTTTATTTTATTTTACTTTATTACACTTCATTCTTTATTTTAGGTATTTCTATATTTTTATTTTTTTATATATTTTTATATATTTTTTAATATTTTTTTATATATTTTATATATATATATATATTTTTATATATTTGTTTATATATTTTTAATTTTTTAATTTTTAATTTTTCAACTTTTTAATTCCTTTATATTTTCTTATATTTTATATCTTAATATTTTTATATTTTTATTTTTATTTTATGTTTATTCTAGTTTTGCTTTTATTTTTATTTTTAAATTTTTTATTTGATATTTTATTTTTATTTTACTTCTTATCCCCTGATTTTATTTTTCCTTCACATATTCTATTATTTTTATTTTTATATTATATTTTATTTTATTTTTACTCTTTATTTTTGTTCTTATTTTATTTTTTTCATTTTTTCTTAATAATCTTTATAATGTTTATAAGGTTTCATCATCATCATCATCATCATCATCATCATCATCATCATCATCATCATCATCATCATCATCATCATCATCATCATCATCATCATCATCATCATCATCATCATCATCAGTTGTATCTTTATATCCCTATTTTATATCTGTAACTTATTCCTTTTCCAATATTGGTATATGTACGCCCTCCCTCCAATGGATGTTCCTCTAAGACGAGCCTGTTATTTTTTCCGTGAATTTCTGTAAGATGTGATGCTAAAGGCGCTGATGAAGGGACGTTTTGGAGTAGATTTTGTTGTTTTCTCTATAAAAAATTAAAGAATGAAATAAAGTATTTCCAGAATGTTTTGGAAACGACCGTACGCCATAATAGACTTGTTGTTCTAATTCACTAAATCTCCTTACACACACACACACACACACACACACACACACACACACACACACACACACACACACACACACACACACACACACATATATATATATATATACATATATATATATCAGTTCATATTATATTCCAATAACCATGGTTTTATTTTATTATTTTTATTTTTTCACATTTCCCAAAAACATAGCATTTCTGTGAGATATATTTTTTACGGTCCGTTTCATTTGTCTTGTGCCAAACAACGTTTTTATGTCAATATCGTCTCTGCAACATTACAAAATCATCAGAAAAAATTCACAAAGAGTAAAAAGTTCTTGGATTAAAGTGTCTTGAAAAAAACCTACACTATACAGTGGTTCATTTTTTGGGTGAAACCAAACAAAAAAACAAAGAAAAGAGCAAACTCACACGTGGAGGAACCCACTAAAACGCCATTTTGAATTTTTCGTTCAAAGCTAGTACATCCTTAAAAAATTATGACAACATTTTTAAATTTTTAATTCAGTAATACTTCTTAAAATAGTTAATAAGTTCTATAATTTATTTATTAAATTTCTAATTCACTTGAAGGTAATTATATATATATATATATATATATATATATATATATATATATATATATATATATATATATATGTGTTAGTATTTCATGTATCCACATAAAATTTTATAAGGAGATATAACTTTTTACGTATCAATTTTCAGTATTTACTTCAACAGTGCTCGATACGTAAATAGAGCTAGGTAGTAAGCTATGAAAATATATTTATGGCAATTAAGCTACACAGAGGCCCCCACGTTTCATCCCCGGGGAAATCTTCAGGCTAAGATTCCCCCAGGGATAAAATGCGGGGGCCTCTGTGTAGCTTACGCTTAATTGCCATAAATATATTTTCATAGCTTACTATATATATATAGTGGTAATTGCCACTTTTTTTACAGAAGACCATTTCATTAATTTGGTGCTAATCGCCAATAAGTGTCTTTTTATGTCAGATTCACTCCCGCAGACAGTTCTCCAAATAGAGGTACAACATCCTCCCCAATTGCCGTGCAATTTACGTTGCCCTGCATACTTTACCACAAAACCTCGTCTTTGAGAAATGCATTCATCAAAATCTCTTTGAAACTGTATTTGTGACCTTAAATGCCTTGCCAATCGAGATCTACATAAGAAAATATTTGCATAAATTGAACAAACGTGCTCGGAGTGTTAGGGATCTGATATTTAGGTTTACACACTGTTCCATGGGTGTTCGTTTTGGAATGGAATATCTGATTCTTTCCTATTCAAGAGAATCACACACATTGAATTAAACTTTCCTTAATCAAGATGGATTGTCTGCCAACGTAATCTGGTTCAACACACTATAATTATCACATTATATAGACTGACAATAAAATTGTTCGTTTTAGAAGGGACTGCTTGACTCTTGCCTGCCCAAGGGCGTCGCACACATCGAGTTACACTTGCCTGAACCAAGATTGATTGTCTGCCAATGGCACCCAGTTCAACACAAAAATGATCACATACTCGTATTTACATATGTACAAGCGGGACACCTTGTCGAATCTACGCTGCTTTCTACATCAATCCGTATAATTTACAGTTTATAATAATGTCCTTTTTGAAATAATAAATATCTGTCATTATTTTTGTCATAAAAAAGCCCTTTCTTCGCCCTTTTCAGGTAAATATTCCTTAGATATATGAAACGAAAAGTCTCTTCTTTAATTATTTATTTGAAATTGTAGCAGTTAAATTATTTTTAAGACAATATATATTCCTTAAATAAATAAAACGAAAATGTTTCTTTAATTATTTATTATAAATTAAAGCAGTTTAATTCTGTGTCAGACAATGAATATTCTTTAAATATATGAAACGAAAATGTTTCTTCTTGAATTATTTATTTGAAATTGTAACAGTTAAATTCTGTGTCAGACAATAGATATTCTTTAAATATATGAAACGAAAATGTTTCTTCTTGAATTATTTATTTGAAATTGTAACAGTTAAATTCTGTGTCAGACAATGAATATTCTTTAAATATATGAAACGAAAATGTTTCTTCTTGAATTATTTATTTGAAATTGTAACAGTTAAATTCTGAGTCAGACAATGAATATTCTTTAAATATATGAAACGAAAATGTTTCTTCTTTAATTATTTATTTGGAATTGTAACAGTAAAATTCTTTTAAAGACAATAAATATTTCTTAAATATATAAAACGAATTTATTTATTTAAAATTGAAGCAATTAAATTCTGTTACACACAATGAATATTCTTTAAATATATAAAACGAATATGTCCATTTTTAACTTATTTATGTAAACTTGTAACAGTTTAATTCTGTGTCAGACAATAAATATATAAAACAAATATCTGTTTTCTTTACTTTTGATTGAAAAGTGTAGCAATTTAATTCTGTGTTAGACAATAAATATATGAAATAAATATCTGTTTTCTTTACTTTTGATTCAGAAGTGTAGCAATTTAATTCTGTGTCAGACAATAAATATATAAAATAAATATCTGTTTTCTTTACTTTTGATTGAAAAGTGTAGCAATTTAATTCTGTGTCAGACAATAAATATATAACATAAATATCTGTTTTCTTTACTTTTGATTCAAAATTGTAGCAATTTAATTCTGTGTTAGACAATAAATATATAAAATAAATATCTGTTTTCTTTACTTTTGATTCAAAATTGTAGCAATTTAATTCTGTGTCAGACAATAAATATATAAAATAAATATCTGTTTTCTTTACTTTTGATTCAAAAGTGTAGCAATTTAATTCTGTGTCAGACAATAAATATATAAAATAAATATCTGTTTTCTTTACTTTTGATTCAAATGTGTAGCAATTTAATTCTGTGTCAGACAATAAATATATAAAATAAATATCTGTTTTCTTTACTTTTGATTCAAATGTGTAGCAATTTAATTCTGTGTCAGACAATAAATATATAAAACAAATATCTGTTTTCTTTACTTTTGATTCAAAATTGTAGCAATTTAATTCTGTGTCAGACAATAAATATATAAAATAAATATCTGTTTTCTTTACTTTTGATTCAAAATTGTAGCAATTTAATTCTGTGTTAGACAATAAATATATAAAATAAATATCTGTTTTCTTTACTTTTGATTCAAAAGTGTAGCAATTTAATTCTGTGTCAGACAATAAATATATAAAACAAATATCTGTTTTCTTTACTTTTGATTCAAAAGTGTAGCAGTACAATTGTGTGTCAGACAACAAATATATAAATTAATATCTGTTTTCTTTACTTTTGATTCAAAAGTGTAGCAATTTAATTCTGTGTCGGACAATAAATATATAAAACAAATATCTGTTTTCTTTACTTTTGATTCAAAAGTGTAGCAATTTAATTCTGTGTCAGACAATAAATATATAAAATAAATATCTGTTTTCTTTACTTTTGATTCAAAAGTGTAGCAATTTAATTCTGTGTCAGACAATAAATATATAAAATAAATATCTGTTTTCTTTACTTTTGATTCAAAAGTGTAGCAATTTAATTCTGTGTCAGACAATAAATATATAAAACAAATATCTGTTTTCTTTACTTTTGTATTCAAAAGTGTAGCAATTTAATTCTGTGTCAGACAATAAATATATAAAATAAATATCTGTTTTCTTTACTTTTGATTAAAAAGTGTAGCAATTTAATTCTGTGTCAGACAATAAATATATAAAACAAATATCTGTTTTCTTTACTTTTGATTCAAAAGTGTAGCAATTTAATTCTGTGTCAGACAATAAATATATAAAATAAATATCTGTTTTCTTTACTTTTAATTCAAAAGTGTAGCAATTTAATTCTGTGTAAGACAATAAATATATAAAACAAATATCTGTTTTCTTTACTTTTGATTCAAAAGTGTAGCAATTTAATTCTGTGTCAGACAATAAATATATAAAACAAATATCTGTTTTCTTTACTTTTGATTCAGTAGTGTAGCAATTTAATTCTGTGTCGGACAATAAATATATAAAATAAATATCTGTTTTCTTTACTTTTGATTCAAAAGTGTAGCAATTTAATTCTGTGTCAGACAATAAATATATAAAATAAATATCTGTTTTCTTTACTTTTAATTCAAAAGTGTAGCAATTTAATTCTGTGTCGGACAATAAATATATAAAACAAATATCTGTTTTCTTTACTTTTGATTCAAAAGTGTAGCAATTTAATTCTGTGTCAGACAATAAATATATAAAACAAATATCTGTTTTCTTTACTTTTGATTCAAAAGTGTAGCAATTTAATTCTGTGTCGGACAATAAATATATAAAACTAATATCTGTTTTCTTTACTTTTGATTCAGAAGTGTAGCAATTTAATTCTGTGTCAGACAATAAATATATAAAACAAATATCTGTTTTCTTTACTTTTGATTCACAAGTGTAGCAATTTAATTCTGTGTCAGACAATAAATATATAAAACAAATATCTGTTTTCTTTACTTTTGATTCACAAGTGTAGCAATTTAATTCTGTGTCAGACAATAAATATATAAAACTAATATCTGTTTTCTTTACTTTTGATTCAAAAGTGTAGCAATTTAATTCTGTGTCAGACAATAAATATATAAAACAAATATCTGTTTTCTTTACTTTTGATTCAGAAGTGTAGCAATTTAATTCTGTGTCAGACAATAAATATATAAAATAAATATCTGTTTTCTTTACTTTTAATTCAAAAGTGTAGCAATTTAATTCTGTGTCAGACAATAAATATATAAAACAAATATCTGTTTTCTTTACTTTTGATTCAAAAGTGTAGCAGTTTAATTCTGTGTCAGACAATAAATATATAAAACAAATATCTGTTTTCTTTACTTTTGATTCAGAAGTGTAGCAATTTAATTCTGTGTCAGACAATAAATATATAAAACAAATATCTGTTTTCTTTACTTTTGATTCACAAGTGTAGCAATTTAATTCTGTGTCAGACAATAAATATATAAAACAAATATCTGTTTTCTTTACTTTTGATTCAAAAGTGTAGCAATTTAATTCTGTGTCAGACAATAAATATATAAAACAAATATCTGTTTTCTTTACTTTTGATTCACAAGTGTAGCAATTTAATTCTGTGTCAGACAATAAATATATAAAATAAATATCTGTTTTCTTTACTTTTGATTCAGAAGTGTAGCAATTTAATTCTGTGTCAGACAATAAATATATAAAATAAATATCTGTTTTCTTTTATTTTAATTCAAAATTGTAGCAATTTAATTCTGTGTCAGACAAAAAATATATAAAACAAATATCTGTTTTCTTTACTTTTGATTCACAAGTGTAGCAATTTAATTCTGTGTCAGACAATAAATATATAAAACAAATATCTGTTTTCTTTACTTTTAATTCAAAAGTGTAGCAATTTAATTCTGTGTCGGACAATAAATATATAAAACAAATATCTGTTTTCTTTACTTTTGATTCAAAAGTGTAGCAATTTAATTCTGTGTCAGACAATAAATATATAAAACAAATATCTGTTTTCTTTACTTTTGATTCAAAAGTGTTGCAATTTAATTCTGTGTAAGGCAATAAATATATAAAACAAATATCTGTTTTCTTTACTTTTGATTCAAAAGTGTAGCAATTTAATTCTGTGTAAGACAATAAATATATAAAACAAATATCTGTTTTCTTTACTTTTGATTCAAAAGTGTAGCAATTTAATTCTGTGTCAGACAATAAATATATAAAATAAATATCTGTTTTCTTTACTTTTGATTCAAAAGTGTAGCAATTTAATTCTGTGTCGGACAATAAATATATAAAACTAATATCTGTTTTCTTTACTTTTGATTCAGAAGTGTAGCAATTTAATTCTGTGTCAGACAATAAATATATAAAATAAATATCTGTTTTCTTTACTTTTGATTCAAAAGTGTAGCAATTTAATTCTGTGTCAGACAATAAATATATAAAATAAATATCTGTTTTCTTTACTTTTAATTCAAAAGTGTAGCAATTTTATTCTGTGTAAGACAATACATATATAAAACAAATATCTGTTTTCTTTACTTTTGATTCAAAAGTGTAGCAATTTAATTCTGTGTCAGACAATAAATATATAAAACTAATATCTGTTTTCTTTACTTTTGATTCAAAAGTGTAGCAATTTAATTCTGTGTCAGACAATAAATATATAAAACAAATATCTGTTTTCTTTACTTTTGATTCACAAGTGTAGCAATTTAATTCTGTGTCAGACAATAAATATATAAAATAAATATCTGTTTTCTTTACTTTTAATTCAAAAGTGTAGCAATTTAATTCTGTGTCAGACAATAAATATATAAAACAAATATCTGTTTTCTTTACTTTTGATTCAAAAGTGTAGCAGTTTAATTCTGTGTCAGACAATAAATATATAAAACAAATATCTGTTTTCTTTACTTTTGATTCAGAAGTGTAGCAATTTAATTCTGTGTCAGACAATAAATATATAAAACAAATATCTGTTTTCTTTACTTTTGATTCACAAGTGTAGCAATTTAATTCTGTGTCAGACAATAAATATATAAAACAAATATCTGTTTTCTTTACTTTTGATTCAAAAGTGTAGCAATTTAATTCTGTGTCAGACAATAAATATATAAAACAAATATCTGTTTTCTTTACTTTTGATTCACAAGTGTAGCAATTTAATTCTGTGTCAGACAATAAATATATAAAATAAATATCTGTTTTCTTTACTTTTAATTCAAAAGTGTAGCAATTTAATTCTGTGTCAGACAATAAATATATAAAATAAATATCTGTTTTCTTTACTTTTAATTCAAAAGTGTAGCAATTTAATTCTGTGTCAGACAAAAAATATATAAAACAAATATCTGTTTTCTTTACTTTTGATTCACAAGTGTAGCAATTTAATTCTGTGTCAGACAATAAATATATAAAACAAATATCTGTTTTCTTTACTTTTAATTCAAAAGTGTAGCAATTTAATTCTGTGTCGGACAATAAATATATAAAACAAATATCTGTTTTCTTTACTTTTGATTCAAAAGTGTAGCAATTTAATTCTGTGTCAGACAATAAATATATAAAACAAATATCTGTTTTCTTTACTTTTGATTCAAAAGTGTTGCAATTTAATTCTGTGTAAGGCAATAAATATATAAAACAAATATCTGTTTTCTTTACTTTTGATTCAAAAGTGTAGCAATTTAATTCTGTGTAAGACAATAAATATAT
Source organism: Sepiola atlantica (assembly GCA_963556195.1). NCBI lineage: Eukaryota > Metazoa > Mollusca > Cephalopoda > Sepiida > Sepiolidae > Sepiola > Sepiola atlantica. Next base: position 213,519,318 of record OY744517.1, read on the forward strand.
AAAACAAATATCTGTTTTCTTTACTTTTGATTCAAAAGTGTAGCAATTTAATTCTGTGTCAGACAATAAATATATAAAATAAATATCTGTTTTCTTTACTTTTGATTCAAAAGTGTAGCAATTTAATTCTGTGTCGGACAATAAATATATAAAACTAATATCTGTTTTCTTTACTTTTGATTCAGAAGTGTAGCAATTTAATTCTGTGTCAGACAATAAATATATAAAATAAATATCTGTTTTCTTTACTTTTGATTCAAAAGTGTAGCAATTTAATTCTGTGTCAGACAATAAATATATAAAATAAATATCTGTTTTCTTTACTTTTAATTCAAAAGTGTAGCAATTTTATTCTGTGTAAGACAATACATATATAAAACAAATATCTGTTTTCTTTACTTTTGATTCAAAAGTGTAGCAATTTAATTCTGTGTCAGACAATAAATATATAAAATAAATATCAGTTTTCTTTACTTCTGATTCAAAAGTGTAGCAATTTAATTCTGTGTAAGACAATAAATATATAAAACAAATATCTGTTTACTTTACTTTTGATTCAGAAGTGTAGCAATTAAATTCTGTGTAAGACAATAAATATATAAAATAAATATCTATTTTCTTTACTTTTGATTCAAAAGTGTAGCAATTTAATTCTGTGTCAGACAATAAATATATAAAACAAATATCTGTTTTCTTTACTTTTGATTCAGAAGTGTAGCAATTAAATTCTGTGTAAGACAATAAATATATAAAACAAATATCTGTTTTCTTTACTTTTGATTCAAAAGTGTAGCAATTTAATTCTGTGTCAGACAATAAATATATAAAACAAATATCTGTTTTCTTTACTTTTGATTCAAAAGTGTAGCAATTTAATTCTGTGTCAGACAATAAATATATAAAACAAATATCTGTTTTCTTTACTTTTGATTCAAAAGTGTAGCAATTTAATTCTGTGTCAGACAATAAATATATAAAACAAATATCTGTTTTCTTTACTTTTGATTCAGAAGTGTAGCAATTAAATTCTGTGTAAGACAATAAATATATAAAATAAATATCTATTTTCTTTACTTTTGATTCAAAAGTGTAGCAATTTAATTCTGTGTCAGACAATAAATATATAAAATAAATATCTGTTTTCTTTACTTTTGATTCAAAAGTGTAGCAATTTAATTCTGTGTAAGACAATAAATATATAAAATAAATATCTGTTTTCTTTACTTTTGATTCAAATGTGTAGCAATTTAATTCTGTGTCAGACAATAAATATATAAAATAAATATCTGTTTTCTTTACTTTTAATTCAAAATTGTAGCAATTTAATTCTGTGTCAGACAAGAAATATATAAAACAAATATCTGTTTTCTTTACTTTTGATTCACAAGTGTAGCAATTTAATTCTGTGTCAGACAATAAATATATAAAACAAATATCTGTTTTCTTTACTTTTGATTCAAAAGTGTAGCAATTTAATTCTGTGTCAGACAATAAATATATAAAACAAATATCTGTTTTCTTTACTTTTGATTCAAAAGTGTAGCAATTTAATTCTGTGTAAGACAATAAATATATAAAACAAATATCTGTTTTCTTTACTTTTGATTCAAAAGTGTAGCAATTTAATTCTGTGTAAGACAATAAATATATAAAACAAATATCTGTTTTCTTTACTTTTGATTCAAAAGTGTAGCAATTTAATTCTGTGTCAGACAATAAATATATAAAACAAATATCTGTTTTCTTTACTTTTGATTCAAAAGTGTAGCAATTTAATTCTGTGTCAGACAATAAATATATAAAACAAATATCTGTTTTCTTTACTTTTGATTCAAATGTGTAGCAATTTAATTCTGTGTCAGACAATAAATATATAAAATAAATATCTGTTTTCTTTACTTTTGATTCAAATGTGTAGCAATTTAATTCTGTGTCAGACAATAAATATATAAAACAAATATCTGTTTTCTTTACTTTTGATTCAAAATTGTAGCAATTTAATTCTGTGTCAGACAATAAATATATAAAATAAATATCTGTTTTCTTTACTTTTAATTCAAAATTGTAGCAATTTAATTCTGTGTTAGACAATAAATATATAAAATAAATATCTGTTTTCTTTACTTTTGATTCAAAAGTGTAGCAATTTAATTCTGTGTCAGACAATAAATATATAAAACAAATATCTGTTTTCTTTACTTTTGATTCAAGAGTGTAGCAATAAAATTGTGTGTCAGACAACAAATATATAAAATAAATATCTGTTTTCTTTACTTTTGATTCAAAAGTGTAGCAATTTAATTCTGTGTCGGACAATAAATATATAAAACAAATATCTGTTTTCTTTACTTTTGATTCAAAAGTGTAGCAATTTAATTCTGTGTCAGACAATAAATATATAAAATAAATATCTGTTTTCTTTACTTTTGATTCAAAAGTGTAGCAATTTAATTCTGTGTCAGACAATAAATATATGAAATAAATATCTGTTTTCTTTACTTTTGATTCAAAAGTGTAGCAATTTAATTCTGTGTCAGACAATAAATATATAAAATAAATATCTGTTTTCTTTACTTTTGATTCAAATGTGTAGCAATTTAATTCTGTGTCAGACAATAAATATATAAAACAAATATCTGTTTTCTTTACTTTTGATTCAAAAGTGTAGCAATTTAATTCTGTGTCAGACAATAAATATATAAAACAAATATCTGTTTTCTTTACTTTTGATTCAAAAGTGTAGCAATTTAATTCTGTGTCAGACAATAAATATATAAAATAAATATCTGTTTTCTTTACTTTTGATTAAAAAGTGTAGCAATTTAATTCTGTGTCAGACAATAAATATATAAAACAAATATCTGTTTTCTTTACTTTTGATTCAGAAGTGTAGCAATTTAATTCTGTGTCAGACAATAAATATATAAAATAAATATCTGTTTTCTTTACTTTTAATTCAAAATTGTAGCAATTTAATTCTGTGTCAGACAATAAATATATAAAACAAATATCTGTTTTCTTTACTTTTGATTCACAAGTGTAGCAATTTAATTCTGTGTCAGACAATAAATATATAAAATAAATATCTGTTTTCTTTACTTTTAATTCAAAAGTGTAGCAATTTAATTCTGTGTCGGACAATAAATATATAAAACAAATATCTGTTTTCTTTACTTTTGATTCAAAAGTGTAGCAATTTAATTCTGTGTCAGACAATAAATATATAAAATAAATATCTGTTTTCTTTACTTTTGGTTGAAAAGTGTAGCAATTTAATTCTGTGTCAGACAATAAATATATAAAACAAATATCTGTTTTCTTTACTTTTGGTTGAAAAGTGTAGCAATTTAATTCTGTGTCAGACAATAAATATATAAAACAAATATCTGTTTTCTTTACTTTTGGTTGAAAAGTGTAGCAATTTAATTCTGTGTCAGACAATAAATATATAAAACAAATATCTGTTTTCTTTACTTTTGATTCAAAAGTGTAGCAATTTAATTCTGTGTCAGACAATAAATATATAAAATAAATATCTGTTTTCTTTACTTTTGATTCAAAAGTGTAGCAATTTAATTCTGTGTAAGACAATAAATATATAAAACAAATATCTGTTTTCTTTACTTTTGATTCAGAAGTGTAGCAATTTAATTCTGTGTCAGACAATAAATATATAAAATAAATATCTGTTTTCTTTACTTTTAATTCAAAAGTGTAGCAATTTAATTCTGTGTCGGACAATAAATATATAAAACAAATATCTGTTTTCTTTACTTTTGATTCAAAAGTGTAGCAATTTAATTCTGTGTCAGACAATAAATATATAAAACAAATATCTGTTTTCTTTACTTTTGATTCAAAATTGTAGCAATTTAATTCTGTGTCAGACAATAAATATATAAAATAAATATCTGTTTTCTTTACTTTTGATTCAAAAGTGTAGCAATTTAATTCTGTGTAAGACAATAAATATATAAAACAAATATCTGTTTTCTTTACTTTTGATTCAAAAGTGTAGCAATTAAATTCTGTGTAAGACAATAAATATATAAAACAAATATCTGTTTTCTTTACTTTTGATTCCAAAGTGTAGCAATTTAATTCTGTGTCAGACAATAAATATATAAAATAAATATCTGTTTTCTTTACTTTTGATTCAAAAGTGTAGCAATTTAATTCTGTGTAAGACAATAAATATATAAAACAAATATCTGTTTTCTTTACTTTTGATTCAGAAGTGTAGCAATTTAATTCTGTGTAAGACAATAAATATATAAAACAAATATCTGTTTTCTTTACTTTTGATTCACAAGTGTAGCAATTTAATTCTGTGTCAGACAATAAATATATAAAACAAATATCTGTTTTCTTTACTTTTAATTCAAAAGTGTAGCAATTTAATTCTGTGTAAGACAATAAATATATAAAACAAATATCTGTTTTCTTTACTTTTGATTCAAAAGTGTAGCAGTTTAATTCTGTGTCAGACAATAAATATATAAAACAAATATCTGTTTTCTTTACTTTTGATTCAAAAGTGTAGCAATTTAATTCTGTGTTAGACAATAAATATATAAAACAAATATCTGTTTTCTTTACTTTTAATTCAAAAGTGTAGCAATTTAATTCTGTGTAAGACAATAAATATATAAAACAAATATCTGTTTTCTTTACTTTTGATTCAAAAGTGTAGCAGTTTAATTCTGTGTCAGACAATAAATATATAAAACAAATATCTGTTTTCTTTACTTTTGATTCAAAAGTGTAGCAATTTAATTCTGTGTCAGACAATAAATATATAAAATAAATATCTGCTTTCTTTACTTTTGATTCAGAAGTGTAGCAATTTAATTCTGTGTCAGACAATAAATATATAAAACAAATATCTGTTTTCTTTACTTTTGATTCACAAGTGTAGCAGTTTAATTCTGTGTCAGACAATAAATATATAAAACAAATATCTGTTTTCTTTACTTTTGATTCAGAAGTGTAGCAATTTAATTCTGTGTCAGACAATAAATATATAAAACAAATATCTGTTTTCTTTACTTTTAATTCAAAATTGTAGCAATTTAATTCTGTGTCAGACAATAAATATATAAAATAAATATCTGTTTTCTTTACTTTTGATTCAGAAGTGTAGCAATTTAATTCTGTGTCAGACAATAAATATATAAAATAAATATCTGTTTTCTTTCATTTTAATTCAAAATTGTAGCAATTTAATTCTGTGTCAGACAATAAATATATAAAACAAATATCTGTTTTCTATACTTTTGATTCACAAGTGTAGCAATTTAATTCTGTGTCAGACAATAAATATATAAAACAAATATCTGTTTTCTTTACTTTTGATTCAGAAGTGTAGCAATTTAATTCTGTGTCAGACAATAAATATATAAAATAAATATCTGTTTTCTTTACTTTTAATTCAAAAGTGTAGCAATTTAATTCTGTGTCGGACAATAAATATATAAAACAAATATCTGTTTTCTTTACTTTTGATTCAAAAGTGTAGCAATTTAATTCTGTGTCAGACAATAAATATATAAAACAAATATCTGTTTTCTTTACTTTTGATTCAAAATTGTAGCAATTTAATTCTGTGTCAGACAATAAATATATAAAATAAATATCTGTTTTCTTTACTTTTGATTCAAAAGTGTAGCAATTTAATTCTGTGTAAGACAATAAATATATAAAACAAATATCTGTTTTCTTTACTTTTGATTCAAAAGTGTAGCAATTTAATTCTGTGTAAGACAATAAATATATAAAACAAATATCTGTTTTCTTTACTTTTGATTCCAAAGTGTAGCAATTTAATTCTGTGTCAGACAATAAATATATAAAATAAATATCTGTTTTCTTTACTTTTGATTCAAAAGTGTAGCAATTTAATTCTGTGTTAGACAATAAATATATAAAACAAATATCTGTTTTCTTTACTTTTGATTCAAAAGTGTAGCAATTTAATTCTGTGTCAGATAATAAATATATAAAATAAATATCTGTTTTCTTTACTTTTGATTGAAAAGTGTAGCAATTTAATTCTGTGTCAGACAATAAATATATAAAACAAATATCTGTTTTCTTTACTTTTGATTCAAAAGTGTAGCAATTTAATTCTGTGTCAGACAATAAATATATAAAACAAATATCTGTTTTCTTTACTTTTGATTAAAAAGTGTAGCAATTTAATTCTGTGTCAGACAATAAATATATAAAACAAATATCTGTTTTCTTTACTTTTGATTCAAATGTGTAGCAATTTAATTCTGTGTAAGGCAATAAATATATAAAACAAATATCTGTTTTCTTTACTTTTGATTCAAAAGTGTAGCAATTTAATTCTGTGTCAGACAATAAATATATAAAACAAATATCTGTTTTCTTTACTTTTGATTAAAAAGTGTAGCAATTTAATTCTGTGTCAGACAATAAATATATAAAACAAATATCTGTTTTCTTTACTTTTGATTCAAAAGTGTAGCAATTTAATTCTGTGTCAGACAATAAATATATAAAACAAATATCTGTTTTCTTTACTTTTGATTGAAAAGTGTAGCAATTTAATTCTGTGTTAGACAATAAATATATAAAACAAATATCTGTTTTCTTTACTTTTGATTCAAAAGTGTAGCAATTTAATTCTGTGTCAGACAATAAATATATAAAACAAATATCTGTTTTCTTTACTTTTGATTAAAAAGTGTAGCAATTTAATTCTGTGTCAGACAATAAATATATAAAACAAATATCTGTTTTCTTTACTTTTGATTCAAAAGTGTAGCAATTTAATTCTGTGTCAGACAATAAATATATAAAACAAATATCTGTTTTCTTTACTTTTGATTAAAAAGTGTAGCAATTTAATTCTGTGTCAGACAATAAATATATAAAACAAATATCTGTTTTCTTTACTTTTGATTCAAAAGTGTAGCAATTTAATTCTGTGTTAGACAATAAATATATAAAACAAATATCTGTTTTCTTTACTTTTGATTCAAATGTGTAGCAATTTAATTCTGTGTCGGACAATAAATATATAAAATAAATATCTGTTTTCTTTACTTTTGATTCAAAAGTGTAGCAATTTAATTCTGTGTTAGACAATAAATATATAAAACAAATATCTGTTTTCTTTACTTTTGATTCAAAAGTGTAGCAATTTAATTCTGTGTCAGATAATAAATATATAAAATAAATATCTGTTTTCTTTACTTTTGATTCAAAAGTGTAGCAATTTAATTGTGTGTCAGACAATAAATATATAAAACAAATATCTGTTTTCTTTACTTTTGATTCAAAAGTGTAGCAATTTAATTCTGTGTCAGACAATAAATATATAAAACAAATATCTGTTTTCTTTACTTTTGATTAAAAAGTGTAGCAATTTAATTCTGTGTCAGACAATAAATATATAAAACAAATATCTGTTTTCTTTACTTTTGATTCAAAAGTGTAGCAATTTAATTCTGTGTCAGACAATAAATATATAAAACAAATATCTGTTTTCTTTACTTTTGATTGAAAAGTGTAGCAATTTAATTCTGTGTCGGACAATAAATATATAAAACAAATATCTGTTTTCTTTACTTTTGATTAAAAAGTGTAGCAATTTAATTCTGTGTTAGACAATAAATATATAAAACAAATATCTGTT
>OY744517.1:213534483-213539483 GCA_963556195.1 Sepiola atlantica
ATACCAACGTGATTTAAACGCATAGCCCACATTGGGGAGCTATAGACCTTTTAAAAAGTTGAACGAATTAAAATTCAAAAAATAAATTGTCAATAATTTTAACGATCTTAAGCTTTCTCTTAGAATTTCAGTGAAATTTTCTTTAAGAGAAAATACATTTTTCAATAAGTGCTAAAATATCCAGAGAGCCTTCTACTCCAATAGCTTCTTTCTTCGCGCTGCCGGCCTTTGGAACTCCTCCTCCTGCTTCCTGTTTCCCCGACTGTACCGACATGCAGAAATTTAAAACTAATGTGAACAAGCATCTTGCTGCACAACTCCCAATTTAGGATGACCCCCTAAACTTTCAGCCTAATTCTCAGTAGCCCCTTACGTCTACAGTGGCAACTTGCCATGTTTGGGTGAACTAAGTTTTAAGAAATATATATAATCAACAAAAAACGCATATTCTTATGATGGGTCCATCCAATCTGCGCGTTTAACGATGGAATTGCTATTTACAACTTAAACGTGACAGACCGACGGCGTTATTATAAAAGACACCCATTCTGTTCATAACGAGTCGTTTTGCGTTATGTAATGTTTCACATGGATATCATTACAGACTGCGTATTTTTTTTTTAAACGGCAGCTTTCTTCAATATATACACAACAAAAAAAAAACGAAATTCGGCATGAGGAATGTTTTTAATTGTGGTAAATAATTTATGCGCTGGACAAATTCACATGAAAGATAAGAACAGATTCGTTCACTTTTCACATTACAATAATAATCTAAAAAATCTTAAAGCAATTTTAACCCAATCAGCCCGATACAATCTTTACTTTCGATCTCATTTTATTTTTTTAAAAAAATAGATTCTTAGTTTCGCTATTTTAAACTCCAGTTACAGAGCGACGGACGGATCAACCCACAAACAGTTTCTTTTATAGAGATGAGTGGACGTATCTACAAATATGTTAGTAATTAAAACCGATAAATAAATATTACATATTCTATATTAAATACGTTTCAAAGGAAGAAGAACTTTTAATAAAAATGAACTTATTTCGAGGAAATGACGAGAGTCTGTTCACGGCCTACCAAGCCAGAAGTACATCCGATAAAACTTCCTGATAATCCGAATATCCACTTTCTAAATTTGGCAGTTCAAAAAGGTTATTTAGAATAGTAAGGCAACGAAGTTTACATAAAGTTTAAAATTTTAATCTAATATTCATATTTTGTCAAATGTTCAATTATGTATTTATTGAATAAATTCTTTTTTGCCCATTTCTTGCATATACAAACTCAAGTAGTATGACAGCTAAGACATTGGCTTCATACTTGGGCGCCCGGATAGAACTGTGGCTAAGTGGTTAACGACGCGGACTGAGGATCTGGGTGTGCCGGGTTCGAATATAGTTCGTTCCATAGAAACACTTTTATCAAAATCCACACCTGACTTTGTGTCTAACCCTCTGCAGGGGAGGTAAATAAAATACCGGATTTCAATTTGTGACACGGAACACTAGAATTGCCGGATACCTTCGCCACTCCAGAGTTTGTCACTTTAAAGTATAACGTATAAGGGTCGCCAGCCACCGCATAAACAAGTGTACCAATATATAAAGTCATAAAAGGGAATCTGAATCATCCTTTTCTTTTTAAAACCTAAACACCTCATTCCTTTTAATATTAACTTTCGCTCATGTAACAAGATATCAAATCCCTTTTGCCTTGCCCTTCCCTTTTTAGCATCTTTCTGTTAGAATTCTGCCTTTCAAATCCGAGTATGGTTTGGTGACAGCACTTGGCTATCCTTGCGGTCTCCCTCAACGCAGCTATCTGATGACCATCACTCCTTCAGGAGACGAGGAAGAGAAATTAATTCTTTAGTTTTGCTAAGACAACCGAAAAGGATTGTGCTAAAAAGAAAATATCCTGATGACTGATATATAATTCCCACCGAGGCACCGAGAAGAAAAGTCGAAGATGAATTTTTATTTATCAAAGATATTGATATTTCAATATGCCTCAGTTGACAAAAAGACAAGATTCACTAGAAAAATACATTAAAATATGCCTCTGCGGACGAGAAAAAGACAAAGTCAGAATTTAATCACCGACGAACAAAACTTAACTAAAAAACCCGGCGTCTTGAAAAGAGCATTGCCGAAAGCTGTTGGCCGGCAAATCCTTATATGATATGAACTTTGTTATCCATAGATTCCTACATCATGTCAATATCCACATGCACCATGGAAAAAACTTAAGTATATCTTTTGTTATTTTGTCGCATGATACTTTGTATTTAATATCCAGAAACCCGTCCTCTCAGATTAATCTATTTTTTAAAAATTATTTTGATTGTTTTCATACCCTTTTACTAAAAATAAACATGTATTTATAAATTATTCCGTCTTGAATCTGTTTTGCGTTGGTTCTCTTGTGTCTCTGATATCTTCGAGTGAATTTCGAGAATTTCCTTTTTTTCTTCATTTTCTGAATCTGGGGTTCGCTTATATGCCACAAGTTCGTGACAAAAGTATCTTCAGGTATAATGTACTTGAGTGACGGATCTTCAGGTGGAATGTCCATAGGTGACGGATCTTCAGGTGGAATGTCCATAGGTGACGGATCTTCACGTGGAATGTCCATAGGTGACGGATCTTCAGGTGGAATGCCCATAGGTGACGGATCTTCACGTGGAATGTCCATAGGTGACGGATCTTCCGGTGGAATGTCCATAGGTGACGGATCTTCACGTGGAATGTCCATAGGTGACGAATCTTCCGGTGGAATGTCCATAGGTGACGGATCTTCAGGTGGAATGTCCTGGGCTGGCATATCTTCAGAAAGAATGTCCTAAAGTGACGGATCATCAGGTGTAATTTACTGGGGTGACAGATCTTCAAGCTAAATGTCCTGGAGTGACGGATCCTTAGGTTAAATATCCTGGGGTGACGGATCTTATGGTGGAATCTCCTGGAGTGACGGATATTAAAGTGGACTGTCATGGGGTGACGGATCTACAGAAAGAATATTCTTTTGGTGACGGATCTTCATGTGGAATGTTCTTGGGTTAAGAATCTCCAGTTTGAATGCCTTGCGGTGACGGATTTTCTGGTGGAATGTTCTGGGGTTACGGATCTTGATGTTGAATTACCTGGGGTGACGGATCTTCAAGTGGTATGTCATGGAGTTACGGATCTTTAAGTGGTATGTCATGGGTTGATCGATCTTAAAGTTGAATGTCCTGCATTGACGGATTTTTAGGTAGAATGTCCTTGGTTGACAGATCTTCATGTGGAATGTCCTGGGGTGAAAGATCAGGTAGTATATCATGGTGTGACCGGACTTCAGGTGGAATGTCCTGGGGTTACAGATTTTCAGGTGGAAGGTCATGGGGTGACGGATCTTCTGGTAAAATGTCTTGGGTGACGAATCTTCAGGTTGAATGTCATGAGGTGATGATCTTTAGCTGGTATGTCATGGTGTGACCGATCTTTAGGTTGAATTTCCTGGGGTAACGGAGGCTCAATTAAAATGTCTAGGGGACGGAGTTTCAGATGGACTGTCCCGGGGTTACAGATCATCAGGTGGGACAAAACTTAAAGCAACTGCGTAAGATTGAACATTAAAAAAACAACTTACAATCAATTTTGCGTGCAAAATTTTGGTGTCTTGGATAAGTAATGTTTATGATTTTACCGTTCTGGATTAATACAAAGATGTACATAGTACTGTAAAAAAATGAATAAATGTAAATAAATAACAGATAAGGAGAAACAGTCTACTTTATGACGGCTTCCGGTTTTTAAATCGGTAATATACAAGCGGTGTTTATAAAAAAAACTGTTACCCATTTTATTTCATGTCAGATATTTATCATTGGTATATTATTAAGTTTAAAAATGTTATTATTAGTTTATACAACGAAATTAAGGACTGGATTTTACCTCACTTCGAACCTGCTTCTACGAACTTTCATGGTTCTTTCAACGGTGATCTTTTGCCTAAATTTTCAACCGTTTCTTGTTGCATTTTATCGTATCTTTATTTTTATATCTTTGTTAAATTTTTCCTTAAGACCTTATCGTCTGACCCTCTTAGAGGAAACTTTAGAATGATAAATTACAAACAAAGAACATCGGATGAGAAATGAGGGGAAAATTGTTTCAGTTGTAGAAATAAATTGAGAGATAAAAAGCATAAATCTCTGAACATCATGGGAGATTTGAACCATGGAAGATCTCAAACTGATGTTTCAAAATCTAGGCTACGCCGAGAATTGTTAATAACTAACGCCTTTATAATATTGAGATGGCAGTTCGACGTCGCACTGTGTAAAACAGAAAACCACCTATCGGAATACTGGTCAGAACAAATATTTGTACCAACCACGTGATTACCGATGGCAGATTCATGTGCTTGAAATTCATCTAACCATTTTTTAAACTAGAAATCTATGTACACATCTATCTATCTATCTATCTATCTATCTATCTATCTATCTATCTATCTATCTATAAGTAGACTGTTTTTCCCCTGTATCTACCACGCAACTCATGCACACCGTAGATAATATTAAATAAGGAACTAATATTTTAAACACCGATTATTATTTACATGTAAAATCATCAAAACATACTACTTATAACATTGGTTTCATAAAATAAATAAGAAACGCTCCCTTCGTTTACACGAATAACAGATTACCGAGTTTGCGCCTAACGATTTATTACTTTTTCACATTCTGGAATTTCAGAATCAATAAACAGACACCTCAGCTTTAAACCAAACTCGATTTTAAAATGGCGTCCTCCATCCACAATGCGCAAGTGCGAGGCAATTTTATAATTATTCCATATTTTTTAATTTATAAATTTTTATCATAATTTGATTTGATACATACAACCTTCAGTACATACATTCAGGACATTTTAAAGGCTTCGACATTTTCTGTGAACACATAACTTCGTCACGGCCAGCGCAATCTTCAATTCCATTGTTTACA
>OY744517.1:213546983-213569483 GCA_963556195.1 Sepiola atlantica
AAACAACTTTTAAAAAGCTTCTAAATATTAATAATATTCACTTAACCGAAGATTCAAATTTATATGTGGTGTATTTACCTGCTTATATAGCCCCGAGTAGTAGTAGCAGCAGTATTAGTAACCTCGTAATTTAGGTTAATTATAAATAATAACTTGTAAATAAATGGATGAACTATCAAGAGAAACGTTTAACAGATTTATTAAAACTGAACACAGAATGAATTAATGAGTTAATTGGCCGCTGGACGCGATTGACATATTCACAGTCTGACGCCGTGGTCTTTGTTTTCTTTCTCTCTGGGCAGACGACCCTTTTCAAGGGGGATAACTCTTCACTCCCGAAATGGTTCAAGGGAGGTAATTCCGTTCTCGTTAGGTGTCCTAACAGGTAGTAGTGGTAGTAGTATTAGTAAAGTACCAGTATGATCATCAAGATACGATGTAAATTTATTTTACTTGTGAAAAAAATGAAATTTTTCATAAAATCCCACTTACAAAAAAATGTTTAAAAATTGAATATAACATGTTTATCAAGAAGAAAATATTAGATGATTAAATTATAGAAAATGTTTAAAATAAAAAAAAATATTTGTAATTCTTTTAATTGATTTATTTCATGCTGTTCGACTTTAATCCGTTTTTGAATTATATGGTAGGTGGGATTTTGTCAGCTCCCTAGAATTAGCAACCCTTAAAGAGGTGGGCATAAAAAGTGTATAAAAAAACTTTGAACATTTTGAAAGGCTTGGTGGTGGGTTGAATTAGGTAAAATAAAAAAAGTCTACTCTATATATGTTATATTGAGAGTAACAACTCTTTATAATTAGAATAAGAATGTGGACATTCTTTGATAGGATGAAGGAACAGAATAGTTAACAAAGGCAGTCCGCCCTCATTCTGTAAAAAGTAATTATTATTATTTAGAAACCCAATCTTATATATGGTTAGGGAACTTGTTAACTATTCTGCTCTTACACTTTCTTCATTAATTTGCATAAAAAATACCTTCATTTGAAGTGTTGTAAGAACTTTTAAATATCCGCCCCGGATGGCACTTATCGGACACACATTTGGTAAAATTTAATAGAATTTTGAATATTTTTAATGTTGATTTGGGTATAGTGGTTCAGAGTCCACAACAGTTAATGGCGGATAGACAAAACCTCTCATGGAAATGATGGAACTTTAAAAATGAAAATACAAAGAAAATTTTAGCTGAAACAAACAGATTTCAATCTCAATTTGTTTGACTTAAATAAAAATAATAATAAAAAATGTCACACTCATATCGAGTCGTGACACCGGTTAAACCAATTATCTTATGTGGATATTAATTAAGCTTTAATTTAAAAATAATTATTTATAACCACCTTTCGGCTGGGCCCTTTAATGAAAATAATATAAGCCGTCTAATCTAAGCCATAATGCAAGTTCCTTTCTACGTGATCGGTTTTATGTGACGTGGCATCCTTAACGACGGTAATGGAATCGAAACACGTAACTATCAGAAAAAAGCATCTTTTATAATAAGTTGTGGAACTAAAGGACATTATATATATACATAGATTCGTGGTGGCTACGTGGTTAACGACGCAGACTGCAGACCTGGGTGTGACGTGTTCGAATCCAGTTCGTTCCACAGAAAAACGTTCATCAAAACCCACACCTGACCTTGTGTCAAACCTCCTAGAGAGAAATTAAATAAAATACATAGGTTAGATTCCAGTCAATATGTCGTTTTTTACTTTTCAAAAATGGAAACTTGACGGACCGTTTCGTCGACAACCATAATACCGTGTTATGTATCCCGGATTTCCGTAAGTGCGACTCTTCAGAACGAAAAGTCCAAAAACCGTGCCCTAAAAGATGAGAAAATAAAAGCAAAAATAACAATAGTCACATTGTTAAAGCAATGACATACGCAGGAAAAAAAGATTCCGTTTACTCTATGGATTCATATTTAATACTCTCTCCCTATCCCCTCTCTCTCTCTCTCTGTCTCTCTCTCTCTCTCTTTATATATATATATATATATATATATATATATATATATATAATGTATATAAACATAACTTTGATGTATCTAATGGATATGTATATATAATATACATTTAATATATATAACATTATATATACATTTAATATATATATATATATAATGTATATAAACATAACTTTGATGTATCTAATGGATATGTATATATAATATACATTTAATATATATAACATTATATATACATTTAATATATATATATATATATATATATATATATATATATATATATATATATATATATATATATATATATATATATATATATATATATATATATATATAATTAACTTGTTACAAATATCCAGGGGGTATAAATCCGAAGGAAGTTGAAACCGGGTTTACGAGAGTGCTCAATGAAAATTCAGAGCAAAATATATTTTTTGTTGGTGATTTTATTATTCCATTAATTGCGACAATATATATGTTGTTTCGTTAGCATTCATAATGAAAGCCAACCTTTCAAACGTTAACGGAATCACTGCCTAAAATCTTAAATTCAACCGCAACCGGAAATTGAAGATGCATAAAAGGGAGGGGGGGACGAAGATGGGGCTTAGCCTATAGCAAGGACAGGAAAGGGGGAGGGGGACCCCAACAGGTGATATTTTAGAAAGTTGAGTGGGGTGATATCTAGTGTCTGGGCTATCGTGATCTCAATTTCAACCGGGGCAGAGGGCCGGGTTGGTTTAATTTAATAATGAGAATAAAATTATAAAATTATAACTGTCATTTCTGTTGTAATAGGTGATTATCGTGTAGATAAAAATGTTTGATTTAGGGTATTAATTGCTACTTTTGCATTCTATTTCAATATAATTATTTATGGATTTTACAATGAGCTCAGTAACGGTAGTGAATTTTGTTGTGATAATATTTGTTAATTGTAATTATATTATACTAAAATTAATACTAGTGGAATTACTATATAACAGAAGCTTGATGGTGTTACTATCTTTAGTATTAATAAAAACAATTATAATAACAATAATAATAATAAAGCCAATAGTACCTACGATAGTCGCAGTGACAATAGTATCAATAATAATAATAATAATAATAATAATAATAATAATAATAATAATAATAATAATAATAGTAGTAATAATAATGGTAATTATTATAATCTTGTTATTTGTGAAGTCATTAGGCGAAATATGTCTGCAAGTGATGGTAGGCTTTTATAGTTCTACTACCAATAATCAAGACTAGTCACCAGTCAATAATTAAGTGTTCAAGATAGTAATCGAAGGATTAAGTAATTGAGATTAGATTAGTCTAAGTGGTATCAGAGTTAATAGCTATCATAGTTATGGGTTTAGGTGGGAGATGATTTTGGTATAATTGGTAGTATGACTGAGAGGCTTTTGAGGCTGAGAATTTTAGGTAATACTTAGAGATTTGATGGTTTAGTGGGGTGGTTATATATCTATAGATTCATCGAGACTTGTTGGGGTGGGGTTGGGTGGTAAATTCGGGCGGGTGGGTAGGAGGTTGTAATGTGTTTTGAAGTAGTGTATAATGGGGGGGGGGGGTTAATGTAATTATTCATTTCTAAATTTGTTCATTTTTAAATAGGTGGGGGTTGGTGTGGGGTTAAGGTGGGGTATGTGGGTTGCTAAGGAGGTAGAGTCTACTATGTTTACAGTTGATAGACGTCTCTTGTTTTCTATTTAGGAGTTTATTTCTGTCTTTAAAACGGATAATTTCTAGTTTTTCATTCAAACATAATCTACATGGTGAGTTCATTGATTTGCAGGTGCTAGATTTTTTTAGGATTTTCCACTTTATTATGGGAATTTCTTTTTTAGTTTTTATTTTGTGGTAGTGTAGTGATAGTCCAGTTTGACCAGGATGGTCAGGGTTTATGGTTGTAGAATCTTTCCTTGAAATTGTTACCTGCCAGACCAATATAATAGTTAGTCTGAGATGGGTTTTCGGTTGAGGAGATAGATGCCTCATAGACAACTTGGGTTGATAGGCACTTTTGGTTTAGAGGGCAGTTTGCTTTGTTAGTACAGTTACATGTTCTTCTAGGGTTTGAGGTTACTGAGGTGTTTAGTATTTTACTGTTGTGCTTTTTATGATTTTTTCCAGGTTGCCACCACAACAATAGCTTAGTTTCAGTGTGTTCTTATTAAAGATTTTATGGAGTATGTTGTTATTGGGGAAATGAGTATTTATTAAGTTTAGGAATTTATTCCCTAATTTGGTTTTAGTTGAATTGTTAAATGGAGGTGTATACCAGATAATTTTCCTATTTCTATTTTTGTTCCTACTAGGGTTATTTTGTGTAGTTGGAATATACTCTATTTTGGTATTTTTATATCCACTCTCCTTTAGTGCTTTTTCATAAAAGTTCTTATGTTTATTGAATATATCTATATTAGAGGAGTTGTTGCTAATCCTTCGACTAATTGATTCAGGGATGTGTTTACTTACAGATCTAGGGTGGTTAGATAATGGGTTGACATAAAGGGGGTAGGAATTATCTTTAGCGTAGGGCTCATAAGTATCACTAGTGAGGTTGAAGGTAATATCGAGGAAGTTGACCTGTTTAACAATTAAATCCATTTAACAAGGTGTTTATTACAACCCCCTACCCACCCACCCAAATTTACCACCCAACCCCACCCCAACAAGTCCCGATGAATCTATAAATATATAACCACCCCACTAAACTATCAATAACATCAAATCTCTAAGTATTACCTATAATTCTCAGCCTCAATAGCCTCTCAGTCATACTACCAATTCTACCAAAATCATCTCCCACCTAAACCACCTGGGATAGCTATTAACTCTGATATCACTTAGACTAATCTAATCTCAATTACTTAATCCTTCGATTACTATCTTGAACACTTAATTATTGACTGGTGCTTAGTCCTTATTATTGGTAGTGGAACTATAAAAGCCTACCGTCACTTGTAGACTTATTTCGCCTAATGACTTCACAAGTAGCAGGATGGTAATAATAATAATAATAATAATAATAATAATAATAATAATTATTATTATTATCTTGTTATTATTATTAATGCTATTGTCACTGAGACTATCGTAGGTACGATTGGAATTGTTATTATTATTGTTATTGTAATTGATTTTACTGATACTAAAAATGGTAACACCATTAAACTTCTTTTATATAATGATTCCACTAGTATTAATTTTAGCATTTAATCACAATTAAAAAATATTATCACAACAAAATTCACTACCATTACTGAGCAAGCCATTAATAATTATATTAAAATAGAATACAAAAGTAGCAATTAATACCATAAATTAAAATTATCAAACTTTTTATCTACACGATAATTACCTATTACAACAAAAATGACAGTTATAACTTTATAATTATAATTCTATTCTCATTATTCAATTAAACCCACCCTGCCCCCGCGCCCTGGTTGGAATTGAGGTCACGATGGCCCAGACACGAGAGATCATCCCACTCAACTTTTTGAAATATCACTTGTTGGGGTCTTCCCCTCTCCCCCTCCCCTCTTATGTCCTCGCTATAGGCAGAGCTCTATCTCCGTCCCCCTCCCTCTAATGCATCTTCAATTTCCAGTTGAGGTTGAACTTAAAATCTTTGCCATTTGGATTCCATTGTCGCTTGAAAAGTTGGCGTTCATTGTGGGCGCTAATGAAACAGCATATATTTTGTCGCAATTAATGGAATAATAAAATCACCAACAAAAAATATATTGTGCTCTGAATTTTCATTGAGCACTCTCATAAACCCGGTTTCAACTTCCTTCGGATTTATACCCCCTGGATATTTGTAACAAGTTAATTATATATATATATATATATATATATATATATATATATATATATATATATATATATATATATATATATATATATATATATGAGGCCTGTCTAAAGGTATCCGACCATTATTTTTGTCACACGCAAGGTAAATATTACTTTACAAACCCAAAACAACTAACTGAGGCGAAATAAGTTTTACTGAAGAAAATAATCTAATCTCTTTCTCATTCTCTCTCTTTTTTCTTCTCTCTTTCTCTCTCTCTAGCTGTCTATTTCTCTCCTTTTCTCTCTCTTCAGTGTTATTATGTTATTGTTTTTCATTGTTTGAAGCAATAGTTTCGTCGGTAGTAAAATAGTAAATGAGATGCTGAAAACAGTTACTACACTTTGAAGTATTTATTTACACAAAATATAAAAAATTAAATTACGAACAAATTAGGCACAAGGCCACTAAAAATGTGGGGTTAATAGAAGTCGTTGGTCATCCTTGGTCAAAGGTAATAAAAATATATAATATATTTGTTATTGTTTTTTTTTACTGGCGATAGAAACATAGCTTTTTTCTTAGTATTTTTCCATTTTCTAAGCGGTATAGAACATTACATCAAGTCGCCCTTTTTAATAGGACGTGCAATTAATTTTTAATTTTTTTATATATACTTATTAATTATTTTTTGTGTGGATTTTCCGAAAAACATGAATAAAGAAATGATCATTGCAATTTAGCATCCTATTGTTTATTTATATATGCTCGGTTGTTAAAAATTTATTCTTATCGAGCTTTTATCTTGAAAGTTTGATTATTTAATATATATATATATATATATATATATATATATATATATATATATATATATATATATATAGTAGAGAATGGTAGTTTGCTTGAAGCATTGCTGGGTATAGTAGTAGTAAGTTTTTGAAAGGCTGTGGGCAATGCAAGTTCCGGGTAAGATGCAAGTTGTAAGGAAAAAAAAACAATAACAATAAATCGAATACGAAATATGACTTACTATTTATTTTTCCTTTTTTTCTAAAATCTTACATAACAGCAAGAATGTTTTTAGCTGTTCGTGTGATGTCCGGGTGATTAAAATCACTATTTGATATTTCGGGAAAAGACATCCCTTTGTCAAAAATAATTAAACCAGAAGAAAAAATAGTTTTTGCTTTCTCCGACTGTGTAGAGAATACTACAAAACAAAATGGCTGCCAGATGTAGACCGCAGCGAAAACTATAGCAGTCTCGCAGGGAATGTAAATTAAATTAAATTTTATTTTAAGATTATGTTAAATATATGATTTGGTGTTCAAAAATATTTGTGTAATGTTGGTTAAGTGTATGGTGTTCGATAAACTGTTAGTTTTAATAATAATAATATATATATATATATATTTTATTTATTATTTTTTTTTATTAAGCTTATATTTGATTATTTACTTTTATTTCAGTGTGTTTTATCTTCATATTTTTATAAAAATATGTAAAGAAAATGAAGAATATATATAGATAAACAATTAAACAAACAATAATACATAAATATGTATATATATATATGTATATATGCATGTATGTGTATATATGTTCTATATATATATACTAATATTGTTATACAGATTTCCACCTAAAAAAATCCAGAGTTACTCCCCTTTATCTTATAGTAAATATATCAAGTTAATTCGTTAAACTAATTTGACGAAACTCACAATTAGTAACACTTCTTAAATAGATGATAATCTATAAGTTTGATAGATCTAGAATATTTAAAATGTGACATTAATTGCTCTACTTTATATTAAAATTCTTAAAATACGAAAGAAAGATAAACAAAATAAAAATATGAAGATAAAACACACTGAAATAAAAGTAAATAATCAAATATAAGCTTAATGAAAAAGAAAATTATAAATATAAATATATATATATATATATATATATATATATATATATATATATATATATATATATATATATAATATATATATATTATTAAAACTAACAGTTTATCGAACACCATACACTTAACCAACATTACACAAACATTTTTGAACACCAAATCATATATTTAACATAATCTTAAAATAAAATTTAATTTAATTTACATTCCCTGCGAGACTGTTATAGTTTTCGCTGCGGTCTACATCTACATTTGTTTTGTAGTATTCTCTACACAGTCGGAGAAGAAAACTTTTTTTTTTTCTTCTGGTTTAATTATTTTTGACAAAGTATCCCAAAATATCAAATAGTGATTTTTAATCACCCGGACATCACACGAACAACTAAAACACTCTTGCTGTTATGTAAGATTTTAGAAAAAAAGGAAAAATAAATAGTAAGTCATATTTCGTATTCGATTTATTGTTATTATTTTTTTTCCTTACAACTTGCATCTTACCCGGAACTTGCATTGCCCACAGCCTTTCAAAAACTTACTTCTAATATATATATATATATATATATATATATATATATATATATATATATATATATATATATATATATATATATATATATATATATATATATATTATATAGTCATCATCTACAGACGGCTATTTCGTCGTAGCAAACGCACCAACCCAGATGCCCGGCTATTACAAACCGTGACCACTGGTGTTGGATCTTCTATCACCTGAGCTAAAGCAGTCTAAGAAATGATATCGTTTTCTGAATTAATTTTACGATACTGATAACGGAGATGACTTAATTCTTTTTATGGAAGAATATTGCAATCATTTCTTTATTAGAGTGCTCCACCCATAATGATAATCTCAGACGGTCGCAAGATTCGAAGTCGTTAATATCCTAGATAGAGCAATATTACATAGAGCAGGTGTTTTTAAACACCGCGTTGTCCCAGAAAAAGATTTTCAGTGTATTTTCTAATACTATTGTATACCAGAAAAGGTATCCTACGTTGCTCGGAAGTCAAGGTTCAATATCCAGGATAGAGTAGGTGTGTGAAATAAACAGTAGTACATTTTCAATATGGTATATGACGGATGGAGAAGGGGGATACAAGAAATTCAGCGTTGCCCGAGAATACACTAAAATAAATATGGGTTTCATTATATTATTAAGGGGGAAGATGACTAAACGGCGTTGCTCGGGAATTAATTAAAACAAATATATTTCATTACATTATTATTATTATTATTAATACATTAAAACAAGAGAGAGAAATGGGCTGGGTGGAGGTGAAAGAGGGGTGAAGAGAGGGATGTGGAAAAAGGGGGAAGGGGGAAAGAGAGAAAGATAGAGAGAGGGATTGAGAGAGATAGGAGTTTTAATATAGAGATGTTATACACTTTTTAATCTATTCTGTTTTGTTTTTATAGCCCTGGACAATGCCGAGTAGACACACACACACACACACGCGCGCGCGCATATATATATATATATATATATATATATATATATATATATATATATATATATAGTAGAGAATGGTAGTTTGCTTGAAGCATTGCTGGGTATAGTAGTAGTAAGTTTTTGAAAGGCTGTGGGCAATGCAATTCCGGGTAAGATGCAAGTTGAAAGGAAAGGAACAAAAACAATAAAAATAAATCGAATACGATATAAGACTTACTATTTATTTTTCCTTTTTTTTCCTTTTTTTTTTTTTTTTTTTCTTACATAACAGCAAGAGTGTTTTAGCTGTCCGGGTGATTAAAAATCACTATTTGATATTTCGGGAAAAGACATCCCTTTTTCAAAAATAATTAGACCAGAAGAAGAATAATATTTTATTCTTCTCCGACTGTGTAGAGAATAATACAAAACAAAATGGCTGCCAGATATAGACCGCAGCAAAAAAAAACAGTTTCACAGGGAATATAAATTAAGTTAAGTTTTATTTTAATATTGTGTTAAATATATGATTGGTGTTTAGAATATTAGTGTAATGTTGGTTAGGTGTATGGTGTTCGATAAACTGTTATTTTTGATAATATATATATATCATTTTTTTATTTTATTTTATTTTTTTTTTTTATATTTGAATATTTACTTTGTTTTATCTTCGTATTTTTAATTTGTTTATCTTTCTATCGTAATTTAAGAATTTTAATATAAATTAAAGTAATTAGTCTCATATTTTAAATATTCTAGATCTATCTACTTATCGATTTCGATTATCATCTATTAAAGAAGTGTTATTAATTACTAATTGTGAGTTTCGTCAAATTAGATTAACGAATTAACTTATTAAATTGATATATTTATTATAAGATAAAGGGGAGTAACTCTGGATTTTTTAAAATATTTTTTTTTATAATTAATTTTTTAATTTTTTTTTTTTTTTTTTTTAATTTTATAAAATCTTTTTTTTTGGTGGAGATCTGTATAACAATATTAGTATATATATACAACATATATACACAAATGCATATATACATATATATATACATATCTATGTATTATTGTTTGTTTAATTGTTTATCTATATATATTCATCAATTTCTTTACATATTTGTTTGTTTTTTTTTTTTTTTTTTTGTTTTTTTTTATTTTTTATAATCTTTTTTTTTGGTGGAGATCTGTATAACAATATTAGTATATATATACAACATATATACACAAATGCATATATACATATATATATACATATCTATGTATTATTGTTTGTTTAATTGTTTATCTATATATATTCATCAATTTCTTTACATATTTGTTTGTTTGTTTTTTTTTTGTTTTGTTTTTTTTATTTATTTATTTATTTATTTTTTATTATTATTATTTACTTGTTTAATTTATTTTATGAATTATTTATTTAATATTTGCATGTTATTTGTATACATTCTATATGTGTTTGGATTTATTATTAATAATGCTAGGTTATGGAGTGACTTATTTTGGTGGGTTAGACGAGTATGCTGAATATGGTTTTTGGTTTGTGGTTGAAAGTGTGTAAGGATGGAAGTTCATATGGGGAGGGGCCTGTTTGATTGTTTGGGTGTATGGTGAGTTTATTATGGGAGGTGAGTAATGAGTGAAATGGTGGAAACGGACTCTGTTAAGTGTTAGATATGGGGGTTGGTTGGTGGATGGGGGGTAGATATTATAGAATGAAAGGTGAGTAGAGCTCGTGACGTTGATTGAGTGAGGGGTTTAATCTGGAGATGAGGATTGATTCTGTGATTCTAAGGTCACCGATGTTTCTGACAGACGCTAAGATGGAGACGTGAATATCGCGCTGAGTGTTTGAGCAAATCTCTATGTGTTTGTGGAAAGAGGATATACGGGTATTCAAGTGCTCCTTTATGCGCAAGTGTAGCGGTCTTGTAGTGTTGCCGATGTAAAATTTTTTGCATTTATTACACTGTAGTTTGTAAACACAGTTAGTGCGAAGGCACAGACCTGTGTTGGAGATAGGGCAATTGGCCAGGGAGCAGGGTTCGGGTGTGTGGTTAGTGTGTTTATTAGATAGATGTTGGCGTAAGGAGGTGCCAGTATGTGTTAGTTGTATGTTAAGGTTTTCCTTATGTATTGCCTTGCGGATGGAGGTGGTGATCTTATCGCTGAAGAAAGGGAGTTTTAAGAAGCATGTGTTAGCGAGGGTGCGGTGTCTACGTGTTTTGGGCTTATTTAGGTGGGCTATGGTTGGGGCGGGGTAGCCATTATTTTGGAGGGTTTGGTGGAAGTTTTTAGTGTGTGATATTTTGTCAGCAGCAGAAGAGCATTTATTTTGTATTCGGGTAATTTCATTATGGGCATAACTTAATTTGGCTTTTGTGGGCAGGGCAGACTTATAGTGTATGAAAAGGTTTTTGCAGGCAGGTTTCCTATAGAAGTTAGTGTGTATAGAGCCATCTTCGGTGATGTTAAGGTTGAAATCAAGGAGAGAGAGTGAGCCGGACTCGTTTGGGTGTTCTATGGTGAATTGTATGTGGGGGTCGGTGTTGTTGAATGTGTTGAATATTTGTGTGGCTTCGTCTTGAGAGGATGTAAGGATTAGAATGTCATCTATATATCTGGAGAAGAATATATAGGAGAGGCAGGAGTTAAGTGCTCGTTGTTCTAACCGGTTCATGTAGGTGATGGCTAAGAGACCGGAAAGGCTAGAACCCATGGGGAGGCCGGAGATTTGTTTGAAAGTGTGCTGCTGAAAGGTAAAGTATGTGTTGTCGATGATGATGTATAAGAGATTGTGAATGTCAGTAGGTGTTAGTCCGAAGAGCTCTAGGTTGTCAGAGGAAGATATGTGGTCGGTGATGAGGTCTATGGCTGGGTGTGCGGGTATTGAGGTGTAGAGGGAGATTACGTCTAGGCTAAATATATAGTTGTTAGTTTGTAGTTGTTGGTGTTGGAGTGAGTGTAGTCTGCTAATTACTTGGTCGGAGCTGCTGACATGTGCGGGGAAGGTGGAGAGTAGTGGTTTGAGTAGTTGAGAGAGAAGCCAAGAGATTTTATAGAGTGGTCCTTCAATACTAGAGACTATAGGTCTAATTTGTGTGTGTGTGTTGGTCTTGTGTGTTTTAATGAGGTGGTAGAAGGTGGGAAGTCTGCTATTTTTGGTGGTGAAGTTGATTTTGTATTTTTTGGGGAGGTTACGTGTGAGACAGATTTGGGACCAGGTGTTGTTAATGGAGTTTTGGACTAATGTGGCTGAAATGTTGGGGGCGGGGGTGTATAGGTTGTTGTTGTTAAGATGTTCGAGAGCGAGTATGTTGTATGAGTCTTGAGAGATGATACAGAATTCCTTACCTTTATCAGAGGGTAAGTAAACTAGGTTTTTATTTTTCAGGTTTTCTAGGGTAAGGCGTTGGGATCTGGTGATGTTAGGGGTGATGTGGGGTTGTTCTTGTTGGAGTATATCAAGGATCCTCTGTTTTAATCTAGAAAGTTTTTGATCAAGTAGGTGGTTACTAGGTGGTGGGTGTAGTGGGTGGTCAAGCTGGTAGACAGGGAAGGAATTAGTAGTGTTGGTTGTATTATTAGGGATGTCTAGGGTGGGTTGATTAAATGCTGTGAGCCATTTGAGGTGATAAGCTGTTCTACAGAATTGAGTCTCGATCTTAAGTTTTGTGTGGTCGTTTAGCTTTTGGGTGGTGATGAATTTGGGGCCAAGGCTGAGAAGCTCAGTCTCGGCAGTAGTAAGGGAGCCGGTGAGGTCAGTGACCATGGGGGGGCTAGTGAGGTGGTTGTTGGAGTTGTAGGTTCTGGTGGTACTAGTGTTCTTGGTGATGTGAGGTTGAGAATATTTCTGGGAAAGCCAAGTGAATTTCCGTTTAAGTCGGTTTTTCTCGAGGTTGAAGCAATGGTGATAGGCATCATTGACAGCCG
Organism: Sepiola atlantica; assembly: GCA_963556195.1. Lineage (NCBI taxonomy): Eukaryota > Metazoa > Mollusca > Cephalopoda > Sepiida > Sepiolidae > Sepiola > Sepiola atlantica. Next base: position 213,560,108 of record OY744517.1, read on the forward strand.
TAGATATGTTGTGTGTTGATTGTTCTGTGGGTGTGGATAGTGAGGAGTTGATCTCTGTGATGGTGTTGATGAGTTGATGAAGTTTACAATGGAGGTATTGGATAATTTTCTTGATACAATAGTTATGTATGAATTTTCTGGCTGGGTAAAGTATGGGTAGGTGGAGGCAGGCAGGTAGGTGGATGTTTTGTATAGTGTTGGGTGTTATGTTGTGCTTGAGGCATCTTTTGAGGAAGCGGATCTGGCAGCTGGCTTTGGCACGTTTCTCCGAGAGTCGGAATAATTCTCTGGCGTATGCAAACTGTGTCTGGCCTAGACGAAGTGTTAGTAGAGAATGGTAGTTTGCTTGAAGCATTGCTGGGTATAGTAGTAGTAAGTTTTTGAAAGGCTGTGGGCAATGCAATTCCGGGTAAGATGCAAGTTGAAAGGAAAGGAACAAAAACAATAAAAATAAATCGAATACGATATAAGACTTACTATTTATTTTTCCTTTTTTTCCTTTTTTTTTTTTTTTTTTTCTTACATAACAGCAAGAGTGTTTTAGCTGTCCGGGTGATTAAAAATCACTATTTGATATTTCGGGAAAAGACATCCCTTTTTCAAAAATAATTAGACCAGAAGAAGAATAATATTTTATTCTTCTCCGACTGTGTAGAGAATAATACAAAACAAAATGGCTGCCAGATATAGACCGCAGCAAAAAAACAGTTTCACAGGGAATATAAATTAAGTTAAGTTTTATTTTAATATTGTGTTAAATATATGATTGGTGTTTAGAATATTAGTGTAATGTTGGTTAGGTGTATGGTGTTCGATAAACTGTTATTTTTGATAATATATATATATCATTTTTTTATTTTATTTATTTTTTTTTTTTTATATTTGAATATTTACTTTGTTTTATCTTCGTATTTTTAATTTGTTTATCTTTCTATCGTAATTTAAGAATTTTAATATAAATTAAAGTAATTAGTCTCATATTTTAAATATTCTAGATCTATCTACTTATCGATTTCGATTATCATCTATTAAAGAAGTGTTATTAATTACTAATTGTGAGTTTCGTCAAATTAGATTAACGAATTAACTTATTAAATTGATATATTTATTATAAGATAAAGGGGAGTAACTCTGGATTTTTTAAAATATTTTTTTTTATAATTAATTTTTTAATTTTTTTTTTTTTTTTTTTAAATTTTTAACCAACACACACACACAAATTAGACCTATAGTCTCTAGTATTGAAGGACCACTCTATAAAATCTCTTGGCTTCTCTCTCAACTACTCAAACCACTACTCTCCACCTTCCCCGCACATGTCAGCAGCTCCGACCAAGTAATTAGCAGACTACACTCACTCCAACACCAACAACTACAAACTAACAACTATATATTTAGCCTAGACGTAATCTCCCTCTACACCTCAATACCCGCACACCCAGCCATAGACCTCATCACCGACCACATATCTTCCTCTGACAACCTAGAGCTCTTCGGACTAACACCTACTGACATTCACAATCTCTTATACATCATCATCGACAACACATACTTTACCTTTCAGCAGCACACTTTCAAACAAATCTCCGGCCTCCCCATGGGTTCTAGCCTTTCCGGTCTCTTAGCCATCACCTACATGAACCGGTTAGAACAACGAGCACTTAACTCCTGCCTCTCCTATATATTCTTCTCCAGATATATAGATGACATTCTAATCCTTACATCCTCTCAAGACGAAGCCACACAAATATTCAACACATTCAACAACACCGACCCCCACATACAATTCACCATAGAACACCCAAACGAGTCCGGCTCACTCTCTCTCCTTGATTTCAACCTTAACATCACCGAAGATGGCTCTATACACACTAACTTCTATAGGAAACCTGCCTGCAAAAACCTTTTCATACACTATAAGTCTGCCCTGCCCACAAAAGCCAAATTAAGTTATGCCCATAATGAAATTACCCGAATACAAAATAAATGCTCTTCTGCTGCTGACAAAATATCACACACTAAAAACTTCCACCAAACCCTCCAAAATAATGGCTACCCCGCCCCAACCATAGCCCACCTAAATAAGCCCAAAACACGTAGACACCGCACCCTCGCTAACACATGCTTCTTAAAACTCCCTTTCTTCAGCGATAAGATCACCACCTCCATCCGCAAGGCAATACATAAGGAAAACCTTAACATACAACTAACACATACTGGCACCTCCTTACGCCAACATCTATCTAATAAACACACTAACCACACACCCGAACCCTGCTCCCTGGCCAATTGCCCTATCTCCAACACAGGTCTGTGCCTTCGCACTAACTGTGTTTACAAACTACAGTGTAATAAATGCAAAAAATTTTACATCGGCAACACTACAAGACCGCTACACTTGCGCATAAAGGAGCACTTGAATACCCGTATATCCTCTTTCCACAAACACATAGAGATTTGCTCAAACACTCAGCGCGATATTCACGTCTCCATCTTAGCGTCTGTCAGAAACATCGGTGACCTTAGAATCACAGAATCAATCCTCATCTCCAGATTAAACCCCTCACTCAATCAACGTCACGAGCTCTACTCACCTTTCATTCTATAATATCTACCCCCCATCCACCAACCAACCCCCATATCTAACACTTAACAGAGTCCGTTTCCACCATTTCACTCATTACTCACCTCCCATAATAAACTCACCATACACCCAAACAATCAAACAGGCCCCTCCCCATATGAACTTCCAAAAAACCATATTCAGCATACTCGTCTAACCCACCAAAATAAGTCACTCCATAACCTAGCATTATTAATAATAAATCCAAACACATATAGAATGTATACAAATAACATGCAAATATTAAATAAATAATTCATAAAATAAATTAAACAAGTAAATAATAATAATAAAAAATAAATAAATAAATAAATAAAAAAAACAAAACAAAAAAAAAACAAAAAAAAAACAAACAAACAAATATGTAAAGAAATTGATGAATATATATAGATAAACAATTAAACAAACAATAATACATAGATATGTATATATATATGTATATATGCATTTGTGTATATATGTTGTATATATATACTAATATTGTTATACAGATCTCCACCAAAAAAAAAGATTATAAAAAATTAAAAAAAACAAAAAAAAAACAAAAAACAAACAAACAAATATGTAAAGAAATTGATGAATATATATAGATAAACAATTAAACAAACAATAATACATAGATATGTATATATATATATGTATATATGCATTTGTGTATATATGTTGTATATATATACTAATATTGTTATACAGATCTCCACCAAAAAAAAAGATTTTATAAAATTAAAAAAAAAAAAAAAAAAAATTAAAAAATTAATTATAAAAAAAAATATTTTAAAAAATCCAGAGTTACTCCCCTTTATCTTATAATAAATATATCAATTTAATAAGTTAATTCGTTAATCTAATTTGACGAAACTCACAATTAGTAATTAATAACACTTCTTTAATAGATGATAATCGAAATCGATAAGTAGATAGATCTAGAATATTTAAAATATGAGACTAATTACTTTAATTTATATTAAAATTCTTAAATTACGATAGAAAGATAAACAAATTAAAAATACGAAGATAAAACAAAGTAAATATTCAAATATAAAAAAAAAAAAAATAAATAAAATAAAAAAATGATATATATATATTATCAAAAATAACAGTTTATCGAACACCATACACCTAACCAACATTACACTAATATTCTAAACACCAATCATATATTTAACACAATATTAAAATAAAACTTAACTTAATTTATATTCCCTGTGAAACTGTTTTTTTTGCTGCGGTCTATATCTGGCAGCCATTTTGTTTTGTATTATTCTCTACACAGTCGGAGAAGAATAAAATATTATTCTTCTTCTGGTCTAATTATTTTTGAAAAAGGGATGTCTTTTCCCGAAATATCAAATAGTGATTTTTAATCACCCGGACAGCTAAAACACTCTTGCTGTTATGTAAGAAAAAAAAAAAAAAAAAAAGGAAAAAAAAGGAAAAATAAATAGTAAGTCTTATATCGTATTCGATTTATTTTTATTGTTTTTGTTCCTTTCCTTTCAACTTGCATCTTACCCGGAATTGCATTGCCCACAGCCTTTCAAAAACTTACTACTACTATACCCAGCAATGCTTCAAGCAAACTACCATTCTCTACTAACACTTCGTCTAGGCCAGACACAGTTTGCATACGCCAGAGAATTATTCCGACTCTCGGAGAAACGTGCCAAAGCCAGCTGCCAGATCCGCTTCCTCAAAAGATGCCTCAAGCACAACATAACACCCAACACTATACAAAACATCCACCTACCTGCCTGCCTCCACCTACCCATACTTTACCCAGCCAGAAAATTCATACATAACTATTGTATCAAGAAAATTATCCAATACCTCCATTGTAAACTTCATCAACTCATCAACACCATCACAGAGATCAACTCCTCACTATCCACACCCACAGAACAATCAACACACAACATATCTACGGCTGTCAATGATGCCTATCACCATTGCTTCAACCTCGAGAAAAACCGACTTAAACGGAAATTCACTTGGCTTTCCCAGAAATATTCTCAACCTCACATCACCAAGAACACTAGTACCACCAGAACCTACAACTCCAACAACCACCTCACTAGCCCCCCCATGGTCACTGACCTCACCGGCTCCCTTACTACTGCCGAGACTGAGCTTCTCAGCCTTGGCCCCAAATTCATCACCACCCAAAAGCTAAACGACCACACAAAACTTAAGATCGAGACTCAATTCTGTAGAACAGCTTATCACCTCAAATGGCTCACAGCATTTAATCAACCCACCCTAGACATCCCTAATAATACAACCAACACTACTAATTCCTTCCCTGTCTACCAGCTTGACCACCCACTACACCCACCACCTAGTAACCACCTACTTGATCAAAAACTTTCTAGATTAAAACAGAGGATCCTTGATATACTCCAACAAGAACAACCCCACATCACCCCTAACATCACCAGATCCCAACGCCTTACCCTAGAAAACCTGAAAAATAAAAACCTAGTTTACTTACCCTCTGATAAAGGTAAGGAATTCTGTATCATCTCTCAAGACTCATACAACATACTCGCTCTCGAACATCTTAACAACAACAACCTATACACCCCCGCCCCCAACATTTCAGCCACATTAGTCCAAAACTCCATTAACAACACCTGGTCCCAAATCTGTCTCACACGTAACCTCCCCAAAAAATACAAAATCAACTTCACCACCAAAAATAGCAGACTTCCCACCTTCTACCACCTCATTAAAACACACAAGACCAACACACACACACAAATTAGACCTATAGTCTCTAGTATTGAAGGACCACTCTATAAAATCTCTTGGCTTCTCTCTCAACTACTCAAACCACTACTCTCCACCTTCCCCGCACATGTCAGCAGCTCCGACCAAGTAATTAGCAGACTACACTCACTCCAACACCAACAACTACAAACTAACAACTATATATTTAGCCTAGACGTAATCTCCCTCTACACCTCAATACCCGCACACCCAGCCATAGACCTCATCACCGACCACATATCTTCCTCTGACAACCTAGAGCTCTTCGGACTAACACCTACTGACATTCACAATCTCTTATACATCATCATCGACAACACATACTTTACCTTTCAGCAGCACACTTTCAAACAAATCTCCGGCCTCCCCATGGGTTCTAGCCTTTCCGGTCTCTTAGCCATCACCTACATGAACCGGTTAGAACAACGAGCACTTAACTCCTGCCTCTCCTATATATTCTTCTCCAGATATATAGATGACATTCTAATCCTTACATCCTCTCAAGACGAAGCCACACAAATATTCAACACATTCAACAACACCGACCCCCACATACAATTCACCATAGAACACCCAAACGAGTCCGGCTCACTCTCTCTCCTTGATTTCAACCTTAACATCACCGAAGATGGCTCTATACACACTAACTTCTATAGGAAACCTGCCTGCAAAAACCTTTTCATACACTATAAGTCTGCCCTGCCCACAAAAGCCAAATTAAGTTATGCCCATAATGAAATTACCCGAATACAAAATAAATGCTCTTCTGCTGCTGACAAAATATCACACACTAAAAACTTCCACCAAACCCTCCAAAATAATGGCTACCCCGCCCCAACCATAGCCCACCTAAATAAGCCCAAAACACGTAGACACCGCACCCTCGCTAACACATGCTTCTTAAAACTCCCTTTCTTCAGCGATAAGATCACCACCTCCATCCGCAAGGCAATACATAAGGAAAAACTTAACATACAACTAACACATACTGGCACCTCCTTACGCCAACATCTATCTAATAAACACACTAACCACACACCCGAACCCTGCTCCCTGGCCAATTGCCCTATCTCCAACACAGGTCTGTGCCTTCGCACTAACTGTGTTTACAAACTACAGTGTAATAAATGCAAAAAATTTTACATCGGCAACACTACAAGACCGCTACACTTGCGCATAAAGGAGCACTTGAATACCCGTATATCCTCTTTCCACAAACACATAGAGATTTGCTCAAACACTCAGCGCGATATTCACGTCTCCATCTTAGCGTCTGTCAGAAACATCGGTGACCTTAGAATCACAGAATCAATCCTCATCTCCAGATTAAACCCCTCACTCAATCAACGTCACGAGCTCTACTCACCTTTCATTCTATAATATCTACCCCCCATCCACCAACCAACCCCCATATCTAACACTTAACAGAGTCCGTTTCCACCATTTCACTCATTACTCACCTCCCATAATAAACTCACCATACACCCAAACAATCAAACAGGCCCCTCCCCATATGAACTTCCATCCTTACACACTTTCAACCACAAACCAAAAACCATATTCAGCATACTCGTCTAACCCACCAAAATAAGTCACTCCATAACCTAGCATTATTAATAATAAATCCAAACACATATAGAATGTATACAAATAACATGCAAATATTAAATAAATAATTCATAAAATAAATTAAACAAGTAAATAATAATAATAAAAAATAAATAAATAAATAAATAAAAAAAACAAAACAAAAAAAAAACAAAAAAAAAACAAACAAACAAATATGTAAAGAAATTGATGAATATATATAGATAAACAATTAAACAAACAATAATACATAGATATGTATATATATATGTATATATGCATTTGTGTATATATGTTGTATATATATACTAATATTGTTATACAGATCTCCACCAAAAAAAAAGATTATAAAAAATTAAAAAAAACAAAAAAACAAACAAACAAATATGTAAAGAAATTGATGAATATATATAGATAAACAATTAAACAAACAATAATACATAGATATGTATATATATATGTATATATGCATTTGTGTATATATGTTGTATATATATACTAATATTGTTATACAGATCTCCACCAAAAAAAAAAGATTTTATAAAATTAAAAAAAAAAAAAAAAAAAATTAAAAAATTAATTATAAAAAAAAATATTTTAAAAAATCCAGAGTTACTCCCCTTTATCTTATAATAAATATATCAATTTAATAAGTTAATTCGTTAATCTAATTTGACGAAACTCACAATTAGTAATTAATAACACTTCTTTAATAGATGATAATCGAAATCGATAAGTAGATAGATCTAGAATATTTAAAATATGAGACTAATTACTTTAATTTATATTAAAATTCTTAAATTACGATAGAAAGATAAACAAATTAAAAATACGAAGATAAAACAAAGTAAATATTCAAATATAAAAAAAAAAAAAATAAATAAAATAAAAAAATGATATATATATATTATCAAAAATAACAGTTTATCGAACACCATACACCTAACCAACATTACACTAATATTCTAAACACCAATCATATATTTAACACAATATTAAAATAAAACTTAACTTAATTTATATTCCCTGTGAAACTGTTTTTTTGCTGCGGTCTATATCTGGCAGCCATTTTGTTTTGTATTATTCTCTACACAGTCGGAGAAGAATAAAATATTATTCTTCTTCTGGTCTAATTATTTTTGAAAAAGGGATGTCTTTTCCCGAAATATCAAATAGTGATTTTTAATCACCCGGACAGCTAAAACACTCTTGCTGTTATGTAAGAAAAAAAAAAAAAAAAAAAAGGAAAAAAAAGGAAAAATAAATAGTAAGTCTTATATCGTATTCGATTTATTTTTATTGTTTTTGTTCCTTTCCTTTCAACTTGCATCTTACCCGGAATTGCATTGCCCACAGCCTTTCAAAAACTTACTACTAATATATATATATATATATATATATATATATATATATATATATATATATATATATATATATATATATATAAGGCGTATTATGGTTGATTACGAAAATAAGAGAAAGAGATACTAAAAATTGTTGGGAGTAGTTTTTAAAATTCTGTCAAATTTTTAAAATAAGATAAGAAGGAGTGTTATATATTCGTTGGAAAAATGTTAAGATTCATAAGGCAAAATTAAATAAATAAATAATAATAATAATAATAATAATAATAATAATAATAATAATAATAATAATCTATATGAATACGATAGCGTGTGTGTTCGTATGTCACGCTTACACCAAAAGCTCTGCGCATGCGTGCCGCACCTAGATTTGGAAAAGCATTCACGTCACTTAATTTTCGTAAGATTTTCAAGTATTGCCCTTTGACCCAACGGTTAACGACGTAAGATTTTTACGTCGGTTTTTTACGTCGGCCCGACTGGTTTATAATTCGACCCCAACCAACTTCTTAGATTTTTTTTTTACATCGAAGGGGAGGAGTGGGGACGACTGGGGAGACACATATTATATAGCGTGTGTTATTTTGTGTGTCCCGCTTACATCAAAAGCAACCACCTTCCGAATCTTTGTATGCTACTCTTGAATTGGAGCCAACTTTAATTTAATCGAAAACATTTACAAAGTAAGGTTTAGTCGTCGAAATATTACCGTCACTAAAAATATTGTATATAAAGAAGTTTTGTAGATTGTTTCATGTATTGTTAATTTTAAAAAATAAATATACAAGTCAAATCTTATATTTTATTCAAACATGTATAGGTTAGGAACAAGATAATTAGTATTGAAAACATCATTTCGTGTAATTTACACGGGTCCCGCTAGTAATAATAATAATAATAATAATAATAATAATAATAATAATAATAATAATAATAAGAAGAAGACGAAGAAAGGGAAGATGAAGAAGAAGAAAAAGAAGATTTGTAGTAGAAATTGATTTAATAAGAATAATATGTTGACTAAAAAAGAAAGAAT
>OY744517.1:213574483-213589483 GCA_963556195.1 Sepiola atlantica
TTTGAATCGGATTAATAGTGTTAACATGTTATCTTGGTTAAAATTAAAGACGTCTTCAATCTTATACTAGCAAGGACACCCGGCATTACCCGGGGAGCAATGTAGATTAAAGACGTCTTCAATCTTATACTAACAAGGACACCCAGCATTACCCGGGGAGCAATGTAGATTAAAGACGTCTTCAATCTTATACTAGCAAGGACATCCGGCATTAACCGGGGAGCAATGTAGATTAAAGACATCTTCAATCTTATACTTCCAAGGACACCCAGCATTACCCGGGAGCAATGTAGATTAAAGACATCTTCAATCTTATACTAGCAAGGACACCCAGCATTACCCGGGGAACAATGTAGATTAAAGACGTCTTCAATCTTATACTAGCAAGGACACCCAGCATTACCCGGGAAGCAATGTAGATTAAAGACATCTTCAATCTTATACTAGCAAGGACACTCAGCATTACCCGGGGAACAATGTAGATTAAAGACGTCTTCAATCTTATACTAGCAAGGACACCCAGCATTACCCGAGAAGCAATGTAGATTAAAGACATCTTCAATCTTATACTAGCAAGGACACCCAGCATTACCCGGGAAGCAATGTAGATTAAAGACATCTTCAATCTTATACTAGCAAGGACACCCAGCATTACCCGGGAAGCAATGTAGATTAAAGACATCTTCAATCTTATACTAGCAAGGACACCCAGCATTACCCGGGAAGCAATGTAGATTAAAGACATCTTCAATCTTATACTAGCAAAGACACCCAGCATTACCCGGGAAGCAATGTAGATTAAAGACATCTTCAATCTTATACTAGCAAAGACACCCAGCATTACCCGGGAAGCAATGTAGATTAAAGACATCTTCAATCTTATACTTCCAAGGACACCCAGCATTACCCGGGAAGCAATGTAGATTAAAGACATCTTCAATCTTATACTAGCAAGGACAGCCAGCATTACCCGGGAAGCAATGTAGATTAAAGACATCTTCAATCTTATACTAGCAAGGACACCCAGCATTACCCGGGAAGCAATGTAGATTAAAGACATCTTCAATCTTATACTAGCAAGGACACCCAGCATTACCCGGGAAGCAATGTAGATTAAAGACATCTTCAATCTTATACTAGCAAGGACACCCAGCATTACCCGGGAAGCAATGTAGATTAAAGACATCTTCAATCTTATACTAGCAAGGACAGCCAGCATTACCCGGGAAGCAATGTAGATTAAAGACATCTTCAATCTTATACTAGCAAGGACACCCAGCATTACCCGGGAAGCAATGTAGATTAAAGACATCTTCAATCTTATACTAACAAAGAAATCAGGAGCAAAAACTCAGAAGGTGAAAGCTTTTGGTTCAGCTTTTCGTTCATTTGTTTTTTTGTCACCTGAAGATTATTTGATGAAACTGAAAAAATAAACAAATCCTCTTTGGGTAGAAGTAAGTTTATTGCTTACTGTCTGAGGCGCCCCTACCGGGGAATGCCGACGGAGCTGCCCAGGCAATTTTTAATGGCCAGAGTGCTCACCTTCTCGGGCGCTGGCTTTTCAACCCCCACTTTCCCGACCCGACCTTGGGTCACATCTTACCTTGTGGGAGTAAGATAAAACTGGCATTGTGCCTAACCTCCTGAAGAGGAGGTAAATAATGCTCGACGTAAAAACGACAATTTTTATTTAATCATTTTTCCAATAAAAAATAAATAATTAAACGAAGATAATGAAACTGAAAACAAAAAACAAATCTTTAATACTTGTGCTTTTGTTTCTATCCTTCTTTGCCTTTTGGCTAAGATCGGAGTGTGGTATCTGTTCCGATGGGTGCTGCACCCCATACTGGTGTTGTCTTGGCCTTCGGGTCTTGATTTGCGCCGGTCAATGGGTCTGTCCTGTGCAGTTCTGGGAGGTCCGCTTTCCCGGGCTTTGCCTCCCTTCTTTGGGGAGGAGTAGGTTTTTTGCTTGCTGCCTGAGGCGCGCCTGCCGGAGAATGCCGACGGGGCTGCCCAGGCAATTTTTACACCCCACTTTCCCGACCCGACGGTGGGTCACATCTTACTTGTGGGAGTAAGATAAAAACTGGCCTTGTGCCTAACTCCTGGAGAGGAGTAAATCAATACTCGACGTAAAAAAGATAATTTTTATTTCAACATTTTTCCAATAAAACATAAATATTTTTTTAAATTGGATAAATAATTATTTAATAATGTAACATTTATAAGATGAATAGTCTACAGTGATTTTTTTTAATAATTTAAAACTTTATGAAAACGAGTGAAATGATGAGAAATAGTTCAAACATTTATCTTAAAAGATAGTGAAAAATCAGTTTTAAAATTGCTGTTTAGATTGTTTATAAAACTGAAATTAAAAAAAATTATATCTGATTTAATTTCATTAGGGGCTTATCTGTAATTATTTTAATAATCAGATTTCTTAACAAGAGTTATTTATTTTTTATATCAATGAATGAAAACTATTTTTTTTTTATCTTAAATAACTAAAACATTTTTTATCCGACGCAAATTACTTCTAAATCCAACTAAATAATCTAATGGTCTGTAATATTTCCGTTCATTTAATTAATTTTTACTTTTAATGTGTTTTTGTATTAAAAGCAGATATTTCTTTTATATTCAAAAAATAAAAATAACCAACAGAATAACAACTGATTATGACGATGAAAATAAATTGTTATCAAATATTTGTCCTCGTTTATTTCATTACCCTTTCTTTCACAAGACCATAACAGTTAGGTTGGGAGGTGACGGTGGTTAAGTGAATATCGACACGGACTGAAGACCTGGGCGTTCCAAGTTCGAATCCAGTCGGTTCCACAGTACCACTTTCACTTAGGGATGTTGGCAACCTTCTCGTGGTCCTTCCCGTAAGTACCCGCTGTCTTTCCAGAAAAATTTCTAACTAGAAAAACATCGGGGGAAACTAATGCCAACACCAGAATCATCTGATTCACACGAAAGAAGAAGAAGAACAGTTAGGTTAAAAAAAAACATAAGCCGGCAGAATAACGAACCCTCGTTATTCTGCCGGGACCGGCAAAATAACGACCCTCTCATTATTTTGCTGGTCCCGGCAGAATAACGAGGGTGTCGTTATTTTGCCGGGACCGGCAAAATAGCCTCTTCCTAAAATAAAACACTCGGGTCAAACAACAAAAACGAGGGTTAAAGTGATAAGTAGAAATTGAATCAGGTCACTTAGTGAGTTAATTGCAAATTACGACTAAAAATAAAATAAATAAAATGTGTCTTTTTAAACACAAATCACAAAACTAAGGAAAATGTTAACATGTATTTTGTGAGAATATTAACAAAACATCATCACAATTGTTATGGTATTACGTAAATAAAGAAATACTCTTCAATTTATATTCATTAAATTTATTTTAAATCGACGGACACTGGGCAATCAAAACAAGTTAAATTTTCAAAGTAGGTCGGATAATATATTAGAAATTTGATAACCAAATGAATTAGCAAAATATCAAAATTAACATGAAAAATGTGTATGACGTAAAGCGATGATGTAAATGATAGACTGAAATAGATAGACAGGCAATAGAGATTAGGAACATAGCCAGAACACGAAGCGAGAGAGCAAAAAAGAAGGTCGGACGAGTCTACTTTAAATCAGGTATACAGACAGCAGTTCAACTCACGCTGGTAAACAGACGGTAGCGTGTAACAGTATATCAAATAATGTATAAATGAATTGTCAACAGAATATTATTTCGTCTTTCACAAACAGTAAATGAATAAAGTTGTACGTGTTTTCTTTTTTTAGTCTTATATGAACTAGCAACAGGTAACAGAGTAGTTTAACTATAAACTAGGACACACCGACATAAATAAACGGGCAGTAGCAATAGCGCAATGAACAAAGAAACGACAGACATATTTTCGAATTGTGTCACCACTTTTATTAGTAGGAACTCTGCTACATACACCCTTATTAGTATCGCGTTCTGCTACACGTGCATTTTATTCAATAGGAATCAACCATATCAAATCTCTTAGAACGTATTGATGTGATAAATGAATAGGTATTAAAGAGAAATTGCTTTTGATACTATATAATTGTCATTTATTTATAAAAATGAAAACAAAATTGTATTTCAAATAATATAATAAATATTATGAAAATATTTTCGTAAGAGAGAACCGTAAGAGTAAAAGTTGGTAACGGTTACGTTTAATCACACAATATACCCTCATAATTAGGGACCTTATCTCGCAATTTATAAAGTTAAGTATGTGAATATATTTATATCTATCTATATATCTATACCCTTTAGAGTATCGTGTCCACGTTTGCTTCATGCTTAGATGTATATTTATAAGTTATAGGTCTAATTAGTCATAAGTGCACAAGTGAGAGAAATAATAATAATAATGATAATAATAATAATAATAATAATAATAATAATAATAATAATAATAATAATAATAATAATAATAATAATATAAACTGAGAATGAATGAATAAATAAATAAACGTGCAACTTACAATCAGAAGCAAATTAAATCCCAATTTCAGTTTCTGTTTTTTATTTTTTATTTGTTTGTGTGTTGGGATAGTCCGTAGGAAATTTTCGGGAACCATTCCCTTCTTCAAGCCTTTTATGAGGTGTGAACGAAGTTCTTGAAAACGGCGAACTAAAATTAATATTATTCATTTATTATCTCTCTATATATCTATTTAAGAGTTAATCCCCTAAACTAATGAACGCATCATTATTAATTTGGGAGTATATGTTCTAGGTAACGCGGTGAGTAACATGCCCACATTATTTTTGTATATTTTAACATTTAGGGGATGCATATATATAAAGTTAGGTAATATATTTCGTTGTACAGTATAAACTCCTAAACTAAGGAACAGATCATTATGAATTTTGGAATATATATTCTCGACAACACGGTGAGTAACATTGACGCATTATTATTGTTTAACCTTTACTAATTAAAGGAGTGCGCTCACCCAAACTAGCCCCCCCAACGTTTAAAATAGCTTAGATATAAGAAAATTAAGAGAGAAAATAATTGGTTTGCATAAAATTTTGAGTTATATTAAGTAATACATTTGATTAAGAATTGGTGCACGTACGTGAGGGTGAATAATATGTATGTGCTCGATAAAATCCTAGACTACTGAACTTATCAGTATGAATTACGGAATATATATTCTAGGAAACAGGCTGAGTAGCGTTGGCACATTGTCCTTAGACGAGTATTCTGGTATTTTAAAAAAATATTTATAGATAATGTTTCATATAAGATGTATGATCAACGGTGGAATTATTTGTTGATGATCTTAAATTGCTTGTTGGAACTTTTACACAGAATTTATTTTTAATTTTTTATTTTGATTAACCCCAAACCAAAGCACATTGCCACTGTGACGTACTGGGGTTACTGTGAATTAGGTACTATATCTACAGGGGCATCCTAAGTGGGGAGTTGTGCAACGAGATGTTTGTTCACATTAAATTTTAAATTTCTGCATGTTGGTATAGTCAGGGAAGCAGGGAGCAGGGAGGATATTCCAAAGTCTAGCAGTTTGAGGAAAGAAGCTATTAGAGTAGAAAGTCTCCCGGTACCTGGGGACCTTCACAGTGAAGGAATGGGATTTTGCTGATTGTCTGGTTGGTCGGGAGTATTTACGTTAAAGTAACACCAGTGCCGTAATTTAGTTGAAGCACATTCCATCGAAGTACTTGTAAAAAACGAACAGGGATACAACATTGCGGTGATGGGACAGGGGTTAGAGCTTCGTTGACAGTGTAGGTTTGGTTGACAGTGTAGATTAGAGGCTCTTTTTTGGACCCTGTCTAAAAGGGAGATACTAGTGGTGGATGCATCAGCCCAGATGTGACAACAATACTCCATCCATGGATGAATGGTGGCTTGGTGGAGATATAGGATACTGGCAGGTGAGAGAAGTTTTCTAGCACGGTAGAGGGAGCCTACCTTCCTTGCAGCAACTGTGGCAACACCTTCTATGTATTTGTTCTAATTCATGTTACATGTGAATGTAAAGGCCGAAGAGTTTGAATGATGGGCTCTCAGGTAGAGTGCTATTAGCCATGACAATCGATGATTGAAAAGGTTTCTTATAAAAATATAAATATGGATCAAACAACAGTTGAATAAAAAAAAGTAACTGTGTCTTAGAAGTGCAGTTTAATGTTAAATTATGTTCTCAATAATATTACGTCACTTATTTCAAAGACAAATGATTGATTGGGGGATTAGACATTTTATTTCAAGGGAAGCGTATGATATTATGAGAATACGAGGCCTGTCTAAAACGTATCCGACCTTAGGCCAGAAAAAATATTTCAAATACGAGACTGGGTTGGGACCCTAATCCCCTTCAAAGTAGGCTACTTGTGCTTGCATACATTTAGCCCACCAATCCATCCACTGCCGGAAACACCTCTGGAAGTCTTCTTTTGGGAATGGTGTTTATCTCCGTCGTCGCGTTACGCATTATCTCTTTTTTCGCACCCTCTCAGCAACAGCTGCACCCTGCCAGAATCCTTGTCACTCTCCGCTGATGTGCGGCCATTTTTGAATCGGTTGAACCACTCCTTAATTTGTGTTACACATCGCATCTTCTCCAAACACCCGGTGAATCTAACGCGACGACGAAGATGAACACCATTCGAAAAATAAGACCCCCAGAGGTGTTTCCGGCAGTGGATGGATCGTTGGGCTAAGTGTGTGCAAGCACAAGCAGCCTACTTTGAAGGGGATTAGGGTCCTAAACCCATCACGTATTTGAAATATTTTTCTGGCCTAAGGTCGGATACTTTTTTTAGACAGGCCGCGTATATAATACTGTAATAAGAACTCATCCTTCGCTCTATAGTATAGACAGATAGAGTATTTATTTGTATATAAATAAATATACGCACTGCCACCCCGCCACGCAAAAATTTGCGAGTAAAATATGTGCCTTTTTCTAGCCTTCGGGGGAAATTATTTTAAGTGGTAGGGGGAAACGTGGAAGCAAATAGCAAGTCAGACGTACCTCGCCGATTGAAATGGATTTGCAAAGAAATCATTCAGTTTATAATAAAAATACAACGGTGGGTGTTTTTAGGTCATCAGAAACGACAATAATTTATATATAAAAAATTAAATTACTTGCTGAATTCTATGATTTTATATGAATTATCTAGATAAATACCGAGTACGAACACTGGCGAAGCATAATTTTTCCCCGCTACTTTTGACGGAGGAGTTAACTAGTCTGGCATTTTGCTGGGCATCCTCGACATAAATTTAAAACTAATGAAACGAATAAAAAATAAAATAGGTTGGATTCTTTAGGTTTAACTACTTTACTAGAAAGAATGATGAGGGATGACTTAATCGAATATTTCATGAAAATAATGAATTCTCGAAATAAAGAACACACTTTTAAATATTTCTCTTCGTTTATTGTCAATTTATTGTCAAAAAAGATTTCAAAACTGAATCGACAATACAATTACAGTTTTTCTAAATTCCGGTGCTTGTTAAGAATTACGGAAACATTCGAAATAAAAAAACAAAAAAACAAACTGAGAAATATCTGTTTGGTGTACGTATCTGTCACGGAATGAATATATCCTATACCAAAAAAAATCACGTAACTTAATCAACTAGTTTTTATTTTATAAAAGAAAATCAAATTTTACCGATAAACGGGTAATGTTGAGATATCAGCGGCATTATTGGTTATATTCAAGGCAGCTAAGAGAGATAACACCCAAAATTCAAGACTTCATTTGTCTATTTCGCAAAAAGTTTTTATTATCTCCCTTGAATATGATCAACATGGCGCCGATATTTCCCCCACTTATTCGTTTATCGATAAAATTTGATTTACTTTTATAAAATAAAAAACATTTTATTAATTTACGTGATTTTTGGTATAGGATATATTCATTCCGTAACAGGTACGTACATCAAACAGATATTCCTCAGTTTGTTTTATTATTATTTTTTTTCGAATGTCGCCGTAATTCTAGATAAGCACCGGCATTCCATAAGCAGGTTAAAAAATATAAAATATATAAATCATTTTAAGAAAATAACTTTAAATAAAATAGTCTATCCGCTAAGAGAAGTTGATCTTTATCTTCCGATCAAATATTTTGTGAGGCGACCGTAACAAAGTGGATAGCGCCGCAATCGAAGGTTGTTTTAGTTGTTCCTCCTCCTCCTCCTCCTACTACTGCTCCTCCTACTACTGCTCCTCCTACTCCTGTTACTAGAAAACAATATTACTACACATTCTCTGGTCGAGTCTCAACAATAGACTTTGTGTTAAAATGGCTTGTTGTGACAATCTGTCATTTATTCTCCCGACAATGTCCTCCTCAACGCGTGTAAAGTGTTGGCATAGCTGTTGTCATTTATACAGATCTTACGTTACTTGATATTTTTTCTGCTATTTATCAGTTACCTTTCGTAAAAGACCGAATGCACATCACACGACGAACACCCGTCCCAGGACGGGCAAGATTAATTCTTCGAACGGAACAATTTTGCACCACTTTTATGTCCCCTTACGAACATTAAATAAAATCAAGATATAATGATACTAACCCTTATATCTAGAATTCTTATTCCAATTTTTATCAAAATCCATTACATGATTGTGTTTCTAGAAAATGTCTAAAATTTAAGAGGTTTTAGCAAGCCGCGCGTGCGTGGCCCCCTCTGTATATGACTCGATGTGGCGAGTGTAAAATGCAATAAATTTGGGCAATTTGGGGCATTTTTGACCCCCCCTTTGACTCCCTGAGGGCGCGAACCAGAATTTTTCTTAGGTCAAGAATGCTCATTTTATATCCAGAGCAATTGCCTCTACATTTTGGCCAAGTTTCAGGAAAATTGAATAGATGGATCAAACGTTATGGGAGAAAAGGGTAATTTTTGCCATTTTGGGGGCTTTTGACCCCCTGGAGGCGCGGACCAGATTTTTTCCAAGGTCAGCGATACTTATTTTCTATTAGGAACAATTGCCTCCACATTTTGGCTAAGTTTCAGAGCAATTGAATGGATGGATGAAAAGTTATGGGCAAAAAATGTGATTTTTTGCCATTTCGGGGCCTTTTGACCCCCCTGGAGGGCTAACCAGATTTTTTTTTTTAAATCGGAGAATGTCACTTTCTGCCCTGACTAAAGTTACAACTTCATGCAAAATTTCAGAGAAATTCAATGGATGGTTGCGGTGAAAAATCCGGACGGACGGACGGACGGAAATGCCGCAAAACATAGGTCTCCCGATTTATAAAATCGGGTGACCAATAAGAAATTGAAATCCAGGGAATATTGCTTAATTGGTGTCTAATGACTACGGATAAAATTCTATGCAAATGTGATATATTTAAATTTTCAAATAAAAGGTCGTGTCAATATTATGCCCCCTAAAAACCCTTTTCAATATTATGCCCCCTAAAACCCTCTTAAAACCCCCAAAGTAACTGAAAATTGAGGATGATTCATTAATTGATGTCTAATACCTATTGTTAAAATTTCACAAAAATCGTAGGCATCAGAATCTTCACAAAGAGCTTCCACCTCTTCTTTTGCAAAAAACTAAATCAAACTAAATATAGCCCACACTGCTCACACTTACGTCTAGCAGCTGTGTTACAAAATTCATAATGATCTGTTAAATAGTTTGTGCGTGAATTCTGTACGTACATTCAAATATATAAACGTAAAGACATACATGACTTTATATAAATAGAGATATACACGTGTGAGGTTAGTATGTGTTTGCTTTTCACTTAGTATTCTAGTTTTGTGTTCTAGATTCGTTTTCATAATATGTATCAATAGAAATTCGTTTAAACTAAATATTAAAAAAAAACATCAACAAAATAGAATATTTCCTATAAAGCCTACTTTTTCCTGAGAGAAATTCTAACTGGCCACAGCAAGATAAAACTCGTGTGATTAGATTAAGAATAGTTGTCTATTCATTTAAATATACACAATAAGAATCCGACATTATGGTCGCTTTACAAGTGTGGGATAAGGACCGGTTCTTTAGAAAGAAAAGAGAAGATAAGATACACTTAGATTAATCATGTCATAGTATATATATATATATATATATATATATATATATATATATATATATATATATATATATATATATATATATATATATAAATAAAAATAAAAATGGAATAACGGATAAGCAAATCAACAACTAGCAAAAATAAACTCAAAAACACATATTGAATAGTTCTACCAAAATATTTCGATTGTTAATATACAATCATCATCGATCGGAAGCAGAACTTTAATTAAAAACAGAAAAGTTTTCAAATTTATACAAAGAACGCATTTTGTCTGAAACATTGTTTCTTTTTTCCTCATATATATATATATATATATATATATATATATATATATATATATATATATATATATATATATATATATATATATATATAAAATAAAATTGAAAATATAAGCCATTAAATATAAGCCATTATATATATATATATATATATATATATATATATATATATATATATATATATATATATAGTAAGCTATGAAAATATATTTATGGCAATTAAGCTACACAGAGGCTCCCGCGTTTCATCCCCGGGGGGAATCTTCAGACTAAAATGCATGGAGTTATTTTTGCCTGGTGTTAGCTAGCCGGGTATATAAAAACACTCGGCAAAAATAACTCTATGCATTTTAGCCTGAAGATTCCCCCCGGGGATGAAACGCAGGGGCCTCTGTGTAGCTTAATTGCCATAAATATATTTTCATAGCTTACTACCTAGCTTTACTTACGTATCGAGCACTGTTGAAGTAAATACTAAAAATTGATACATAAAAAATTATATCTTTTTATAAAACTTTATGTGGATACATGAAATATATATATATATATATATATATATATATATATATATATATATATATATATATATATATGTATATATGTATATATAGGCAAAAAAATAAATAGATTTATGTAGTGGGCATTATTGAGCTGATTGTTATTAGTATTGTCTAAGTTTCTAATCATTAATTAAAAACATACATACTAGTTAACAATACTAAATAATACACCACGATACCAACACTAAAAGATTAAAAATTCTTGAAGCCCTCTACATAAAAACTAAACATCTCACAATCAATAATGTAAATTACGAAATTAGTCACAATATTTTGAAGTGTATAGCATAGTAATAAACGTTACCAAATTCTTAGCTATTAAGCAATTAAACGTTTGAATGTTGAACGCGTTCAGAATGTAATCAAATTCTTCACGTTTAAGTTATCAAACTTTTGAATCTTGCATGCTCTTAGAACGTAATCACGCTCTTATGTAACATCGCAATATTATAAACGCTCCTTTTAAGTTGTAAATTACTGGCCGTTATCATAATACAAAAAACTTAGTAGAAAAGACATATTTTTTAAGAAACCAAAATTAACACCGCCTGAAGATGATTTGACGAATCAAATCGAAAGTACTCGCAAAAAAAGGAAAGAAAATGGAATAAGAAACACATGGAACTTACATACAGCAATTTGATGGAAACACTAAATGGACCATTCGGAAAATTGAAAAAAAAAATCTTATCAAGCAAAAACACTCCGTGTTATTTAATAATGTTTGCCTAAATGAAAATATGCTGCCTAAATATACACACAATTTTATTTATCTACCTCCCACAAGGTAAGATGTGACACAAGGTCGGGAAAGTGGGATTAGATAAGCCAGCGCTCGAGAGGTGAGCACTCTGGCCATTTAAAAATTGCCTGGGAAGCCCCGTCGGCATTCCCCGGTAGGGGCGCCTCAGACAGTAAGCAATAAACCTACTCCTCCCCAAAGAGGGGAGGCAAAGCCTGGGATGGTGCACCTCCTAGAACTGCACAGAACCGGCAACCCCCAATAGACCGGCGTAAATCCAGACCCAAAGGCCTGGACAATACCGGTTTTATTAGGCGGGGTAAAAACATATATATATATATATATATATATATATATATATATATATATATATATATATATATATATATCATACATTTTTATTTATGCAAAAAAATATTGGTTACATATGTGCATACATATTTCAGTTGCCCTAAGGGTTAAGTTTGAGAGAGATGTATTAAAATGAATTGATTAGCAATGAGAGCTTGCTATTATCACAAACAATTTTTTTTATATATATAGATATTTAATCAGGGTCGCAGTGGTGTAATATATTGCATTATTTTAGTGCGATTTTTGTTAGGTGCCTGATTAGGGTATAAGAACCGAGCCTGAGGTTAATGGTAGATGGTGATGAAAGGAGTATAGTCGCGCTTTCAATGCATTTGCGGCGTGAGAGAAAGTGTTCGCTGTTGTCAATTTAAGATTTGTATTGCTCTTTAAAACCTAATGTGTGACAAATTAGCAGACCTATCTCTGATTCATTCAGATTAATCTTTGGTTTCTCGCTTTTTGTGTATCAATTTCATGCCCACTCCTATTTGTTGTTTGTTTATTCTGACCAGTTCTTATGTCTTCTTCCCTCTTATCGCCTTTTATCCCTTCCTCCCACCGCCTCTCCCATACTAGGTCAGTAGGTGCGAAAGTGAAAAAGAAAAAGAAAATAAGTAAACATATAAAAAGAAGAATAAGAAACAAAGAAGAATGTGTCGCCCACTTGTCATATTTCAACGTCACTTAAAGTCTTCTCATATGGTCCAATCGGATCATCCTTTCCTCATCCCATGTGTGTCTTCAAAATAAAATTATTTTCAAATCTTCATATATATATATATATATATATATATATATATATATATATATATATATATATATATATATATATATATATATATATATATATATTCCTATGTGACATCACAGTCGCACGTATTTTTGCCTCTTAGTCGTCCGTTATCTACAATTACCATGTAATACAGTGTCATTGGGTTTGATTTGTCTAACTTTCGACTAGGTTTGAAGTATTTTTATATTAAAAAATGATGCTATTGCAAAAAAACATAAATAAACAAAAAACGCGAACAAACTGTTTCATTGCTGCTTCATCCCAATTATGTACGAAACTGCAATAAAAAAAACAATCGAAACCTGAACCCTGTTTGGTGTCGGCATCTGTGCTGATTCAATACGATTACTTTCTTCCAACTTAGGACGCTCGGCGTCTCTACAATGATGTAGACAAAAAAACATATCAAAAATAGGTTTCGTCACTTCTTTAGTTTAGCTGTGAATCAGAATTTATTTGTTTTTGATTTTGAAAACAGGGGCAGACAATCAACCGGAAGAAATATAGAATTAAAAGTTTTTATCCAAAAATAAAGGGAACAATAACAACAGCGAACAGTATTTTTTATTTAATAATTTAACATTTTATAAAACGAATAGTCAATAGTGTTTTTTTTTGTATAATTTAAAACTTTATAAAAACGAAGTGTTTGTCTGATTTTTTTTATCAAACAAACAGTCAACATTGATTTTTTTATATAATTTAAAACTTTATAAAACGAAAAGTTATCATTTAAAAATAATGATAAAAATAAAGATCCATTTCTGGACAAAAAGTTCAAAGTCTGAATTACTTCCGGTTGATTGGGTTAGGAATGAATGTAACGTTTCAAAATTGATTTCTGATTCACAGCTAAACTAAAGAAGTGCTAATGTTTTTTTTAATAAGAAATAGTCCGCGTGCTTAACATAAAATGAATAAATAATTATATTTTTATGGAAGTCGCTCGAGACAAGGCATGAAGCCATTTGATGTAAGGGGCTAAAAATAATGAAAGACGATTAATGCAAAGCAAAGAGATGCCTATTGACATTAATCTTGAAAACAACAAAGCTACAGGTAGGAGGAAAACAGTCAGCAGAAAGAGAGTTCAATAAGCCTGCAGTTCTTGTAAAAAAGCTACTGGAATAGGAAGCTGTATTATAACGGGAGAACCTGATCTTACTCGGAATGTGCTGTTGGATTCAACTATCTAATCTTAAAGTCGTCCTACCCACGTAGTCAGCAATGCACCTACATTTAAAATGATGAATTACATTATGTTTATGGTGGGGAGGGGGTAAAACGTTTTTACAAGAGGACGCCAATAAAGGTTTTGTAGAAAACACAACACGCACATTCGAAGGAAACAAACAATTTTTAACTGCTGAGCTGATTTGTTTGGCGAATTTCTCACTTACTGTGCCTAACCAAGGTAAACGAATGTAAATTGGACATTTAGTCACCGTATATGGTTTTATTTCGGAAAAAGTATTTATTTTCCTTTGGGTGACTGCCCTAATCACATCAAGGGGATAGCCGTTTTTGGACACAGTATTAGTTATAGTTTTAATTTCTTCGTCGTGGGTAGGACGACGTTAAGATTGGATTGTAGAGTCCAACAGCACATTCCAAGTAGGATCAGGAATGGAACCTTCCGATCAACGGACGTTCAGAACAACACATACGGGTCTTCCATTACAGACCATTTACTTAAAAACCCGCCGTGCGCTAGGAATTTTAGCATGGACTCCTTCACCATTCTCAGTCATGCTCACTCGTTACACCATCTAAAAATCTTGGAGACGATCCACGTTCGTCTTAAACGTCCCTCCTTTTGCAAGCAAAGGGAATGTCTATTGGGACTAGATGTGATCAGTCTCTAAGATTCATCCTTCATTGTACATATAACATAACGCTATTTTATTTTCTGTACTCTCTCTTCTCACCCCGTGTTTTTTAAAATCCCTTGTTTTTTTTTAAATCCCTCGATAATCCTTTGTTAAGAGAGGGCGAAACCGGTCGGCTGGCATTATTTTTATTTTTATTTTTTAAATTTTTTAATTTTTTCCTCTTAATTAACTTTTAATCATGAACGATAGAATTCGTCTTCCCTTCATGCTTGCAATATATATATATATATATATATATATATATATATATATAT
>OY744517.1:213594483-213644483 GCA_963556195.1 Sepiola atlantica
ATGCCTAACTGAACTTTTAAAACTCTGTAAATATTCTATGACTCCACCTTTCTCTTTCTTACTAAAATTGCTGTGAAACTACATTCTGGTGTTTTGTGTTCCTTCTTTTGTCCTATATCTCTCCTTTGATGATTTATCTGCACATTGTTACCCCATCCTCACGTCCGAGAATTGAACCTTATTTTCAGGATCATTTTAATCCCAACAGTATCGCCCGCACTGTGAATTGAACCTTCAACATCACTTAGAACTGAATTTTACTTAGTACTATATCCACTGCGTCACAGATCATTGCGGACAATTCTAGTATGAATTTTGGGAGCCTTAACTCTATTCTTGTTTTTGATCTAACTACTTATCACTATAGATCACTACTTATCTATTATTTATAATTATAGGTTCCCATATTGTATTGAATTCTATACTAGGTCTGCTTAGTAAGTCATTGTCGCCTAACATAAACATCTTGGCCTTTTGGCTAAGATCAAAGTGTAGTATCTGTTCCGATGGATACTGCACCCCATAGACTGGTATTGTCTTGGCCTTCGGGGCTTGATTTACGCCGGTCTATGGGTCTGTCCTGTGCAGTTCTAGGAGGTCCACCCTCCCAGGCTTCGCCTCCCCTCTTTGGGGAGGAGTAAGTTTATTGCTTACTGCCCGAGGCGCCCCTACCGGGGAATGCCGACGGGGCTGCCCAGGCAATTTTTAAACCCCACTTTCCCGACCCGACCTTGGGTCACATCTTACTTGTGGGAGTAAGATAAAAACTGGCCTTGTGCCTAACTCCTGGAGAGGAGTAAATCAATACTCTTCACCGTTCTTCTCTATCTATAATTTTTACTTCATCCCATAAGGGTAGACGGTTTCCCTTTTCCTTCCATATGTGGTCAGCCATACCTGACTTTTCGATTTCTCCACATATTACGGCTTTCCGGTGTCCATCCCGAGTTCGACAAGGTACCCCTGAAGAAGGTCGGAGTTTACATCGGCCGAAACGTTGTGATACCAAATTGTTGCGTCTGCCGAAGCTTTCAGTCCAAAAGGCCTAGGCTGGATTTATGATGTACGTACGTGTGTCGAGTTTTACAGGAAACACTGAAAAGGAGAGGAAGAAAAATGTATGCTTAGGTTTTTATATTACGCATAAAGTTTAGAGGAAAATATTTTCGCGCTTGGTTGAAAGAAACTGCTGATTTGAGCTTTTTGTCGATACTTAAAAACAACATTCGTTGGCTTCTGCCGCTTCCCAGACACCCCCTGCTAAAATTGTTCCTATTTATTTTATTTTATTTTATTTTATTAAATATTCGTTTTACTATCGATTAAATATCGACTTTTCAGATTATAATATATTTATAAACCTAATTCAATTTTTAGGTGGAGGGTTCAGTTTGCAGTATTTTTTTTAGTTTGGTGGGGTAAAAATGAGGCGGCCTCTATTCTGAACCCCTGCTGAAATTAAAATAGCATTAAGTAAATTACCCCCCCCCCCACCAAAAATAAAAGATAGTCTAAAAATTTGGGGCTTAATCGATAGAAACCCGAAGAGTTCAACAAAAACAAAATGTTTAGTGAGTGGCACTGTCGCTCTGCTATAAAGGAGGCGGCCTCTATTCCAGACCTCGACTGAATTTTATTGTAAAAAAGTTATATTATATTTTGATATTTCGATTATATTTTGATATTATATTTTTATTTTTTTTTGCTCAAAACGGCCGCAGGTTCTGAGCCGGCTTCCAAAACATTTTGTGATATTTTCTTCAGAAAAATCATCCTGAAGAAGTCTTATAATAAAGACGAAACGTTGATGAATACATAAATAATATTTTTTGTTTTTCCTTTTTCAATCGTCGAAACACTTTCTTCCTTTCTTTATCATATTATATTAAGTAGATGACCGGATTTAACCGGTCGTAACGAACTATCCGCCTCTCACTTTCATAATAGTATAGCATGGATCCTAGAAAAAATGTGTAGAAAAGTATTCTAGCGGAATCGGACGTTAAACAGCAGAGCGACAGTGCCACTCGCTGAACATATTTTGTGAAACTCTTCCGAGTCCTATCGATTTAGACACAAATATTTCAGATCATATTTTTTACCTGGTAATTGATCGACTTAATGTAGTGTTAATAACATTTGAGCCTCGGTTGTACGCAGCGCCACTCGGAAATTCCTCAGTTTGCTATGTTATGCGATTTATCTTTAAATAATGTTTCCTTCTTCCATTCATCTTTTATCCATGTATGTTCCTCTGTTTTAAACAGTCAACACCAGTTTAATGGCCGCTATATGTAAATTTAATGTAAAATGATCTTCTCCTGGAGTTCATATTTCTCAGGAACTTCTTCACCACCCTTCCAAATGTTGGAGTACTACTCCAGATGAAGCGCCTAATTTCCGTGACTGCTCGGCGGCAACGATCGGGCAGGTCGCGGAAGCACCCGAGAGCTGCCGAGATGAAATTAGGCGCTTCATCTGGAGTAGTACTCTTATAGATGACGCACCATGTTTCCGTGACTTTGCGTCGTCAACGTTCGGGCGATCTCGGAATAGCCAGAGAGTTGACGACACTATTAACCAAGCAGCAGGTGTTAGACACTCAGGCTGGAACTAGCAGCCGACAACTTTTGGAAGAAATTAATCGCGTTCAATAACAGAACATGAATTTCTATACCTTTGTCAGCTCGTTGAATCTCCCAAAGGACTAATTGAAATTGCGAAAAACATATAAAAGAAAAACATTGAAAAAAAAAAAAAAAAATGAAAAGAAACAACAAAAACATTTGCTTGACAAATCAAACAAAATCATCATTTGAAACTTTCCGGTGCACAAACAAAAAACAAACAAACATTTGATTAACAATGGTTCCTTTGACAAAAAAAAAACGAAACAAAAATAAACTTCTAATTGATAACAGTTGTTTAGCTATGGTTTGTTCGTTCTTTATTTGTATATATGTATTTTAGTTTGATTTTCTTTGTCGTAATTTATCGACTGTCAGTCTTCAATTTAGCGTTTGGCAGTTTTCGCTTCGTCAACTCTCGGGCGCTTCCGTAACCTGTTCGAACGTTGACGACGCGAAGTCACGGACACATAGTGCGTCATCTATAAGAGTACACAAATGTTTGTTATCTATCCCCCACCTTTCATCTTCGGATTACAAAATGTATAATACCTTATTTAAACACATTAAACCTTCTTTTTGAAAATGCAATTTTTGAAGTAGTGTTCAGTTTCATTTGTAATTTGGTTGGGTTTCATGGCATATCAACCGACGTTGGGTCATTTTATGCCGAAACTGTGCATATATTTGTATAAATTCAGCCCCCCCCCCAAAAGGATTGGGACAAAAATAAAATTGCTCCAGTCTAGAAAGGACCCGTCCATCATTGACCGAGAAGAGAACCGATACTACATTTTGAATTATTTATTTGCTATAAGGTAAAAAATTACAATGTAACAAATTAGGCACAAGGTCATCAAAATGTGGGTAAAATGTCGGTCGTTGGTTATCCTTGGTCTACAATAACAAAATTGACTATACTACTCTTGCCTAGGATCATTGAAATCATCGCAATACCACATTTACTCTAGGGGGCATCCTACGAAAAATATCCCTAAAGTGTTTTTAGAAAATTTTAATTTTATTCATAAATGTAACTTTTTGCATATTCATTGGAAGTGGGGAGTGGGACAACAAGAAAGAAAGAAACAAACAAACAAAAAAACGATTCGTATTACCTCCCAACCCTCTCTAAATAATAGACTGCCCAGAGTTTTTTGTTTTGTTTATTCGGAACCGAAAACAAGCAGGCCAATCTCTAGATGGGAGTGGGATTTAAGTGGGAGAAAAAGGAACCCAGCCCGAAGACTGAAGAATGATTTGTAGATTAATTTGTTTAGAAAGCGTATATTTGATGAAGAAATAGTCTGTAACCGATAGTTAGGTACTACCACTTCCGGGAAGAGTTGATGTAGGGGTAGTTGTAACTAAGGGGGGTGACTCCCCCAGCATAAACTCCCAATTTGGGGCCTAACCACTTGATGTAACTTTATGTTATATCCAGGACGTTTAGAGAAAGGAGGGAGCTTGAATATTGATTTACTCCTTTCCAGGAGTTAGGAACAAGGCCAGTTTTTATCTTACTCCCACAAGTAAGATGTGACCCAAGGTCGGGTCGGGAAAGTGGGGTTTAAAAATTGCCTGGGCAGCCCCGTCGGCATTCCCCGGTAGAGGCGCCTCAGACAGTAAGCAATAAACTTACTCCTCCCCAAAGAGGGGAGGCAAAGCCTGGGAAGGTGGACCTCCCAGAACTGCACAGGACAGACCCATTGACCGGCGTAAATCAAGACCCGAAAACACCAGTATGGGTGCAGTAT
This sequence comes from Sepiola atlantica, assembly GCA_963556195.1. Lineage (NCBI taxonomy): Eukaryota > Metazoa > Mollusca > Cephalopoda > Sepiida > Sepiolidae > Sepiola > Sepiola atlantica. The sequence goes on from OY744517.1 coordinate 213,598,868, forward strand.
CCATCGGAACAGATACTACACTTTGATCTTAGCCAAAAGGTAGAAATAGGTGAGAAAGATGGATTTCGTAGAGGGTGTTGAATATAAGCGAATACCTTGCTCGATCTAATTGGTCCCTCAATATCCCTCAAGCTCCAGCCCCTGTTCCATCGTCGCAATATTACATCCCTGTGCTTGTTTTACAAGTACTTCAATGAAATGTGCTTCGATGAACTTGTTGCACTGGTGCCCCTCTCGACGTAAATACACTCGACCAACACGACAATCAGCTAAACACCATCCATTTACTGTGGAGGTCCCCAGATGCCGGAGAGCCTTCTACTCCAATCCTTTTGGCTAAGATCAAAGTGTAGTATCTGTTCCGATGGATACTGCACCCCATAGACTGGTATTGTCTTGTCCTTCGGGCTTGATTTAAGTCGGTCTATGGGTCTGTCCTGTGCAGTTCTAGGAGGTCCACCCTCCCAGGCTTCGCCCCCCCCCCCTCTTTGGGGAGGAGTAAGTTTATTGCTTACTGCCTGAGGCGTCCCTACCGGGGAATGCCGACGGGGCTGCCCAGGCAATTTTTAAATGGCCAGAGTGCTCACTTCTCGGGCGCTGGCTTTTCAAACCCCACTTTCCCGACCCGACCTTGAGTCACATCTTACCTTTCGGGAGTAAGATAAAACTGGCCTTGTGCCTAACTCCTGGAGAGGAGTAAATTAATACTCCAATAGCTTATTTCTCGAGCTGCCGACTTTTGGAACTCCCTTCCTGCTCTCTTATTCCCCGACTGCACCGACATGCAGAAATTTAAAACTAATGTACAGCTACCAATTTAGGATGACCCCCAAAACTTTCACCCCAATTCTTACGTCTACAGTGGCAACTTGCTTGTTTGGGATGAACTAAGTTAATAAAAAAAGCTGTCCGAAGCATTTAGCATTTACAATCGGGGAAACGGGGAGCAGGGAGGGAATTCCGAGGAAAAAATCTATTGGAGTAGAAGGCTCTCCGGCATCTGGGGACATCCACAGTGAATGTGTGGGATTTAGCTGATTGTCGTGTTGGTCGAGTGTATTTACGTCGAGGGGGCACCAGAGCAAGAAGTTCATCGGAGCACAGTCCGTTGAAGTACTTGTAAACGTGAAATGACACCTCTGCTAAATACTGATCGAAAAAAGAAAGTAATGCGATTGTTTGTTTACGTTGAACTTAAGTAGAAATATGCCCCTTCCCGTTAAAAAAATAATAATTACTGCCTTTTTTTTGTGATTGCGCGGAGGGCGTGACTAATAATGTACCCGCCCCTTTTTGTTTTAACTATCCGATTATTTTGAAAATCCTCCACTCTATCATAAATAAACAATATGCATTTATTTAAATAAATATATGTACTTTCACGTAAAAGTTAGCGAATAAAACAACACGTGCCCTTTTCTAGTCCTTAGACGATACCATTTCAAGTGGTGAGTGTGGGGGAGCGACAAAGCAAATAGCAAGCCAGACAACCATCTGAGACTTACCCAGCCGCCTGAAATGAATTCGGAAAGAAATCCCCCATTCTATAATAAAAAGTCAATGGTGCTTTTTTGTCTCTTTAGGTCATCAGGAATGAAAAATAAAATTACTGACGTAATTCTATGATTTTATATGAATGTTTTAGTAATATATCTCGATAAATAGCGAGTGCGAACACTGGCGAAGCATACTCCCTTTCCGTTATTGTACACTAGTATATGTCTCTCTCTCTCTCTCTCTCTCTCTCTCTCTCTCTCTCTCTCTATATATATATATATATATATATATATATATATATGTATATGTCCACGAGTCATACATTGGACAGCACTTGTATGATAATAAAAAGTGAGACGTACTCCGATGGATGTTTTCGCATTGTACACAAGGCCCGTTCCAAACACCATCTCAAGGTGTTGGAGGCATTGCGAAAACGACCGCTCTGTAGACAAAAAGACTTAAAAAAGAAAAAAAAATACTTTGCCTATTATGTCCATTTATTCCTTTTCGGTTTAATGGCGTTATTCAATCTCTCTTTATTTTTGGGGTTTTTTTTTCTCCCCACGTTACACTTTTCCCCGTTTTTAAGCGATATTCGCCGACGTTTCTCTTTTTAAAATTTTTTTTTTTAACATAGTTCACCCCAAACAAGGCAGGCCGCCACTGTAGACGTAAGGGGCTACTGAGAAAAAGAAAAGGGGAGAAGGTAGGGGGTGGTCAACCTAGATTGGGATCAGCGCAGCGAGGTGTCTGTTTACATTAGTTTTAAATTTCTGCATGTCTGTACTGTTGGGGAAACAGGGGGCAGGGAGGGAGGTCCAGAGGCCAGCAGTACGAGGAAAGAAGCTATTTGAGTAGAAGGCTCTCCGGTTAAAAGGTACCTTGGGAATTAGTTTTTATTCTGTTAATTTTAGTCGATCTTTTTATATTTTTAAAAAGTTTTTAATCGACGATTAAATATATTATTTAATATTTCCTCTCTTTTTTTCTGGTGATAGTGCCTCGACTCGCTATGACTCCGTTCATCATATTTAAAACCAATATATATATATATATATATATATATATATATATATATATATATATATATATATACATGGACGGCGGCACGGGGTGGGGCTAAAGCTCCCTCACTTTTTGACTTGCCCCCCCCCCCCACTTTACGGTCATCAATAATTAAGTTGATATGCATGTGTTTAACCGCCCCCCCCCACTTTTTAGGAGAACCCCCCACCCCACTTTCATAACTGTCCCGCCGGCCCTGATATATATATATATATATATATATATATATATAAACTTGCTGCTCTGGCGCCCCCACGACGCAAATTCACTAGACTAACCCGACAATCTGCCAAATCCCATCCGTTCACTGTAGAGGTCCCCAGATGCCGAAGAGCTTTCTACTCCAAAAGCTTCTTTCCTCGTGCTGCTGGACTCTGGAACTCCTTCCCCGCTCCCTGTTTTCCTGACGGTACTGACATGCAGAAGTTTAAAACTAATGTTAACAGACATCTCGCTGCACAGCTCCCAATTTAGGTTGACCCCCCTCCCCTATAAAGAAAAAAAACCCCCAAAAACTCTCACCCTTTTTCTCAGTAGCCCCTTACGTCTACAATGGCGTACTGCCTTGTTTGGGGCGAACTATGTTATATATATATATATATATATATATATATATATATATATATATATATATATATACAGTACTAAATGGGTGACCATTTGGGAATACCAGGTGCTGTATGTGCTCTCTGCTTATCTCGGCATTGTTTCCAGTCGTCTTGTATTACTACTTGCCATTGGAATCAGGCAATGCCGACTTAGGAGAGCGGTTGTTGGGGGATTGCGCAACCCTTTCAATTAACAATTCACGCGCGGGCAGCCCCTGGCGGGGCACTCATACGTCGAAATCGACGGGAGAGTCCATCATATATATATATATAGATATATATCTATCTATCTATATATATATATATATATATATATATATATATATATATATATATATATAGAGAGAGAGAGAGAGAGAAACACCCTTTCTTTTTTTCTTTTTTTTAATTGAAATAAAATTTAAATTTTTGACACAATTGTTATTTAAATTATCAACGACGAGTTTTCATTTTCGTTAAATTCACTTGAAAATTTGCGCGCAAAATTACAGTTTGTTTTTATTACAAAAGGTTCGTTTTATTAAAGCAAAACTATTTTTGTGTAGAATAAAAATAAATTTTAAAAATGGCTGCCAGCGATTACAACATTGAATTAAAGAAACGTTTTAAACACTTCTCAAAAGTATATTAGACTTTTATTTCAGAAGAAACAATATTTAAACACCTGGGCAAAAACACAACCGAAATAGGTACGATATTCCATCAGTCACTATACTAAAATTGATTGGAGTTTTTATGCCTTCTTTAATCGAGCCAATCGAAAGCCTGCTAACTGTTTTAAATCCGTTTTTACTATTGTGAAAAAAAAGAAAGAACAACCCTAACTCCACGCCCACTGGGCGTATTATTAACAAATAAGAAGAAAATATTTATCACCTACTTGATGAGAATGTAATATGTTTTTATTGTCTTTTTTTTTATATTTCGCTGTTTCAAAAGTTGTTAGTGCAAATATTAGTGTTTGAATGGTTAGAGGGGGTTTGCGAGAGTGTCGAGTGTGTGCGTTTGCTGTTAACTCGTGTGAAGTTATGAAAACTAAAATTGTCACATCAGCATAAATGAAAATAAACGGACAAGAGTTAAAAATGATTATTTCATTTGGGAAAAAGATTTTTCTTGGATCATGTGGAATAGTACTTATAGTAACAATGATGATATTGTTCAATACTCACTCGATTCTGAGAGGTAAGTGATACTTCTACTTAATATTTAAAACGGTATTCTCATTATTTTTAAGTCAAGAACCTAACCAATCTACGTGAATAAATTTCTATCGTCTCCGTTTTATAAACTTGTTTTCTTTCGTTTTTGATACTTCACACATTTATTGGGAATTCGTAAAAGAAAAAAAACTTTGAAAAAGTTATTAAATTTTTTTTTTTCCAAAATTTGAAATGAATCAGGAAAAAAAAAAACCCAACAAAAATAATCAACGACGAAAAAAAAAAAAGAAAATCTTAATTTACGAAAACTCTAAACATAAAGAGAGTAGTAGATTTGGGGTACTTGTAAGGAATGGTTATCCAGATGATTTCTAGTACTTATGCAATCAGTCCCGAGTATCGACTGAGAATCCCGAGTCAGTCCCGGAAATGAACGAAGCAGTTTACAAGTTGAAAGCAAACTTCTTTTCTTTTTTTTAAATAAAATTTTTGCAACTTTATTATTATTACTTTTTTTTTTTTGAGGGGCAATTTTTTAAAACCCTAAACCTAACCTAACCCTAACCCTAAACCTAACCTAACCCTAACCTAACCCTTAACACGCTCAATGTCGTCCGCCTTTTGACATTTTTTCCGGTGCTCTTACCGAATAGGCATCTAGATAGAAACTCACCGTTAATGACGTTAAGTACTGATATTTTCCTTACGTAAGGCTTTAAACGAATTTTAATATAAAGTATTTATTAAATAATAAATTAATTTGGCACTTGTATAGATCAGGTACACGAGTCGAAATTTATTTTAGAAGAGTTCCAATGGTGTAAGGGGCAGATAACTCTCTTTTTTAGTACGCAATTTCTCCGAAAATGGAAAATATCCATTTTTTAAATAAGAAGTCATGCAAATTCAATATTTGAGAAAATCAACAATATATTGATACAACATTTATTGAAGAAAATAGAATTTGGGAAAATCAACAGTATATTTTTTCATTTCACAACGAACAGCCATCGGTTTTGGTTTAAAACATTTGATTTTTTTTTATAGTTTAAAAAATAAATTTATCTGTTTTTTCTTCTTCTCTTGATTTTGTTTTTTTAAACGGGATAGAATTCAGAAATTTGTTCTAAAAGACTCTGTAGGGGGGTTGCGGAAAATTTCTGGCGCCACATAAATTCTGATAAATAGGATAAGCCACCACTTTTTGTTGAGTACTTGTTAAATACATTAATAATAATTCGCGCATATTCAAGGCATTCACGTCGATTACGTCAATTTTCGGAGAAGCTAGAAATTATGTACTTAAAAAAAAAAGTTATCTGCCCCTTACACCATTGGAACTCTTCTAAAATAAATTTCGACTCGTGTACCCGATATATACAAGTGCTATTAATTTTAATGTAAAGTATTTATTAATAAATAAATTAATTTTAATATAAAGTATTAAATTATAAATGAATTTTAATATAAAGTATGTATAAATTTATGAATAAATTTAAATATAAAGTATTAATTAATAAATGAATTTTAATATGAATTATTTATTAATTTATGACTAAATTTAAATATAAAGTATTTATTAATTAATAAATGAATTTTAATATAAGGTATTTATTAATTTATGACTAAATTTAAATATAAAGTATTTATTAATTAATAAATGAATTTTAATATAAAGTATTTATTAATTAATAAATGAATTTTAATATATAGTATTTATTAATTAATAAATAAATTTTGATCTAAAGTATTTATTAATTAATAATTTAATTTTAATATAAAGTATTTATTAATAAATAAATAAATTTTGATCTAAAGTATTTATTAATCATTAAATTAATTTTTATATAAAGTATTTATTTTTTTAACTGATTGATTTTTTAGTTCACTTAAATCACTTTAAACCCCCACTGCCTTCATTTCGCTGACGGAATAGTGCCCATAGTCAAAACTCGGTGACCACTAAAAGATAAAACCCTGAACGTGCAAATTAAAACATATATAAGGCAACTCCTGGTAGAAAATGATACTCAAAAATCGAAAATATATAAGGCAACTCATGGTAGAAAATGACACTAAAAATCGAAAATATATAAGGCAACTCCTGGTAGAAACTTATACCAAAAATTAAAAATTTATAAGGCAACTCCTGGTAGAAAATGATACCTAAAAATCAAAAATATATAAGTCAACTCCTGATAGAAAATGACACTAAAAAATCGAAAATTTATAAGGCAACTCCTGGTAGAAAATTACACTAAAAATCGAAAATATATAAGGCAACTCCTGGTAGAAAATTATACCTAAAAATCAAAAATTTATAAGGCAACTCCTGGTAGAAAATGACACTAAAAAATCGAAAATTTATAAGGCAACTCCTGGTAGAAAATTACACTAAAAATCGAAAATATATAAGGCAACTCCTGGTAGAAAATTATACCTAAAAATCAAAAATTTATAAGGCAACTCCTGGTAGAAAATGACACTAAAAATTGAAAATATATAAGTCAACTCCTGGTAGAAAATTATACCTAAAAAATCAAAAAATTATAAGGCAGCTCCTGCTAGAAAATTACACTAAAAATCGAAAATATATAAGGCAACTCCTGGTAGAAAATTATACCTAAAAATCAAAAATTTATAAGGCAACTCATGGTAGAAAATGACACTAAAAATCGAAAATATATAAGGCAACTCCTGGTAGAAAATTATACCTAAAAAATCAAAAAATTATAAGGCAACTCCTGGTAGAAAATTATACTAAAAAATCGAAAATTTATAAGGCAACGTTCGGAACGACCACGAACGGAGAAAGCCGAATAACATATGCAAATATAAAAAGTGCTTATGTTTTCCTAGCAGACGATTTAAAAAATATATAAAATGATCAATTTACAACTTTAATTCTTCTAACACTTTTAATTTTGGAATTGTGGATAGCAGACGACATTTTTATTCAATTTGAAGAATCAATTTATTTTTACCTTTTGCGTGTACTTTTTCAGATACTTTTGCTTCTGTTCTTTTTTTACTATGCCACAAACGTGTTAGTTGGTTAGTTTGGTTAGGGTTAGTTAAATAACAAATTTAGCCTTTTCTGTGCACTTATGGGAAAATACAGATAAAAGACGTTCATAGCAAAGATGAAAACACAATTGACATGTCAGTTTGCGTACACCCCCCCCAGAAAAATACGCGCAAAGACAAACGTTTGTAAACCAGTTTGTGTTACATACATTGAAAAAAATACACAAACTAATTTTTTTTTACTTAAAACAACCAGAACATCAACAACAAAAAATAAAAATAAAACATTACAGAAACAATTATACATACAAGCTAAGCACAACACTTTCTTTCATTACTTTCTTCTTGCAAAAATAATAAAAACAAAAGAACAATAATCACTTAAAGTACATTCAGTTTGTTCGGCAAACTTCGTTAACATTCGCCAGCCTCGGAAGTGTTCAGTGAAACTCACCGTTAATAACGTAAGTACTGATATTTTCTTAGGTGCCTATTCGGCAAATGTACAATTTATTTACCAAAAATGAAAACCCTTGATTGAAAAGAACCCACCACAAATTAGAGAACTATTCGATCTTAATGACATTTCACTATTTACTAATTGATAAACGAATGTATATATAAATAATTTATTTTATTAATTGATAAACGAATGTATATATAAATAATTTATTTTATTAATTGATAAACGAATGTATATATAAATAATTTATTTTATGAAAAAAAATGTATAGATTTTGTAAGGTCACTTAAATTATTTTACCCAGCCTCTTTCATTTGAAGGACGAAATACATCTGATTATACCCATAGTCGAAACTCGATAACCACTTTTGCAAAAAATAGCATTCTGAAACATTTTATATTTTTACATATAAATTTTCGATTTTTGAGTATAATTTTCTACCAGGAGTTGCCTTATATACTTTCAATTTTTAGTGTCATTTTCTACAAGGAGTTGTCTTATACATTTTCGATTTTTGAGTATAATTTTCTACCAGGAGTTGCCTTATATACTTTCAATTTTTAGTGTCATTTTCTACAAGGAGTTGTCTTATACATTTTCGATTTTTGAGTATAATTTTCTACAAGGAGTTGCCTTAAATTTTCGATTTTTTAGTGTCATTTTCTGCAAGGAGTTGTCTTATACATTTTCCATTTTTTAGTATAATTTTCTACAAGAAGTTGCCTTATATTTTCGATTTTTTGATGTCATTTTCTGCAAGGAGTTGCTTTATATATTTTCGATTTTTAGGTATAATTTTCTACCAGGAGTTGCCTTATATATTTTCGATTTTTTAGTGGCATTTTCTACCAGGAGTTTCCTTATATATTTTCGATTTTTGAGTGGCATTTTTTAACAGCAGTTGCCTTTGATATTTTCGATTTTTGAGTAGCATTTTCTACCAGTAGTTGCCTTATATATTTTCGATTTTTGAGTATCATTTTCTACCAGGAGTTGCCTTATGCATTTTTTTAATTTGCACGTTCAGGGTGTTATCTTTTAGTGGTCACTGAGTTTTGACTATTGGTACTATTCCGTCCGCGAAATAAAGACAGTGGGGTTTTTAAAGTGATTTAAGTGAACTAAAAAATCACACAGTTAAAAAATAAATACTTTATATGAAAATTAATTGATTAATTAATAAATACTTTATATTAAAATTAATTTATTAATTAATAAATACTTTATATTAAAATTAATTTATTACTTATTAAATACTTATATTAGAATTTATTAATTAATAAATACTTGATATTTAAATTTATTCATAAATTATAAATAATTTATGTTAAAATTAATTTATTAATTAATAAATACTTTATATGAAAATTGATTCGTAAATTAATGAATACTTTATATTAAAATTCATTTATAATGTAATAAATACTTTATATTAAAATTAATTTATTAATTAATAAATACTTTATATTAAAATTCATTTATTAATTAATAAATACTTTATATTAAAATTCGTTTATTAATTATTAAATACTTCTATTAGAATTTATTAATTAATAAATACTTTATATTACAATTCATTTATTTATGATTAAATACTTTATGTTAAAATTAATTAATAAATACTTTATATTAAAATTAATTTATTAATGAATCAATACTTTATATTAAAATTAATTAATTAATTAATATTTAATATTAAAATTTATTTATTAATTATTTAATACTTATATTAGAATTTATTAATTAATAAATACATTATATTAAATTAATTTATCAATTAATAAATACTTTATATTAAAATTAATTTATTTAGTAATAAATACTTCATATTAAAATTAATTAATTAATAAATACTTCATATTAAAATAGATTTATTGATTATTAAATACTTATATTAGAATTTATTAATTAATAAATATTTTTTATTAAAAATAATTTATTTATTAATAAATACTTTATATTAAAATTAATTTATTAATTAATAAATACTTAATATTAAAATTGATTTATTAATTATTAAATACTTATATTAGAATTAATTAATTAATAAATACTTTATATTAAAATTAATGTATTAATTAATAAATACTTAATATCAAAATTCGTTTAAAAAACTTGGCGGAAAGCAAAAAAAAGAAAATTTAGAATTTAGAGTCGGTTTCTCATATAAAATTTAACGTAAAATGATCTCCCAATTTTGGACCATTTTAGCGTTTTAGGTTGGAGCTTTTGTGACGACTTCTCTGTTGCATATGAGCTTACTCAAATTGTTGACAAGCCTACACGCGTACCCGATACTGATGTACAGTTCGCAAGCCTTTTTCCTGGCTGAGTGCACATTTACTGTTCTGTCTCCTCAGTTGTCTCAATTAAGATCAAAACAAATCTCAGCATATATTCTTATGCTCCTTTCTATCGCAGAGTTCTTCGATACTCAAGCTCCTGTTCTTGGCCTTTTGGCTAAGATCAAAGTGTAGTATCTGTTCCGATGGATACTGCACGCCTGTCCTGTGCAGTTCTAGGAGGTCCACCCTCCCAGGCTTTGCCCCCCTCTTTGGGGAGGAGTAAGTTAATTGCTTACTGCTTGAGGCGCCCCTACCGGGGAATGCCGACGGGGCTGCCCAGGCAATTTTTAATGGTCAGAGTGCTCACCTCTCGAGCGCTGGCTTTTCAACCCCCACTTTCCGACCCGACCTTGGGTCACATCTTACTTGTGGGAGTAGGATAAAACTGGCCTTGTGCCTAACTCCTGGAGAGGAGTAAATAATACTCAAGCTCCTGTTCTGGGCTTTTTGGCTAAGATCAAAGTGTAGTATCTGTTCCGATGGATACTGCACCCCATAGACTGGTATTGTCTTGGCCTTCGGGGCTTGATTTACGCCGGTCTATGGGTCTGTCCTGTGCAGTTCTAGGAGGTCTACCCTCCCAGGCTTTGCCTCCCCTCTTTGGAGAGGATTAAGTTTATTGCTTACTGCCTGAGGCGCCCCTACCGGGGAATGCCGACAGGGGCTGCCCAGGCAATTTTTAAACCCCACTTTCCCGACCCGACCTTGGGTCACATCTTACTTGTGGGAGTAAGATAAAAACTGGCCTTGTTCCTAACTCCTGGAGAGGAGTAAATCAATACTCAAGCTCCTGTTCTTGGCCTTTTGGCTAAGATCAAAGTGTAGTATCTGTTCCGATGTATACTACACCACATAGACTGGTATTGTCTTGGGCTTCGGGGCTTGATTTACGCTGGTCTATGGGTCTGTCCTGTGCAGTTCTAGGAGGTCCACCCTCCCAGGCTTTGCCTCCCCTCTTTGGGGAGGAGTAAGTTTATTGATTACTGCCTGAGGCGCCCCTACCGGGGAATGCCGACGGGGCTGCCCAGGCAATTTTTAAACCCCACTTTCCTGACCCGACCTTGGGTCACATCTTACTTGTGGGAGTAAGATAAAAACTGGCCTTGTTCCTAACTCCTGGAGAGGAGTAAATCAATACTCAAGCTCCTGTTCTTGGCCTTTTGGCTAAGATCAAAGTGTAGTATCTGTTCCGATGTATACTACACCACATAGACTGGTATTGTCTTGGGCTTCGGGGCTTGATTTACGCCGGTCTATGGGTCTGTCCTGTGCAGTTCTAGGAGGTCCACCCTCCCAGGCTTTGCTTCCCCTCTTTGGGGAGGAGTAAGTTTATTGATTACTGCCTGAGGCGCCCCTACCGGGGAATGCCGACGGGGATGCCCTGGCAATTTTTAAACCCCACTTTCCCGACCCGACCTTGGGTCACATCTTACTTGTGGGAGTAAGATAAAAACTGGCCTTGTGCCTAACTCCTGGAAAGGAGTAAATCAATACTCAATGACTGATTGGGACAGCTTAAAATCCTTCATATCTGAAATCAATTTTCAAAAAGAACGTGTCATGTATCGCATCCCATACATATGATTGGATAATCGTTGGTATTGAGAGCTTGATACCCTCCAAAACATTACACTCTTCTCTTCCCTGCAGCCCCTTTCACATAGAAGACATGCTACTGGTTACTCTCTACTGTATCGTCATGTTGATGGTAGGTGTTCGACTGAGCTCCAATCACTGGTACCACCTTTAAACATTCACAGCAAGAACCCACCTGGTTACAACCAGAGAACTTTAATTTCTGTCTCTCTGTACAAAAATAACCCAGAAAAAACAAAACAAGCGGAACTTCAACGTTTCTCTCCTAAGCTACAACATGATCGTCTTCAAACCTAATGTGAACAAATACTTGTTGAGCCGTCCTCTTGGATAATCAATTTCTCTTAAGAAATCTTCTGCCCATTGTGTCCATTGTTTCCAATCTTCGCGTGGTGGCGATCATCGTCAAACTGACGATCTCTTATCCTCGAGTGGCCTCTCCGGGCCTTGATAAACGGTGACCCATTAGTAATATATATATATATATGTATATATATATATATATATATATATATATATAATAAAATATGAAACTAAAATTATACTTTTAGTAGATGGAACCTATAGTGAAATGGTTTAAGCTCAATATGCGAGATAGAGCAATTATAAAGAGAGATGAAAGAAGAGAGATAAACATGTACGAATGACAAATTTATTTCAACTTCGATTGTTCAATGCAAGGTATACTCGGTAATAAAAAATGGGGAGTGAAAAAAATTCGTGTGAAAAAGATATGGAGTTTGTCCAGTTGGTAATTGTCCGTTGATAAGGTGTCCAATGAAAGGAGATTTAGATGGAAAAGAAGTGTTTTCGTGAAGGCAGCATGGAAAAGCGTTCAAAAATGAAGTAACTCCAATAGTGAGATGTTGAGTTCAAATTGTAGGTGGAGCGCACTTAATTGGAATTAAATATGAGAAATCGGGCCATTTTAAAAATTACTTCCATGGGCCGAAGTAGGAATTGAAGTTGAATCGTGTACAGTTGACGTTGGCAGTGAAATATTTTTCACTCTCCATTACTTAATATTTTTTCAAATTTTGAATTTTAGCATTTCCACTGCCAACTTATTTCTATGTAATTCCTCTGATGATAAGATTTTGATCTTTGAAAAGCCTTGGCTTAAGGAAAGAATAATAAACATAATTTTATTACCGAGTATATCTTGCATTGAACAATCGAAGTTGAAATAAATTATATTATATAAATACAGAAGATTAAAGATGAAAATATATACTTATCCTGCCTTGCTAAATCTTGCTTCCCCGATAGCTAAAAAATTGCCTCTGTAGTACTAGTGTTCAAGAATTCTGGAGATAGAACTGACCCTCAGAATTATCACCCCATCTGTCTACTCTCGCTATTCGCTAAAATCTTTGAATCCTTAATGCTACACGTCTTTGTGACTATCAGTATGGATTTAGGCAAGCAAGATCTACTGCGGATATCCTGTCATCTCCATATGCATATACCATACACTGGACAAGGCAGGTGAAGCTAGGGCAGTAGCGCTTGATATATCCAAGGCCTTTGACAAAATATGGCATAAAAGTCTTCTCATAAAATTAATTCATATGGTATTACTGGACGAATATTTAATATGATTAGATCCATCCTATCCAACAGAAAGATCCAGGTTGTCCTTGATGGCCGTTCATCCAAACAACATGACATAATGCAGGTGTACCCCAGGGATCGATCCTTGGACCTTTATTGTTCCTGATTTTCATAAACGACCTCTCTGATGACATTTTGTCTGAGATGGGTATATTTGTTGTACTCTCGTCGTGCGGGTGACACTGACGCGTACATATCCGAGGCAATGCCTGAATTGTTAGAAAGTGACCTCCATTGTGTAGTGGAATGGGGTAAAAAAATGTATGGTAACATTTAATGCTGCTAAGACAAAGCTCCTCTCCTTCAACAACTACAAGAAACCTCTCCAACCACCGATTGCCATGGCAAATAACATCCTACCTGAGAGTCGAATGTTCAAACCCCTCGGCCCAACATTCACAGGTAACATGAATTGGAACAAATACATAGAAGATATTGCAAAGGCTACTGCAAATAAGGTGGGCTCCCTCTACCGTGCTAGAAAACTTCTCACACCTGAGAATATCCTATATCTCTACAAAGCCACCATCCGCCCATGCATGGAGTATTATTGTCACATCTGGGCTGGTGCACCATCCATGTCTCTCCCTCCTAGACAAGGTAAAATAAGTCTCTAATCTAATAGTTCGCTCACTATCCACCAGGTTTCAGCCCCTGTCCCATTGCTACAATGTTGCATCTTTGTGGTTTTTACAAATACTTCAATGGAATGTGCTCCGATGAACTTGCTGCTCTAGTTCCCCCCCCCAACATAAATACACTCGACGTACATGACAATCAGCTAAATCCCATCCATTCACTGTTGAGGTCCCCAGATGCCGGAGAGCCTTCTACTCTAATAGCTTCTTTCCTAGAGCTGCCGGCATTTGGAACTCTCTCCATGTCCCCTGTTTTCCCGACTGTACCGACATGCAGAAATTTAAAAATAATGTGAACAAACATCTCGCTTCACAGCTTTCAATTTACGATGATCCCCTAAACTTTGACCCTAATTCTCAGTAACCTCTTACGTCTACAGTGATAACTTGTCTTGTTTGGGGTGAACTATGTCAATATATATATATATATATATATATAATTTGCATTCCATAGACCATGGTGAATAAATCTAAAACCATAATTTTCATACCTAATAGTATCTTATATCTCTACAAAGCCATCATCCGCTCATGCATAGAGTACTGTTGCAACATATTGGCTGATACACCATCCACTTGTCTAGACAAGACCCTAAAAAGAGTATATAATCTAATAGATCCCTCACTATTCACCAAGCTCCGGCCCCTGTCCCATCGCTGCAATATTGCATCCTTGTGCTTGTTTTACAAGTACTTCAATGGAATGTGCTCCGATGAACGTGTTGCTCTAGTGCCAACTTGACGTAAATACTTACTCCAATAGCTTCTTTCCTAGAGCTGCCGGCATTTGGAACCCTCTCCTTGCTCCCTGTTTTCCCGATTGTACCCACACGCAGGAATTTAAGACTAATGTGAACAAACATCTCGCCTCACAGCTCCCAATTTACGATGATCCCCTAAACTTTCACCCTAATTCTCAGTAGCCCCTTACGTCTACAGTGGCAACTTGTCTTTCAGTCCAACCAAGGCCTATATCACGAAAAAAAACGCAATTAAAACGCTAATTATTTTGTAGGATGCATATTAAATGCGGCTCATACAAAAGCATTGATATTCCAAATTTTCGCGAACTTTATACGAAACTGGAATATTAAAAACAGTCAACCAACTTGCGAGCAGAAAGGGCTAATCTACGCCAATTTGGTGGTTTTCATGCAAAAAAAACACATGCTAATGTACAAAAACCTGATTTTTAGTGAACTTTAAGTTAACAAAATCTATTCGCGAATTTTCGCTATTCGCGGGTGTGTCTGGAACGTAACCCCCACGAATAGCGGGGGCCGACTGTATTTGTAAATAGTTATTTGGAGGGGGGTACTCACTGACTTTGTTTTCCTAAAAGATCTAATTTTTAGATTCGTTTTTCCAAAGTTGGAAGTTTCACAAATTATCCGGACGTTAAAACATTATTCAAATTTCACATATTATATAGGGTGGGCCAAAATAAGGGTCCTATCTTTAAATTTGAATAACTTGAATTTGAATAACTTCCACAAAATAAAAGTTAAACTCACCAAACTTTATGTGTGTGTAGACTGACCCTTCCGAGATTTTTTGAAATAAACAAAACGAATTTTAGCCGAAAAACACTTCTTAAAACTTACAAAAACTAAAGTATTGTTTTTTACACTGTTTTGAGTTTTTTAAGCAAAAATAATGTTTTCTAAATGAGGGTACGTTCCTTAGGGCTAATACGGCTCATGCTTGCTTCGGAAGGGGTCCTTTACTTATTCTAAAAAAAAAATTTAAAAAAATCAATAAATAAAAAAGTTATTAATTTTTAAAAATAGGACCCTTATTTTTGCCCACCCTGATCAAAATAATTCTCAGACTATCTTTTTTTCTTTTTTAAATTTTTTTTTTTTAACATAGTTCACCCCAAACAAGGCAGGCCGCCACTGTAGACGTAAGAGGCTACTGAGGGGGGGGGGTCAACCTAAATTGGGATCTGCGCAGTGAGATGTCTGTTTACATTAGTTTTAAATTTCTACATGTCAGTATTAACAGGGGGCAGGGAGGGACTTCCAGAGGCCAGCAGCACGAGGAAAGAAGCTATTTGAGTAGAAAGCTCTCTGGGGACCTCCACAGTGAGTGGATGGGATTTAGTTGATTGTCGAGTTGGTCTAGTGAATTTACGTCGAGGGGCCACCAGAGCACAAGTTCATCAGAGCATATTCCATTGAAGTACTTGTAAAACAGGCACAAGGATCCAACATTTCGGCGATGGGACAGAGACTGGAGCTTGGTTGACAGTGAGGGACCTATTAGGTTGGCGACTCTTTTTTGGACCTTGTTAAGTAGGGAGAGACTAGTAGATGATGCACCAGCCCAGATGTGGCAACAATAGTCCATGCATGGGCAGATGATGGCTTTGTAGAGATACAGGATAATGTCAGGTGTGAGGAGTTTACTAGCACGGTAGAGGGAGCCCACCTTCTTTGCGGCAGCCTTGGCAATGTCTTCAATGTATTTGTTCCAATTCATGTTACCTGTGAAGGTTAGGCCGAGGAGTTTGAATGATGAACGGTCAGGTATGGTGTTTGCCATGACAATCGGTGGTTGGAGAGGTTGCTTGTAGTTATTGAAGGAAAGGAGCTTTGTCTTTGCGGCATTAAAAGTTACCAACCATTTATGACTCCATCCACTACAGCCTGTAGGTCATTTTCTAAGGATTCAGGCATTGCCTCGATGGTCAGGCATCTAGTTAATGTTGAACTTCTTTCTGATCATCAATACGGATTCAGACAAGCACGATCTACTGCAGATATCCTAACGGTCATCTCTGAATGCATATACCATACACTGGACAAGGCAGATGAAGCTAGGGTGGTAGCGCTTGATATATCCAAGGCCTTTGACAAGGTCTGGCATAAAGGGCTTCTCATAAAACTGCACTCATATGATATTAGTGGACAAATATTTAATATAACTAAATCCTTCCTAACAAAACCAAAGATCCAGGTTGTACTCGATGGCTGTTCTTCTAAGCAATATGGCATAAATGCTGGTGTAGCCAGGGAGCTATATGACAATCGGTGGTTGGAGAGTTTCCTTGTAGTTATTGAAGGGAAGGAGCTTTGTCTTTGCAGCATTAAAAGTTACCAACCATTTATGACTCCAATCCACTACAGTCTGGAGGTCATTTTCTAAAGATTCAGCCATTGCCTCGGATATGATCGCGTCTGTTTTGCCAACATAGCGAGAGTAAAGCGTGGTGTCGTCAGCAAATAAACCAATCTCAGACTCTGTCATCAGGGAGATCGTTTATATAGATCAGGAACAACAAAGGTCCAAGTATAGATCCCTGGGGTACACCAACATTTATGTCATGTTGCTTAGATGAACGGCCATCAAGGACAACCTTGATTTTTCTTTTGTTTAGGAAGGATCTAATTATATTAAGTAATTGCCCAGTAATACCGTATGAGCGTATTTTCAGGAGAAGCCCTTTATGCCATACCTTGTCAAAGGCCTTGCATATATCAAGCGCTATTGCCCTAGCTTCTCCTGCCTTGTCGAGTGTATGATACATGTGTTCAGAGATGACCGTTAGGATGTCTGCAGTAGATTGTGCTTGTCTAAATTCATACTGGCGGTCAGAAAGAAGTTTAGCATTAACTAAGTGCCGTACTATAGCTAGATTGATTAAGTATTCAAAGATTTTAGCAAAGATCGGCAGTAAACTGATTGGTAGTTCTGAGGGTCGGTTCTATTCCCAGAATTCTTGAAGACTGGTACCATAGATGCAATTTTCCAGCTATCGGGGAAGCAAGATTCAGCTAGACATTTATTGGAGAGGACAGGGGCCAGTTCAGCAGAGCATTTCTTTATTACTATTACAGGTATAAGATCAGGCCCACAAGCTTTGGAGGTGTCAAGGTTTTTTATGATGTCTCTGACCTGGGATAGGGTGATGACCAGGTTATCAAGTGTGGCTTCGGTCTGCAATGGGAATTTGGGGAGGGGGTGGTTATCTGAGTCCAAGTGGAGTTAGAAGCAAAACGCTGGGCAAGTAGTTCAGCCTTATCAGTGGCCGTGCAAAGGACATCATTGTGGTTCGATAGTGGGGGAATCGTTGATTGACCATTATTCACTACACTATTGTAGATTTTCCAGAAATCACGAGTACCTAGTTTCTGTGACTAGAATGTGTTTTTTGTTTGCCTCGCATATCACAGCCATACAATTATTTCTTGACTCTATAAATTTCTGTCTATTAGCAGCTGACTTATGGCGGCCGAATTTACGGAATGCTTCTTGCATCTCAACAATGGCAGCTGCACATTCCGAGGTAAACCATTGGGGAGAGTGGGGCTTGCTAAAGAATTTCCGCATGGGGACATAGGTTTCAATGCCTGCTTTGACCTATTCAGTTAATTCGTTTGCACACTGGTCAGCAGGGAATGAGAAGGTTTCCCTCCATGGGGCGTCGCTGATGTGATCTCTGATTGACTCAAAATAAGCCTGCTCGTAGTATCTCGTTATTTTGAGAAACGGTTCATCAACTTTTGGACGACTTTTTAGGGTGATATGTATCATTAGCACAATGTGATCAGCATTCCTGAGTGGGCTATGAGCTTTCATCACACAAGCCTCGGCATTGAGGTCAAGAAAAGGTCTAGAAGTGAGGCTTGTTGGTCTACTCCATCGGGGATGCGGGTCGGAAAATCGACAGTCTGAGAGAGGGAGTGAGCTAAGGAGAAATTATACGTAGAGTTGCTGGCTGCGTCAATAAGGCTGGAGAATCCCAACCAGTCACGGTGGTGTGCATTAAAATCTCCAAATACATGTATCTGGGAATTCGAGTCAATTGCGAGTGCTCTATCTATGCTTTCAGAGACAGAGTTTAGCAGAATACAGTCCTGGGTCGAAACCGAACGGTATAAGAAATATAAGTAACTGACGTTGTGATGTAAAGTCAATCTAAAGCACATGTAGCCTTGGTCATCTGATTCTAGCCTATGTTCTCTAGTCAGGGGGAGGGTGTTCCGAACATAAACTCCTAGCCCGTGCATATGTTTGTCAGAGTCTTTGCGGCTGAGTGGAAGGTAGTCAGTCATGTCAAAGTGTTGAGAAGAGATTGAGGATTGAAGGTTTGTTTCACTTAGAGCTAGAATATCCGGGGAGTTTGTCAGGAGAAAGGTTTCTACATCGTTGATGTTGGTTCTAAGTCCCTGGATATTTGTGAATGCGAGCCTCAAAGGCGAAGGCGAAAGTGTTTTTTGTTGGGTGTCTGGTTTAGGTTTGATTTGATTTTTTTGTAATGCCATGTTTGTTTTGATTATAGAGTGGGTTGGCTAGGTGGGTCCTTGTTTGGTGCCAATAAGCTCACACAACCAGTCCATTAGTTGCGACCTGGTCCATGGAGGTTGTGGCCTCGGGAAAGCCCACCTGAGATAATTGCAGGGTCCCTTTCCATGCGCGACATGGCATATACAACTACCCACGGTATTATGCAGCTGATGATGGAGCAGCCGTTCTTAGCGCTACCCAAGAGTTTGGGCTCCTAACTACCAGTCGGAAACAGCAGCCAGACAAGCTGTCTAACCTGTACCCTTAACCTGTCGGAACAAGAGCGACCCAGACTGATTAATATGTAGTGGAGCCTGTTTTGCGCTCTTTTATTCTCTGTCACGATGTCAGAATTTCTATCTGTCCGAGTTCGAGAATTTTGTAAACTAAATAATACATAAATAAACAACAAATAAGTTTTAGGCCGAAAGCGAGATTCAAACTCGTCTACAGTCAAATTCGTTGTCGTTTGACTAACGCTCTATCAACTTCCAAGATAATGAAAGAGATTCTGATTTAGACACTTATTAAAAAACACGATTTTATTTTACATTTCCGTTTTTAACGTTGCTATTAATTAGGGATGCATTAATATGAGTTTTGTTTAGTGACCCTCTTCGTAAATGAACCTGATTTTGGTGCTTTGATACGACAGGGGCGCATTAGTATGAGTTCTTTTTATAATAGTATCCCTACGTAAATGAACCTGATTTTGGTTCTTTGATACGACAGGGGCGCATTAATATTAGTTCTTTTTTATAATAATGGCCCAACGTAAATGAACCTGATTTTGGTTCTTTGATACGACAGGGGCGCATTAATATGAGTTCTTTTTATAATAGTATCCCTACGTAAATGAACCTGATTTTGGTTCTTTGATACGACAGGGGCGCATTAATATTAGTTCTTTTTTATAATAATGGCCCAACGTAAATGAACCTGATTTTGGTTCTTTGATACGACAGGGGCGCATTAATATTAGTTCTTTTTTATAATAATGGCCCAACGTAAATGAACCTGATTTTGGTTCTTTGATACGACAGGGGCGCATTAATATTAGTTCTTTTTTATAATAATGGCCCAACGTAAATGAACCTGATTTTGGTTCTTTGATACGACAGGGGCGCATTAATATGAGTTCTTTTTATAATAGTGGCCCTACGTAAATGAACCTGATTTTGGTTGTTTTGATACGACAGGGGCGCATTAGTATGAGTTCTTTTTATAATAGTATCCCTACGTAAATGAACCTGATTTTGGTTCTTTGATACGACAGGGGCGCATTAATATTAGTTCTTTTTTATAATAATGGCCCAACGTAAATGAACCTGATTTTGGTTCTTTGATACGACAGGGGCGCATTAATATGAGTTCTTTTTATAATAGTGGCCCTACGTAAATGAACCTGATTTTGGTTGTTTTGATACGACAGGGGCGCATTAGTATGAGTTCTTTTTATAATAGTATCCCTACGTAAATAGACCTGATTTTGGTTCTTTGATACGACAGGGGCGCATTAATATTAGTTCTTTTTTATAATAATGGCCCAACGTAAATGAACCTGATTTTGGTTCTTTGATACGACAGGGGCGCATTAATATGAGTTCTTTTTTATAATAATGGCCCAACGTAAATGAACCTGATTTTGGTTCTTTGATACGACAGGGGCGCATTAATATGAGTTCTTTTTATAATAGTGGCCCTACGTAAATGAACCTGATTTTGGTTCTTTGATACGACAGGGGCGCATTAATATTAGTTCTTTTTTATAATAATGGCCCAACGTAAATGAACCTGATTTTGGTTCTTTGATACGACAGGGGCGCATTAATATGAGTTCTTTTTATAATAGTGGCCCTACGTAAATGAACCTGATTTTGGTTGTTTTGATACGACAGGGGCGCATTAGTATGAGTTCTTTTTATAATAGTATCCCTACGTAAATGAACCTGATTTTGGTTCTTTGATACGACAGGGGCGCATTAATATGAGTTCTTTTTATAATAGTGGCCCTACGTAAATGAACCTGATTTTGGTTGTTTTGATACGACAGGGGCGCATTAGTATGAGTTCTTTTTATAATAGTATCCCTACGTAAATGAACCTGATTTTGGTTCTTTGATACGACAGGGGCGCATTAATATGAGTTCTTTTTTATAATAGTGGCCCAACGTAAATGAAGCTGATTTTGGTTCTTTGATACGACAGGGGCGCATTAATATGAGTTCTTTTTATAATAGTATCCCTACGTAAATGAACCTGATTTTGGTTCTTTGATACGACAGGGGCGCATTAATATGAGTTCTTTTTATAATAGTATCCCTACGTAAATGAACCTGATTTTGGTTCTTTGATACGACAGGGGCGCATTAATATTAGTTCTTTTTTATAATAATGGCCCAACGTAAATGAACCTGATTTTGGTTCTTTGATACGACAGGGGCGCATTAATATGAGTTCTTTTTTATAATAATGGCCCAACGTAAATGAACCTGATTTTGGTTCTTTGATACGACAGGGGCGCATTAATATGAGTTCTTTTTATAATAGTGGCCCTACGTAAATGAACCTGATTTTGGTTGTTTTGATACGACAGGGGCGCATTAGTATGAGTTCTTTTTATAATAGTATCCCTACGTAAATGAACCTGATTTTGGTTCTTTGATACGACAGGGGCGCATTAATATTAGTTCTTTTTTATAATAATGGCCCAACGTAAATGAACCTGATTTTGGTTCTTTGATACGACAGGGGCGCATTAATATGAGTTCTTTTTATAATAGTGGCCCTACGTAAATGAACCTGATTTTGGTTGTTTTGATACGACAGGGGCGCATTAGTATGAGTTCTTTTTATAATAGTATCCCTACGTAAATGAACCTGATTTTGGTTCTTTGATACGACAGGGGCGCATTAATATTAGTTCTTTTTTATAATAATGGCCCAACGTAAATGAACCTGATTTTGGTTCTTTGATACGACAGGGGCGCATTAATATGAGTTCTTTTTTATAATAATGGCCCAACGTAAATGAACCTGATTTTGGTTCTTTGATACGACAGGGGCGCATTAATATTAGTTCTTTTTTATAATAATGGCCCAACGTAAATGAACCTGATTTTGGTTCTTTGATACGACAGGGGCGCATTAATATGAGTTCTTTTTTATAATAATGGCCCAACGTAAATGAACCTGATTTTGGTTCTTTGATACGACAGGGGCGCATTAATATGAGTTCTTTTTATAATAGTGGCCCTACGTAAATGAACCTGATTTTGGTTGTTTTGATACGACAGGGGCGCATTAGTATGAGTTCTTTTTATAATAGTATCCCTACGTAAATGAACCTGATTTTGGTTCTTTGATACGACAGGGGCGCATTAATATTAGTTCTTTTTTATAATAATGGCCCAACGTAAATGAACCTGATTTTGGTTCTTTGATACGACAGGGGCGCATTAATATGAGTTCTTTTTATAATAGTGGCCCTACGTAAATGAACCTGATTTTGGTTGTTTTGATACGACAGGGGCGCATTAGTATGAGTTCTTTTTATAATAGTATCCCTACGTAAATGAACCTGATTTTGGTTCTTTGATACGACAGGGGCGCATTAATATTAGTTCTTTTTTATAATAATGGCCCAACGTAAATGAACCTGATTTTGGTTCTTTAATACGACAGGGGCGCATTAATATGAGTTCTTTTTATAATAGTGGCCCTACGTAAATGAACCTGATTTTGGTTGTTTTGATACGACAGGGGCGCATTAGTATGAGTTCTTTTTATAATAGTATCCCTACGTAAATGAACCTGATTTTGGTTCTTTGATACGACAGGGGCGCATTAATATTAGTTCTTTTTTATAATAATGGCCCAACGTAAATGGACCTGATTTTGGTTCTTTGATACGACAGGGGCGCATTAATATGAGTTCTTTTTATAATAGTATCCCTACGTAAATGAACCTGATTTTGGTTCTTTGATACGACAGGGGCGCATTAATATGAGTTCTTTTTATAATAGTATCCCTACGTAAATGAACCTGATTTTGGTTCTTTGATACGACAGGGGCGCATTAATATGAGTTCTTTTTATAATAGTATCCCTACGTAAATGAACCTGATTTTGGTTCTTTGATACGACAGGGGCGCATTAATATTAGTTCTTTTTTATAATAATGGCCCAACGTAAATGAACCTGATTTTGGTTCTTTGATACGACAGGGGCGCATTAATATGAGTTCTTTTTTATAATAATGGCCCAACGTAAATGAACCTGATTTTGGTTCTTTGATACGACAGGGGCGCATTAATATGAGTTCTTTTTATAATAGTGGCCCTACGTAAATGAACCTGATTTTGGTTCTTTGATACGACAGGGGCGCATTAATATTAGTTCTTTTTTATAATAATGGCCCAACGTAAATGAACCTGATTTTGGTTCTTTGATACGACAGGGGCGCATTAATATGAGTTCTTTTTATAATAGTGGCCCTACGTAAATGAACCTGATTTTGGTTGTTTTGATACGACAGGGGCGCATTAGTATGAGTTCTTTTTATAATAGTATCCCTACGTAAATGAACCTGATTTTGGTTCTTTGATACGACAGGAGCGCATTAATATTAGTTCTTTTTTATAATAATGGCCCAACGTAAATGAACCTGATTTTGGTTCTTTGATACGACAGGGGCGCATTAATATGAGTTCTTTTTTATAATAATGGCCCAACGTAAATGAACCTGATTTTGGTTCTTTGATACGACAGGGGCGCATTAATATTAGTTCTTTTTATAATAGTATCCCTACGTAAATGAACCTGATTTTGGTTCTTTGATACGACAGGGGCGCATTAATATGAGTTCTTTTTATAATAGTATCCCTACGTAAATGAACCTGATTTTGGTTCTTTGATACGACAGGGGCGCATTAATATGAGTTCTTTTTATAATAGTATCCCTACGTAAATGAACCTAATTTTGGTTCTTTGATACGACAGGGGCGCATTAATATTAGTTCTTTTTTATAATAATGGCCCAACGTAAATGAACCTGATTTTGGTTCTTTGATACGACAGGGGCGCATTAATATTAGTTCTTTTTTATAATAATGGCTCAACGTAAATGAACCTGATTTTGGTTCTTTGATACGACAGGGGCGCATTAATATGAGTTCTTTTTTATAATAATGGCCCAACGTAAATGAACCTGATTTTGGTTCTTTGATACGACAGGGGCGCATTAATATGAGTTCTTTTTATAATAGTGGCCCTACGTAAATGAACCTGATTTTGGTTGTTTTGATACGACAGGGGCGCATTAGTATGAGTTCTTTTTATAATAGTATCCCTACGTAAATGAACCTGATTTTGGTTCTTTGATACGACAGGGGCGCATTAATATTAGTTCTTGTTTATAATAATGGCCCAACGTAAATGAACCTGATTTTGGTTCTTTGATACGACAGGGGCGCATTAATATGAGTTCTTTTTATAATAGTGGCCCTACGTAAATGAACCTGATTTTGGTTGTTTTGATACGACAGGGGCGCATTAGTATGAGTTCTTTTTATAATAGTATCCCTACGTAAATGAACCTGATTTTGGTTCTTTGATACGACAGGGGCGCATTAATATTAGTTCTTTTTTATAATAATGGCCCAACGTAAATGAACCTGATTTTGGTTCTTTGATACGACAGGGGCGCATTAATATGAGTTCTTTTTATAATAATGGCCCAACGTAAATGAACCTGATTTTGGTTCTTTGATACGACAGGGGCGCATTAATATTAGTTCTTTTTTATAATAATGGCCCAACGTAAATGAACCTGATTTTGGTTCTTTGATACGACAGGGGCGCATTAATATGAGTTCTTTTTTATAATAATGGCCCAACGTAAATGAACCTGATTTTGGTTCTTTGATACGACAGGGGCGCATTAATATGAGTTCTTTTTATAATAGTGGCCCTACGTAAATGAACCTGATTTTGGTTGTTTTGATACGACAGGGGCGCATTAGTATGAGTTCTTTTTATAATAGTATCCCTACGTAAATGAACCTGATTTTGGTTCTTTGATACGACAGGGGCGCATTAATATTAGTTCTTTTTTATAATAATGGCCCAACGTAAATGAACCTGATTTTGGTTCTTTAATACGACAGGGGCGCATTAATATGAGTTCTTTTTATAATAGTGGCCCTACGTAAATGAACCTGATTTTGGTTGTTTTGATACGACAGGGGCGCATTAGTATGAGTTCTTTTTATAATAGTATCCCTACGTAAATGAACCTGATTTTGGTTCTTTGATACGACAGGGGCGCATTAATATTAGTTCTTTTTTATAATAATGGCCCAACGTAAATGAACCTGATTTTGGTTCTTTAATACGACAGGGGCGCATTAATATGAGTTCTTTTTATAATAGTGGCCCTACGTAAATGAACCTGATTTTGGTTGTTTTGATACGACAGGGGCGCATTAGTATGAGTTCTTTTTATAATAGTATCCCTACGTAAATGAACCTGATTTTGGTTCTTTGATACGACAGGGGCGCATTAATATTAGTTCTTTTTTATAATAATGGCCCAACGTAAATGAACCTGATTTTGGTTCTTTAATACGACAGGGGCGCATTAATATGAGTTCTTTTTATAATAGTGGCCCTACGTAAATGAACCTGATTTTGGTTGTTTTGATACGACAGGGGCGCATTAGTATGAGTTCTTTTTATAATAGTATCCCTACGTAAATGAACCTGATTTTGGTTCTTTGATACGACAGGGGCGCATTAATATTAGTTCTTTTTTATAATAATGGCCCAACGTAAATGAACCTGATTTTGGTTCTTTGATACGACAGGGGCGCATTAATATGAGTTCTTTTTATAATAGTATCCCTACGTAAATGAACCTGATTTTGGTTCTTTGATACGACAGGGGCGCATTAATATGAGTTCTTTTTATAATAGTATCCCTACGTAAATGAACCTGATTTTGGTTCTTTGATACGACAGGGGCGCATTAATATGAGTTCTTTTTATAATAGTATCCCTACGTAAATGAACCTGATTTTGGTTGTTTTGATACGACAGGGGCGCATTAGTATGAGTTCTTTTTATAATAGTATCCCTACGTAAATGAACCTGATTTTGGTTCTTTGATACGACAGGGGCGCATTAATATTAGTTCTTTTTTATAATAATGGCCCAACGTAAATGAACCTGATTTTGGTTCTTTGATACGACAGGGGCGCATTAATATGAGTTCTTTTTTATAATAATGGCCCAACGTAAATGAACCTGATTTTGGTTCTTTGATACGACAGGGGCGCATTAATATGAGTTCTTTTTATAATAGTGGCCCTACGTAAATGAACCTGATTTTGGTTGTTTTGATACGACAGGGGCGCATTAGTATGAGTTCTTTTTATAATAGTATCCCTACGTAAATGAACCTGATTTTGGTTCTTTGATACGACAGGGGCGCATTAATATTAGTTCTTTTTTATAATAATGGCCCAACGTAAATGAACCTGATTTTGGTTCTTTAATACGACAGGGGCGCATTAATATGAGTTCTTTTTATAATAGTGGCCCTACGTAAATGAACCTGATTTTGGTTGTTTTGATACGACAGGGGCGCATTAGTATGAGTTCTTTTTATAATAGTATCCCTACGTAAATGAACCTGATTTTGGTTCTTTGATACGACAGGGGCGCATTAATATTAGTTCTTTTTTATAATAATGGCCCAACGTAAATGGACCTGATTTTGGTTCTTTGATACGACAGGGGCGCATTAATATGAGTTCTTTTTATAATAGTATCCCTACGTAAATGAACCTGATTTTGGTTCTTTGATACGACAGGGGCGCATTAATATGAGTTCTTTTTATAATAGTATCCCTACGTAAATGAACCTGATTTTGGTTCTTTGATACGACAGGGGCGCATTAATATGAGTTCTTTTTATAATAGTATCCCTACGTAAATGAACCTGATTTTGGTTCTTTGATACGACAGGGGCGCATTAATATTAGTTCTTTTTTATAATAATGGCCCAACGTAAATGAACCTGATTTTGGTTCTTTGATACGACAGGGGCGCATTAATATGAGTTCTTTTTTATAATAATGGCCCAACGTAAATGAACCTGATTTTGGTTCTTTGATACGACAGGGGCGCATTAATATGAGTTCTTTTTATAATAGTGGCCCTACGTAAATGAACCTGATTTTGGTTCTTTGATACGACAGGGGCGCATTAATATTAGTTCTTTTTTATAATAATGGCCCAACGTAAATGAACCTGATTTTGGTTCTTTGATACGACAGGGGCGCATTAATATGAGTTCTTTTTATAATAGTGGCCCTACGTAAATGAACCTGATTTTGGTTGTTTTGATACGACAGGGGCGCATTAGTATGAGTTCTTTTTATAATAGTATCCCTACGTAAATGAACCTGATTTTGGTTCTTTGATACGACAGGAGCGCATTAATATTAGTTCTTTTTTATAATAATGGCCCAACGTAAATGAACCTGATTTTGGTTCTTTGATACGACAGGGGCGCATTAATATGAGTTCTTTTTTATAATAATGGCCCAACGTAAATGAACCTGATTTTGGTTCTTTGATACGACAGGGGCGCATTAATATTAGTTCTTTTTATAATAGTATCCCTACGTAAATGAACCTGATTTTGGTTCTTTGATACGACAGGGGCGCATTAATATGAGTTCTTTTTATAATAGTATCCCTACGTAAATGAACCTGATTTTGGTTCTTTGATACGACAGGGGCGCATTAATATGAGTTCTTTTTATAATAGTATCCCTACGTAAATGAACCTAATTTTGGTTCTTTGATACGACAGGGGCGCATTAATATTAGTTCTTTTTTATAATAATGGCCCAACGTAAATGAACCTGATTTTGGTTCTTTGATACGACAGGGGCGCATTAATATTAGTTCTTTTTTATAATAATGGCTCAACGTAAATGAACCTGATTTTGGTTCTTTGATACGACAGGGGCGCATTAATATGAGTTCTTTTTTATAATAATGGCCCAACGTAAATGAACCTGATTTTGGTTCTTTGATACGACAGGGGCGCATTAATATGAGTTCTTTTTATAATAGTGGCCCTACGTAAATGAACCTGATTTTGGTTGTTTTGATACGACAGGGGCGCATTAGTATGAGTTCTTTTTATAATAGTATCCCTACGTAAATGAACCTGATTTTGGTTCTTTGATACGACAGGGGCGCATTAATATTAGTTCTTGTTTATAATAATGGCCCAACGTAAATGAACCTGATTTTGGTTCTTTGATACGACAGGGGCGCATTAATATGAGTTCTTTTTATAATAGTGGCCCTACGTAAATGAACCTGATTTTGGTTGTTTTGATACGACAGGGGCGCATTAGTATGAGTTCTTTTTATAATAGTATCCCTACGTAAATGAACCTGATTTTGGTTCTTTGATACGACAGGGGCGCATTAATATTAGTTCTTTTTTATAATAATGGCCCAACGTAAATGAACCTGATTTTGGTTCTTTGATACGACAGGGGCGCATTAATATGAGTTCTTTTTATAATAATGGCCCAACGTAAATGAACCTGATTTTGGTTCTTTGATACGACAGGGGCGCATTAATATTAGTTCTTTTTTATAATAATGGCCCAACGTAAATGAACCTGATTTTGGTTCTTTGATACGACAGGGGCGCATTAATATGAGTTCTTTTTTATAATAATGGCCCAACGTAAATGAACCTGATTTTGGTTCTTTGATACGACAGGGGCGCATTAATATGAGTTCTTTTTATAATAGTGGCCCTACGTAAATGAACCTGATTTTGGTTGTTTTGATACGACAGGGGCGCATTAGTATGAGTTCTTTTTATAATAGTATCCCTACGTAAATGAACCTGATTTTGGTTCTTTGATACGACAGGGGCGCATTAATATTAGTTCTTTTTTATAATAATGGCCCAACGTAAATGAACCTGATTTTGGTTCTTTAATACGACAGGGGCGCATTAATATGAGTTCTTTTTATAATAGTGGCCCTACGTAAATGAACCTGATTTTGGTTGTTTTGATACGACAGGGGCGCATTAGTATGAGTTCTTTTTATAATAGTATCCCTACGTAAATGAACCTGATTTTGGTTCTTTGATACGACAGGGGCGCATTAATATTAGTTCTTTTTTATAATAATGGCCCAACGTAAATGAACCTGATTTTGGTTCTTTAATACGACAGGGGCGCATTAATATGAGTTCTTTTTATAATAGTGGCCCTACGTAAATGAACCTGATTTTGGTTGTTTTGATACGACAGGGGCGCATTAGTATGAGTTCTTTTTATAATAGTATCCCTACGTAAATGAACCTGATTTTGGTTCTTTGATACGACAGGGGCGCATTAATATTAGTTCTTTTTTATAATAATGGCCCAACGTAAATGAACCTGATTTTGGTTCTTTAATACGACAGGGGCGCATTAATATGAGTTCTTTTTATAATAGTGGCCCTACGTAAATGAACCTGATTTTGGTTGTTTTGATACGACAGGGGCGCATTAGTATGAGTTCTTTTTATAATAGTATCCCTACGTAAATGAACCTGATTTTGGTTCTTTGATACGACAGGGGCGCATTAATATTAGTTCTTTTTTATAATAATGGCCCAACGTAAATGAACCTGATTTTGGTTCTTTGATACGACAGGGGCGCATTAATATGAGTTCTTTTTATAATAGTATCCCTACGTAAATGAACCTGATTTTGGTTCTTTGATACGACAGGGGCGCATTAATATGAGTTCTTTTTATAATAGTATCCCTACGTAAATGAACCTGATTTTGGTTCTTTGATACGACAGGGGCGCATTAATATGAGTTCTTTTTATAATAGTATCCCTACGTAAATGAACCTGATTTTGGTTGTTTTGATACGACAGGGGCGCATTAGTATGAGTTCTTTTTATAATAGTATCCCTACGTAAATGAACCTGATTTTGGTTCTTTGATACGACAGGGGCGCATTAATATTAGTTCTTTTTTATAATAATGGCCCAACGTAAATGAACCTGATTTTGGTTCTTTGATACGACAGGGGCGCATTAATATGAGTTCTTTTTTATAATAATGGCCCAACGTAAATGAACCTGATTTTGGTTCTTTGATACGACAGGGGCGCATTAATATTAGTTCTTTTTATAATAGTATCCCTACGTAAATGAACCTGATTTTGGTTCTTTGATACGACAGGGGCGCATTAATATGAGTTCTTTTTATAATAGTATCCCTACGTAAATGAACCTGATTTTGGTTCTTTGATACGACAGGGGCGCATTAATATGAGTTCTTTTTATAATAGTATCCCTACGTAAATGAACCTGATTTTGGTTCTTTGATACGACAGGGCGCATTAATATTAGTTCTTTTTTATAATAATGGCCCAACGTAAATGAACCTGATTTTGGTTCTTTGATACGACAGGGGCGCATTAATATGAGTTCTTTTTTATAATAATGGCCCAACGTAAATGAACCTGATTTTGGTTCTTTGATACGACAGGGGCGCATTAATATTAGTTCTTTTTTATAATAATGGCCCAACGTAAATGAACCTGATTTTGGTTCTTTGATACGACAGGGGCGCATTAATATTAGTTCTTTTTTATAATAATGGCCTAACGTAAATGAACCTGATTTTGGTTCTTTGATACGACAGGGGCGCATTAATATGAGTTCTTTTTTATAATAATGGCCCAACGTTAAATGAACCTGATTTTGGTTCTTTGATACGACAGGGGCGCATTAATATTAGTTCTTTTTATAATAGTATCCCTACGTAAATGAACCTGATTTTGGTTCTTTGATACGACAGGGGCGCATTAGTAAATTAATGTTTTTGTCTTAGGAGCACGAACTAAGCATAATATGTTACTATAAAAACGGATTACTGTTATTTAAATCAATAATTTTATTTACCTCCCCAGAAGTTAGGCACAAGGCCAGTTTTATCTTACTCCCACAAGGTAAGATGTGATCCAAGCTCGGGTCGGGAAAGTGGGACTTGAAAAGCCAGCGCCCGAGAAGGTGAGCACTCTGGCTATTAAAAATTGCCTAGGCAGCCACGTCGGCATTCCCCGGTAGGGGCGCCTCAGGCAGTAAGCAATAAACTTACTCCTCCCCAAAGAGGGGAGGCAAAGCCTGGGAGGGTGGACCTCCTAGAACTGCACAGGACAGACCCATAGACCGGCGTAAATCAAGCCCCGAAGGCCAAGACAATACCAGTCTATGGGGTGTACTATCCATCGGAACAAAAACATAACTTTAAATAGTCTATGAATGATGAACGATCGAAGGACAGTCATTGAAATGGCTAATTTGCATATCTATTCTTTAAACAGTTCATAATAAATTTATATTTGATGTTATTTAGTTCTTATTTAATTGTATTATTTTATATACCTGTGTGCAATAGTTTCGTCGATATAAACAATAATGAATTAAAAGATTTTATTAAAATAATGTACTGTCAATTTCTTTTTGCTACAAATTGATGCAAGTCTAATGCAAGTACTGGATACATTTGCATGCATTTGTAAGGAAGGTATCATGGGTTACGATGTTGGGGATACAGTGACAATTACCCCCCTAAAATGGTGTAATCCTAACAAAATAAAAGCAGATAAAAACATGGAATTGATCAACATTTTATTGTAGGTTACGATCCAGAATATGAACGTTTGATTTACAGAATGACTGCTTTTTTGTGGTGCGCTGAATCAAATGAAAGGCAAAGAAACAAGGGTTATGATCTTGTGAAAATATTAACATTGATAACCCTATTAACAAAATACTGCAACAAAAGTGGGCTCCCTCTACCACGCTAGAATACGACTAGAATACTACTCACACCTGCCAGTATCCTATATTTCTACAAAGCCAGCATTCACCATGCATGGAGTATTGTTACCACATCTTGGCTGGTACATCTACCACTAGTCTCTCCCTAATAAACAGGGTCCAAAAGTAGTCTTCAATCTAATAGGTCCCGGACTGTCAACCAAGCTCTAACCCCTTCCCTATTACCGCAATGTTGCATCCCTGTGCTTGTTTTACAAGTATCTTAATGGAATGTGCTCCGACGAACTTTTAGCACTGGTGCCCCCTCGACATAAATACCCCCGACTAACCCCATTCCGTTAACTGTAGATGTCCCCCGGATGCCGGAAAGCTTTTTATTCTTTTTTCTTTTTCCTTCGAACTGCTAGACTTTGGAATTCCTCCCTCTCCCGGTTTCCTACTTCTCTGACTGTACTAGCATGCAGAAATTTAAATGTAATGCGAACAGACATTTCGCTGCTCAACTCCCTACTTAGAGCGTCCCTGTAAGTATGGCCCCTAATTCACAGTAGCCCCTTACGTCTCAGTGGCAATGTACCTTGTTTGTGGCGAATCAAAGTAGAAAATAACAAAATCACCGAGTTCTACACGGAAGCCGGTCACGTCACATTTTCTGCAGTAGCAGCAGTAGAATTGCTGGCTGGTCGAGTTGTAGTAGACCGTTCATTTTAGAACGTGTTTATATCGACTTAAAATTACAGAGTTAAGAAAATGTCTATGTTTGTGGCGAATACGAGTAAAAGAAAATATGAATAACAAGCGGAGTGATACAGCGTTAGAAATGTTATCCCCTGAAAATGATTGACATCCCAAGGATCCAGTCTGTCACCAATAGTGCAGTACCAACTTTAAGACAGGAAAAATGAAATAAAATGACTCCAAGCTGAAATTATCGATCCGCAGAGGAACTTACTTAAGAGAAAAAATTGGCATTCATCCCTTATAGTGTTGCTTACTTTATGCAGATTATTGCAACAGGAAAAATTCAAATGATCAGGCATCCCTTAATCTATTCTACCAAGTATGGTGATTACTCCTTTACAATTAAATTTTTTTTTAACGTAGTTCACCCCAAACAAGGCAGGCCGCCACTGTAGACGTAAGGGGCTACTGAGAAGGAAGAAACGGGGAGAAGGTTTGGGGGGTCAACCTAAACTGGGATCTGCGGAGCAAGATGTCTGTTTACATTAATTTTAAATCTCTGCATGTCAGTACTGTCGGGAAACAGGAGGCAGGGAGGGAGTTCCAGAGGCCAGGGTTAGCCATACAAATGCACCACAATTTTGGTTCTAGATTTTTGATAGATTAATTACAGCAACATGTGGTTTTGTAGCTCATATAACGAAGTCCAAACATTTGAATGAAATGCTTTTGTAACCCAACAAAATGTTACAGAAGGTCAATTCGTGCGATATACAGCAGACAATTATTTGATGGATATGGTACCTTCATAGAATGGGTATTGTTGCCATACACCAGGTAATTTATCATTCATGTAGTTTCCCAGCATAAAGTAATTACTAATGGGATACTTAGGTCTGGACAAGTAACAATTCATTATTACCCTTATCACTAAGATAATGTATATCATTTTTGTGAACTTGGCCTTGTAATCATTTCTCTAAATCATATTTACTTGATATCCTGTGTCCAGTTTTCCCGTTTCTACTATGGCCATGCCTAAAGTTATTAGAATTCATGCAAATGGTACACAAAGGAACAGCTATTGTGATTTTTGCCTCTTATTGACTATCTATCAAATGTCATGTATCTATTCTTTTGGCTAAGATCAAAGTGTAGTATCTGTTCCGATGGATACTGCACCCCATACTGGTGTTGTCTTAGCCTTCGGGTCTTGATTTACGCCGGGAGGGTGGACCTAGAACTGCACAGGACCGGCCCATAGACCGGCGTAAATCAAGCCCCGAAGGTCAAGACAATACCAGTTTATGGGGTGTAGTATCCATCGGAACAGATACTACACTTTGATCTTAGCCAAAAGGCCAAGAATAGAGAAAGATTAGCAACGTCTCATCTGTGAGAAAGGGAATGTACGGAAGAACAGAAATCCTCCTCATGTGGAACCATGACGACCGCGCCCCTGACTGACCGCTTTCTCCAAAACGCATGTGCTACTGCTGCTGCTGCTTCTTCTTCTTCTTCTTCTTCTTCTTCTTCTTCTTCTTCTTCTTCTTCTTCTTCTTCTTCTTCACCGTGTCTAGATTTTTGGTATTGGCGAGCGCACGCCCAAAGTGCACAGTTTGCATACATAATTAAGAGAACACCGATATTGTATGCAAGCGATTTTTTGAACAAAGGTTTGTGTGTGTGTGTGTCGTTAGGGTCTTGTCGCTAGTGTGTCGACGTCCGAAATAAACACTCATCTCTCAACTTCAAAATCTCAGCGAAGACTAACTCCGTCTTTCTCACCCCTTCTCCATCTCTCGCTATGGTCGTTTTACTCCTAACAGTCGTCGTCTGCCGAATACATCTACTTTTATTTGTGAAGTTCATTTTGTACTCTATTAATGTGACAGATGTGACAACAATACTCCATGTTATTCTTAGACAGCTAGAGAATTACACCGAGACTTAGATACTTTTTGAGGCGGAAGAATTTCTAACTATTTTGCCAGCAACGGATTTGGTGTAAGTCTTCTTTTCAGGTTTGGAGTGAAGGTCACTTCTAATTAGGCGTCATCAAGGAGAGAGCCATTCATTTCAGCTGAGGCAAAACGAGCATCCGAGCGTTAATGGTGAAAGGAGAGAAGTTTGCTTTTACAGATGTTGAAAGTATCAAGTCATTTTTTTCTCTATTGCTCCACGTGCTCCAGGTCAGAGAAAAGAGAGTCAGCCCGAAATGTGATAACCAATTCTCTTAGAAGTGCTGCCATCAAAAGTTGTGTTGTCTGTATAGAATGTTAACGAATAATCTCAGAATATGGTTTGGAAGATCACTGATGAAGATTCTTCCGAAATATGATTTGCGGTAAAGATCGGATTCAAACTCTGGCTGATCTCAGTTTATACAGTTGTTGATCGATAACATCGACATGCCAGTGTCGCAGATTTTGTACATGTTTGTATAAATAAAAATAATCATATATATAAAAGCTTTATTTGATATTGAGCACTTTTAATAAGCCCGGTTGAAATTTTTTGGATTCCTATCCTGTGGATGTTTACCTTGCTTGGATTATACACACACACACATATATATATATATATATATATATATATATATATATATATATATATATATATATATATATATATACTAATATTGTTATACAGATCTCCACCAAAAAAAAAATAAAATAAAAATAAAAAAATAAATAAAAATTAATTATAAAAAATATTTAAAAAAATCCAGAGTTACTCCCCTTTATCTTATAGTAAATATATCAAGTTAATAAGTTAATTCGTTAATCTAATTTGACGAAACTCACAATTAGTAATTAATAACACTTCTTTAATAGATGATAATCGAAATCGATAAGTAGATAGATCTAGAATATTTAAAATATGAGACTAATTACTTTACTTTATATTAAAATTCTTAAATTACGATAGAAAGATAAACAAAATAAAAATACGAAGATAAAACAAAGTAAATATTCAAATATAAAAATAAAAAATAAAAAATAAAAAATGATATATATATATTATCAAAACTAACAGTTTATCGAACACCATACACCTAACCAACATTACACAAATATTCTAAACACCAATCATATATTTAACATAATATTAAAATAAAACTTAACTTAATTTATATTCCCTGTGAAACTGCTTTTTTGCTGCGGTCTATATCTGGCAGCCATTTTGTTTTGTATTATTCTCTACACAGTCGGAGAAGAATAAAATATTATTCTTCTTCTGGTCTAATTATTTTTGAAAAAGGGATGTCTTTTCCCGAAATATCAAATAGTGATTTTTAATCACCCGGACATCACACGAACAGCTAAAACACTCTTGCTGTTATGTAAGAAAAAAAAAAAAAGGAAAAAAAAGGAAAAATAAATAGTAAGTCTTATATCGTATTCGATTTATTGTTATTGTTTTTGTTCCTTTCCTTTCAACTTGCATCTTACCCGGAATTGCATCGCCCACAGCCTTTCAAAAACTTACTACTATATATATATATATATATATATATATATATATATATATATATATATATATATAATCCAAGCATTTTTTTCAAATTTTGAATTTTGGCTATTCCACTGCCAACTTATCCATCTATGTAATTCCTCTGATGATAAGATTTTAATCTTTGAAAATCCTAGCTTAAGGAAAGAAAAATAAACATGTTTTTTTATCGAGTACACCGTGTATTGAACAATCGAAGTTGAAATAGATTCGTCATCCGTACATTTTTATCTCTCTTCCTTCATTTATCTTCATATATATATATATATATATATATATATATATATATATATATATATATATATATATAAGCTAGTAAGGCTTCGTTTGAACGAAGGTAAAATAGTTCTGAAACAAGTAAAAAAAGAACAAACAATATTTTGCAAAAACATTTACAAAAATAAGTCTTATTGTATAGACTAAAATGTTCTTTGTCTGGTCTTTTCAATGTTCGAACATTGTAAAATGTCTTTTCATTGTTTTTTGAAGGGTCAAATGTGGTCAGTTGTAAAGTGGTTGTTTCTTTTTATGTTTAAACCACGTGTATGGATTTTTCTAGTTGGGTCGAAGAAAAGAAAGCTTGCCAAGAAAGCAATGAGTAATAAACCATCCTTAGTAGATGCAAACACTTCATGCACGATTGCCCCAAGGCACTAATTCTGTATATTGGCATTCCTATACCTAATTTTTGTTTCTATAATTCTTCCAGTGATACATGAAACAAAATGTCCTATTTGCTATAGATTTCAGGCGCGAATGCAGAGCCTACGGTAATGTTGTACTCCATTTGATGGAAATTAACTATAGCTATACCTAAGTATTTGGGCTAATATCGTTTCCGAATTTATAGTGTTAACAAACAAACAAATAAACAAACGTAAAGTACCGACAAAGCATCTTTAAATGCTACAGATGTAGACGAATACATGATTTTAATTTACAATCTAGTATTATTTTTGTTATCTGCTGCTTCTAAAATGTCAAAGGTTAGACGTACGTTCTCACATCCGAAGTTTACTTTTGAATAAAAGAAGTCTTCCTTCGACTGTATAGAACAATATTGTAGACTTATTTTGGTACCTGGCGCTAAAGTGGTAGGTATTTTTACTGAAAAATATATTTTATTATTACTATTTCTTATTAATCTCAACCGGACTAACGTAAGGCGTAAAATCCTGTATTTTTTACACTATCGTCTATTAAAAAAACCCAACTTTCCCACTGATTAAAGAATCTGTTACAAATGTCTTCTTTTCCGATGAATTGTAATATTAATCTACTGTGCACGAGCGACGATAATAATTATCGCCGACCAAGAGAAAGAAAGTTAGTGGCTAACAATCGGTCCAGGCCATGAGGAAGGGAGATATAATGAATGGGCGAAGTTTTTTTTGTATGTCCACAAGTTACCTGTCTGAAGGCTGACCAGGAAGTATTGATTTACTCCTCTCCAGGAGTTAGGCACAAGGCCGGTTTTTATCCTACTCCCACAAGTAAGATGTGACCCAAGGTCGGGTCGGGAAAGTGGAGTTTGAAAAGCCAGCGCCCGAGAGGTGAGCACTCTGGCCATTTAAAAATTGCCTGGGCAGCCCCGTCGGCATTCCCCGGTAGGGGCGCCTCAGACAGTAAGCAATAAACTTACTCCTCCCCAAAGAGGGGAGGCTAAGCCTGGGAGGGTGGACCTCCTAGAACTGCACAGGACAGACCCATTGACCGGCGTAAGTGAAACCCCGAAGGACAAGACAATACCAGTATGGGGTGCAGTATCCACCGGAACAGATACTACACTTTGATCTTAGCCAAAAGAAGGCAGCTAAAAGAATATTATCACAGACGGGTCCATTTCGACAGCCATTAGAGAGGGGGGGGGAAGGTAGTAGAACGCTGTTACTGTATATTGTCGCCATTAGACAGGCTTCGACCACACACAAAACGAAATATTTGTGAGAAGAAAGAAATGCCAAAAGAATAGCAACTGTTTCATTCGTTTTCATTTGCCTTATGAAGCGCAAAGAAAAAAAAGCACTTTTAAACACATAAATAAATGCGTATTTTGATATTCGATTGATACGGCCCTTTCTTTATATTTTTACTTAGTTTGCACGTTCAAAATTAGGGTTAGGGTTAGCTAATGGATATTTTCACGTATCCATCTGGTATTTAAATGTTTCACTAGAGATCACCAATGAGAAATGAAGGTATTTTATATGCATATTTTTATGGTATCTCCTTATATGCTTTTTTTTTGTTTATGCGCCTAGAACAAGGAACTCGCTTTAAAAAAAAAAAGGAATATTTGTGGTACCCAACTTTATGATGCGCCTTCCAAAAGAAACCTAACATTTACACAGAAGAGAGGGTTAGAAACGCCGGCGTGTGAACGCGCGCTCTTGTGCGCTTACTGCACAGGCCGTGATCGTCCATTTGTTGTCTTCGTCACAATTCGGTACTCGTTTCCGACACCGGTCGCAGTGTCAATCGTGTGGTCTCGGTCAATGTTGCAACAGAAGGATTCTCCCTCCAAACAAAACCACAACTCCAGTTCAAAACAAGCAACACAGTTTTATTTTTAGAGACGTTACAATGCTACTCGTGTTTACTTCTACTAGACAACAAGCCTACAAATTAAGACAAACACATCTTCCAACCGAACACAA
Organism: Sepiola atlantica; assembly: GCA_963556195.1. Classification (NCBI taxonomy): domain Eukaryota; kingdom Metazoa; phylum Mollusca; class Cephalopoda; order Sepiida; family Sepiolidae; genus Sepiola; species Sepiola atlantica. The sequence continues at coordinate 213,637,929 of OY744517.1, forward strand.
TCAATTAGCTTCAGGCCCAAAGGCTCATCAGTCTCGGAAAACTACAGAAACCCAATTGGCCTTCTATCCCTCTACTGGAATATATATATATATATATATAAGTGCAGATTAGTCGTCCGAGGCTATAGCAATGCGATGTAGTTGCCGTAAGATGGAACAGTGAAAAGAAATAAACGAAGAGAGAAAGTGAAACTTGTGCCAGTTGACACGGTTAAGATTCGAATGAAAATTGTTGTTTGGGATAAATACAATTTAGGCGCGCAGAGTGAATAGAATTGTATTGGCGCGTGACAAATAAAAAATAACGCCCACGCAAATTCCGGTGTGGCCTTATATATTAAATCAACTCAAAACGAGCGGACGTAGTTGGGAGCACACCACGTGATATTTCTGTCCAATGAGATTTCTCCAAAGACATATTTTTCTAAACTTTTCTCCTTAAGCTCGCTGGAGACTATCCAAATAGTATTTAAGCACACACAAACACCAAACTTTCTCTTTCAACTGACTTTTCATCCGGAGGTTACACGCATCTTATTATCACTCTTCCATTTCACCCTTTCGCGCGCTTCATACAATTTCACAGGCGAACATTACCTATTGCCTCTTTTAACATTTTATAACAAATGAACATTTCAACAAAAGAAAAGACATTCTTCTTTTTACTTACCCTGAAACTAAAGGAAGGACTCATGAACTCATTACTAAAAGAAATATATTCTATTTGTTAATAGTTTATTTCAGTAAATAAACGTCCGTTGATTTTGCATGTAAATCTTCATCTTATTATTTTTATTTGTGGAGGAAGTTATCACCAAAAAAAAGGTATGACGACCCCCACAAACTCAAAACGATTTATTAATAATTTCACGAAAAACTGATTAAATACCAAAATAGTAAATACTGTCTGGTAAGTAACAGACCGGCAAAGGGTAATCTTAAATTTTCGATGTAAAATAAATAAATCTATAAATCAATAAATAGAATGAATTTATATAAATTTACTTCTAGGAGTATTATACCCTTGGAATACTCTTAAATTAACTTTAGAAGTAAAAATGAATGGATGAATGAATGAATAAATAAATAAATATGTATTTAGATATTTACACTTTATGTGTGTATGTATATTTTATTTATTTTTTTATCCCTAGTCCCCCCTTCCCCAACGTCTCTTCTTATTCCTCCCCCCTCTTCCCCTGTTCCAACGGTTCCCTCCTTGGCTTTGATCCATTTCATAATTCAAATTCCTTCTCAAATTTCAAATCTCATTTCTAAATATATTTTTTCCATAAGTTATCTCCCTTTGATGACGCATATTACAATAATAACAGCCCACACGAAAATTTAAATTTGAATTGAATAAAGAAAAAAAAAATTAATTATTGAATCATATGAAATAAAATATAATAAAATTATAATAATTAGTATATTAATAAGCAAATGTTTATAGTATTTTAACTTTAGTTGATTTTGACATTCTCTGCGTTCCTACTACTTCCAATTGTCTGCTGCCGTATTTCTATGTTTTGACACCGGTTTTTCCCGTTTTTTTCGACCCACTCGGCCTTTTATTGTTGTCTTCTGAAAATGAAAGTTTTTCTTTCGAAAATTTAAGATTACCCTTTGCCGGACTGTTACTTACCAGACAGTATTTACTATTTTGGTTTTCAATCAGTTTTTCGTGAAATTATTAATAAATCGTTTTGAGTTTCACTTTCTCTCTTCGTTTATTTCTTTTCACTGTTCCATCTTACGGCAACTACATCGCATTGCCATAGCCTCGGACGACTAATCTGCACTTATTTTTACCAGCAATGCTTCAAGCAAACTACAATCTCCTTATATATATATATATATATATATGTATATATATATATATATATATGTATATATATATATATGTATATATATATATATATATATGTATATATATATATATATATGTATATATATATATATGTATATATATATATATATATGTATATATATATATATGTATATATATATATGTATATGTATATATATATGTATATGTATATATATATATATATGTATATATATATATATATGTATATATATATGTATATATATATATATATGTATATATATATATATATATGTATATATATATATATGTATATATATATGTATATATATGTATATATATATATATATATATATGTATATATATATATATATATGTATATATATATATATATGTATATATATATATATATGTATATATATATATATGTGTATATATATATATATATGTATATATATATATATGTATATATATATATATATATATATATATATATATGTATATATATATATATGTATATATATATATATGTATATATATATATATATACATATATATATATATATATACATATATATATATATATATATATATATATATACATATACGGTAGAGCATTGTGTATGTATTAGTTGTGTGTGTTTGTAGGTATAATGATCGCTTTGGGGGTGTAATTAGAAAGGTGTTGTGAAGTAGTCCAACAGTAAAAAGAAGTCAAGTCGAGGTTGGGTTAAGATAACAAGTGTATTAACATAAAAGATACAAAGGTAAGGAAACTGACTGGCACTCGGCTAAACAGTTACAATACTGTCCTTTTCTTCCTGGTGATTATCTACTCGCACTATTTATAGTGAGAACTGGTGTAGTTTCTCTTCTGTTAGAACGGCCGGTGTAACATATATATATATATATATATATATATATATATATATATATATATACATATAATGTAGGTACAAAGTTTTGATAAACAGTGAAATAATGTTAGACGCACTGCCATATAGTCTATAGTGAGAATTTTTTATGATTTATATTATACAAGAGGAATAAAGAACCACGAGAAGGGGAACAAAGATGAATCATTTCGTAACTTTTCTTTCTCTATGAGGATGTTTTTTTAACGAGTATTGAGAAAGAACAAAAAAGAACAAAATTAAATAAAATTACTGAGACATCTTTCAGTCGACACTTTTTCATGTAATCGTCGACTACGAGGGGGAATCACGATTAAAAACGTGGTCGAAAGACCATAAATAATTATCGAGGGTATTAAAAAGAAAATTATAAAAAATAAAAATAGGAAGAGACATATATATATATATATATATATATATATATATATATATATAGTAAGCAATGAAAATATATATACTACCTAGCTCTACTTACGTATCGAGCACTGTTGAAGTAAATACTGAAAACTGACACATAAAAAAATTATATCTCCTTATAATATTTTATGTGGATACATGAAGTACTAATATATATATATATATATATATATATATATATATATATATATATATATATATGATTATTTTATTTACACAGACATGTACAAAATCTGCGACACTAGCATGTCGATGTTATCGATCAACAGTTATTATAAACTGAGATCTCATCAGGCAGAGTATATCAGAGTATAATAACTGTTGATCGATAACATCGACATGCTAGTGTCGCAGATTTTGTACATGTCTGTGTAAATAAAAATAATCATATATAAAGCTCTATTTAATATTGAGCAATTTTTATAAGCCTGGTTGAAATTCTTTGGATTACTACCCTGTGGATGTTTTACCTGGATTATTATCATTATATATATATATATATATATATATATATATATATATATATATATATATATATATATATATCACTTGGGCAACACAAGAGAGACAACTCGAGATTCTCAGCTCATGGACATAAAAAAACTGACTGACCATGCAGTCAACCATCTGGTATGAACATTAATTTGGGAAAATCTCAACTGGGTCATGGAATTTCGTATTTGAAGCGACATTAGTTTTCAAGAACTTTAAGTGGTTTGATTTCTCAACATGAAAATCCATTTAAAGAGTAATAACTTTTCCAAGTGGAGAAATAAACAATTGGGTGGCTAAACCATTTATTGGGTGGTCTCCCTTCTCTTAGCTAAAGATTTTCTACCTGCAGGCTTGCCGTCCGTAAAATGCATCTATGCACTCAACTAAACATGCCATCATGTTTCAGGCATGTCATTAGAAAAGAAATCAAATTTTTTACATGCATATAATATAATATATCCCGGATGCACCCTGAAGGGGGCCGAGGCAGAAGTCGGAAAGGGGAGTAGCCTTACTAAAGAATTGCTCCTTCAGCGACCCATCCAAACGGGTCTGGTAACAAAATTGAGTCTCTGGAAGAAGCAAAGTTGTACGACTGACGCCGTTTCGTTGAGGGGGTTGACTCGTGACTCCGAAAGAACTCCTCAGTGTTGAAGTTCCCTCGGCAACGTAACAGTTTGTCCAATGGTGACGGCGGCACAGGCGACGGCACACCGCCACCGCTCGCCCCGAGCTCTCAGATCAGATCAGCCACCGATGAGAAAAGGCAGAACCATGATATAAGTGTTTGCATTACCTCTCTTCCCTCAACCAAGAATTGCCTCGTCCAACCTCGCTCCGTTGGGTATTATATCCCCCCTCGCGAAGGCTTCACCCACTCAATAGGCACGACCGCCTATATTATTTTTTTTACAATACAATTTGATGTTCGATCCTATACGTTTTTATAGCAACGCACGTGTTGAAATTGATCTGCGACACGAGCGCCGCCATTTTGAATATGTGTTTTCTTGAGAAGACACGAGAGTCGAAAGTAAACGGGACAATAAGAATTATCAGGAAACGACATTGATTAAGAGACGGTTGCGTTTATATATGTCAAAGACAAACGTAAGAGCGACATAATAAAACATGATATATATATAAAATAGGTGAAACATTATAGACGTAATTACTAACGACAGAGTCTACGTGGAAATTTCCTGTACACAACTGAAATAAACAGTATGTCAAAGCTAAATACATGATAGAGAATGCATGGGGTTAATGGGTAAAAGTAGATACTGTTTATTTTAATAATGTCTGGAAACCATTGAACATAATAATTCTACGACAAGTTAAAAAGTGCAAAGCTGAGATGGTTAGCTGTCTGGGAATCTCGCTCTATTTGCCCAGAAGTAAGATCTGACGAAACGGGGCATGCGGTGTAAAATCTATGAAATAATGCAGATCTGAATGAAACAGGTAGATCCAGCTTTAAGGCCAAGCCAGAAAGAGATCAAGCCTCAATTTTGAATCTCGCAATAAGGATATTTGAGTAGTTTTTGTACTTAAAAATTGAAGAGTTCATACTAACTTTTTGGCAGTATAATTGAGAAGAGATAATTTGAGAATGGTTCAAGGGACATTACGCTAAATTTACTTGGCCAACACGATTGTAGGATGTTCTTGATCTGAATATATTACAAACAAAATAATTTTATTTTAAGAAGGAATTGATATCATTTTTTTTAATATTAAAATCGGATTACTGTCCATAAAGCACTAAATTTTCAGATTATAATTTTTCTATTCAAACCCTAATTTTAGTGGGGAGGGGAGGGATAATTTATTTGCTTTTTAAGTTTACCGTAAAATGCCCCTCCCCTGTCGGGAGTTAATGTTTTCCGATTACTAAACTATTGGTTATTTAATTAAAAAATCTTAAGCGTCAAATACTCATATTGCAACAAAGAAAGTTTGAAAACTTACTTTTCAATTTTTTTTTTTTGGGGGGGGGGGGGGTTAGTTTTCTATATATGTTTAACGTAAAATCCCCCCATTCAACTGGAAATTCCAAAATATTGTTTTAATACAGGATCATTCTGGTCAAATACTAGTCAAATTCAAGTAGGTAGGGCAATCTAGATTAAACTTACATACAACACTGAACACTCTTGTGGGCTTAATCGATAATAACTAGATTCTTAAAAAATAACAATAAAGGAAGAGGTGGTGTTGGGTGTTGTATACATTCACAGCTATCTATTACGCATATCTAACATATAAAGTTATCTTTTGTGATTTTAATGTTTGGACCTAAATAAAATTTAAGCTGACATAACAAAACTTGATTCTAGAAACTTTCGTGTTTAATTGTTGTATGATGCATTTGCCACTATAATAATGTACTTCGCTACATTTTATTAAAAAAATTAGTTCCGCACGGATAACTGTTAAAATGGAAACAGTTTTCAATTACGACAAGAAAAGCAAAATCGTTGGCCTTTTATCTTGTATTTTTTATTAAAGAATATACAAAACAGTTTTTTCCCTGTCAACTAAAATTTTATTTTTATTTTTGTAAAACAATTAAAATTAATAAATGCATAAACTGACTTCACTTGGGAAGCGCCGGGTAGGGATAGGTAGTATTTTATCATTTTAGCTGCACACGTGTTGGGAATGTACTGAAATGCAAAGTCATTTACAGAGCCTTAATGGTGGATGCGCTACTCAGAGAAGAAGATTTGTTCGTTTGGTTCTTTGACTATTGTCTACGAGTCGGTTGACTCGATCAGAAAGAAAACCTAACAGGCAAAGCCATTATGGTTTTAAAAGCCTGAAAATAAGCACAGAGAGAGAGAGAGAGAGAGAGAGAGAGAGAGAGAGAGAGAGAGAGAGAGCGATTGTTGTAGCGCC
>OY744517.1:213649483-213669483 GCA_963556195.1 Sepiola atlantica
ATGGAAACATGGAGACTAAAACTGACAGCCGGAGGACAACACCTGTCTGAGATAAAAATACAGAGAGGCATTTTTCAAGGAGACTCTCTATCACCACTATTGTTTATAATAGCCATAATGCCACTCAACTACATACTCAGAAAGTGTGATGCCGGATACAGGTTTACGGATACAGAACAAAAAATAAACCACCTGATGTACATGGATGACCTTAAACTGTTTGCAAAAAACAAAAAAGAACTGGAAAAGCTGATAAATACAATCAGGATATTCAGCCAGGATATCCAAATGGAGTTTGGAATAGAAAAATGTGCACTGCTAGAGATCAAAAGAGGAAAACTGGAGATGACAGAAGGTATAGAACTCCCCAACCAAGAGGAGATGAGGGCGCTAGGAGAACAAGATAGTTATAAATACCTGGGAGTTCTGGAAGCAGACACAATCAAATATACAGAAATGAAAGAGAAGATTGGAAAAGAATATCTACGAAGAACAAGGAAACTCTTAGAAACTAAACTATATAGCAGAAACCTAGTAAAAAGGATAAACACATGGGCTGTATCACTAATAAGATACTCTGGACCATTCATAGGCTGGACCAAAGAAGAACTCAGGCACCTTGACCAGGGGACTAGAAAACTAATGACTATGCACAATGCATTGCACCCAAAAGACGATACGGACAGACTCTACATGAAAAGAAATAAAGGAGGTAGAGGACTGGTAAGTATAGAAGATTGTGTGGAAGACACCAAAAAAGAGCTGGAGAAATATGTAACCCAGAACACGGAAAGACTAATCACCACAGCAAGAGACACCAGCCCAACAAACAACTCCGGAAGCACTGAACCCAGAAACAAAAAGACAAGAAAGGAAAAGTGGGAAGAAAAACAACTACATGGACGCTTTATAAGACTCACAAGCGATGAAGCCAATGAAAACAGCTGGGCATGGCTAAGAAAAAGACAATCGAACAGAGAAACGGAATCTTTGCTGACGGCCGCACAGAACAATGCGATTAGGACAAACTTTATTAAAGCAAAGATAGATAAAACCCAGGAAAACAGTAAATGCCGATTGTGTGGACAAAGAGACGAAACGATAAATCATATAATAAGTGAATGCAGCAAGCTAGCCCAAAAGGAATACAAGAACAGACATGACAGCGTGGGGAAAGAAGTACACCGGGAAATGTGCAAACAACTGAATTTCAAATATACAAAAGAAAACGGTAAAACACAAACCAGAAACTGTACTAGAAAACGAAAAACACAACATAATATGGGATATGAATGTACAAACAGACAAACCCATAACAGCAAGGAGACCGGATATGATAATAATCAACAAGAAAGAAAAATCCTGCAAAATCGTGGATTTTGCCGTTCCAGCGGACCACAGAGTGAAGATCAAAGAGACGGAAAAAAGAAGCAAATATACTGAACACTGAACTTGCTAGAGAACTGAAAGGAATATGGAACATGAAGAAAGTCAGTATAACACCAATAATCATAGGAGCATTAGGAACAGTCCCCAAAAACATGGAGAAAAGACTAGGAGAAATAGGAATCAAGGGGATAACTGAGACCATACAAAGGACAGTAATGATCAAAACAGCTAAAATCCTGAGAAATGTCCTCGAATGCGGAAACCAACCCACATAAGCAACGAATGGAGAACAAACACATGGAAGCACAAGACAACCGAACCGGGGAAAATACAACCGCACGAGAGAGGCGCAAGCATAGGCTGACACCACGAAAATTATGGACAGAGGGTCGAGGAGGGAAAGCGCAAACCAGACCTCTACTGGAAGAGCGCGGACAGCTCTGGGACCTTGGGGAGGCTTGTTGCCACTCGGGCCCTAGAGGGGACCAATGGCCCTTATCAGCGGGAAATCGGTGGTAGGTGGCTGTTGCGATACCGCAAGGTCATCAGCGATGATGAACGAAAAGAGGTGGAGCATACTGGAAGTCTGGGGAGACTTGATGTCACTCAGACTCCAGGGAATACCACAGGTTGTTGGCAGTGGGCGATCACTGACGATGACCAGTGTGATAACTCCTAGTGAGTAAATAATAATACATTTTTTCATCTGTTATAATAAATAACAGTTAAATAATACTATATTTTTGTAAGGAAAATAGATGAAATTAGGAGTTCTCTGAAGTCTTTAAAATTTCGCTGCCGCATCGCCTGACGTCACATTCCCTCTGTAACTAGTGCCTGAAAAAATTACTTTTTTTTTCTCCATATTATTACCTCTTCAGACTTTACAAACATGGCCGTCTGTACAAACATATAACCGATATTATTTTTACCTAAACTATGTTTTATTAGAAAATTACCTATTCCCGTTAAATTCTTTCATTTGTCCAAACGTTGTCAACGGTAAAATACAAATTATATACTTTTTATACATAACGGGTCAAAACCCTGGACTATCTGTTCCAAATTTACCAAAACCAAAGAAAACATTTCTAAAGGTCGATTTTAATGTGGCAAACATTAAGCTATTGATTTCAATATTATTTTATCACGTTTCCATTTCTCTTTTTAGTATAAGTTTAAAAGTCGATTCGATTGCGATGACGACAAACATCATAACTCATGCATTTTTGCTAGCTTTATTTGACATCAATGAATTTTCATTAAACAATTTAGTAGTTTATGTTTCCATTTTCGTTTTTCGTTCCGTTTCAGAATCCTCTTTTTAGAATAAAATTAAAAGGCGATTCGACTGCGATGGCGATCAAAACATTCTAACTTATGCATTTTTCGATTGTTTTCTTTCGCAATGATTACATTTAACTAGAATATTTACTGGTTTGTGTGTTACTTTCGTTTTTCGTTCCGTGTCTCTTTTTTTTAAAGAATTGGTCAAGAAGCCGATTTGGAAACAGTTTATCTAATGCATTTTCGCTTACTTTTATAAACAGCGATGAAATTTAACTACATCATCCACTGATTAGTGGGTTAATTTCGTTTTCGTTTCGTTTCCCACTTTTTAAAATAAGTCTAGATGGTGATACAAAAATTCTAACTCGTGCATTTTTCGCTCGCTTTATTCGACATGTTTCATCCCCATAAAATTGGTTGGGCCACTTATAGATTATTCTTTTAAATTCATTTATCGTTTCTTTTAACTATTTGGTTCTCTTAATAAGTTAATGTTCAAACCATCATTACACTTTTAAACACTCTTTTTCTAAACACAAACTCGCATAGAACTAGTAAATAAGAAATGGGACATAACTTAACACTTAAGGATTTCCAGTAATCTTTTTTCGATCATTGTGAAAATCGCTTTGCGTTCTTGCAACAGCCGTTTACCGTTGAGATTTCATTTTTAAAAGCTGTTTATTTCTGGAATTTTAGTAACAAAAGTCTCCTTGAGATTTCAGTACTCTTTGTGAAATTTCAGTGGCGAGCTGGATGGTTCCCATCCTCCTAGGCGCTACATGATCATTTTCTCTTGTGCAAAACGACGCGAGTGTTAACGTGTTTTTATTGGAGGAGCTGTCAAAATATGTTGTTTTTTATATTGAATCTGTATAATATTTTCTACGATTCTATTTGTGTATATGCAAAGTTATTCTTCAATCAAGCTGTATGTAAACGTTTCCTGAATTATCTAAACTGCCTACAGCAGAAATCACAATTAGTATTCAATATAGCTGGGGACGTGAATCTCAAAAACTGCGCTCAATGATTAAATTTAAATTTGAGGAGCTGTCAAAATATGTTGTTTTTTATATTGAATCTGTGTAATATTTTCTACGATTCTATTTGTGTGTACGCAGAGTTATTCTTATTCCAGTTAACCTGTGATTGGTCAGTGTCATGTGTTTATGTGGGTTGGCTTCCGCACTCGCAGATTTTTCATAATATTTTAGCTATATTTATCGATGGCGTGCTTTTCATGGTGACAATCATCCCTTTGATTCTAATTTTTCCTAGTCTTTTTCAGAACAGTTACCAGTTCCCCTTCTATTATCGATATTACAGTTGGTTTGCTTCACCTTTCATATCCTTTTCGGCTTATATTTCTGTCTCCTTAATTTCTATCCTGTGATACTATTTAGCAGAGGTTTTCCTTTTTGTTAACTATTATCACGTTCGGACTTATTGCTTCTAAGGTTTGTCAGTTTGTATTCCCATATCCCATAGTGTCTTATGCCTTTAATTTTTCAATACTGGTTCCGGTTTATGCCTGTAAATATTTCTGTATACTGAAACTGCATTTGCTTACATACTTCCTAGTGGACCACTTTCCAAACCCAGTCATATCTGTTTTCAGGGCTTATGCAGTTTACGGACCGGGCTATATTTTAGTCTGGATTTTCAAGTTAAATTCAATTTTTATGGTATCTTTTGTTTATTAAATTTTTAGGTGAAAGTACAAAATATATAACAAAGATCCCCCCTCTCTATGTTAAGAATGGATTTCTAAATATTAACGTTATTATTTCAGCCCTATCCGTAAATTGCACAAGTACCCTGTTTTTATATTCCTAGTTTGCTGCATTTAGTTATAAAGTTGTTTATCGGTTCGTCTCTTTGTCTACAGTGTCTAGATTTTCCCAGTTCTTATCTAGCTTGGCTTTTATGTACTTCAGTCTGATCGCGTTGTTTTGTAGCGATATTATTATTGTTTATTCGCTAGTTCTCACACGAGTTTTATAAGTGATCGCTCACTGGTAACAGCAGGTGGTGTTCCCTGGAGTCTGAGTGACAACAAGTCTCCTCAGATTTCTCGTACTCTGCTTCTTTTGATAACCGCAAGACAAAGCTCATTTCCTTCAACAACTATAAGAAAGCATTTGCACCATCGATTGCCATGGTTGGCAGCACACTTACCGACCCGAGAGTTAAACGTTCAAACTCCTCGGTCTAACATTCTCAGACAACATGAATTGTAATAAGTACATAGAAGATACTGCCAAGTCTGCTGCAAAGACGATAGGCTTCCTCTACCGGGCTAGAAAACTTCTCACACCTGCAAGTATCCGATATTTTTAGAAAGCCATTATACGCCCGTGTATGAAGTAATTTTTGTCACATCTGGGCTGATGCACCAACCACTAGCCTCTCTCTCTCTCTCTCTCTCTCTCTCTCTCTCTCTCTCTCTCTCTCTCTATATATATATATATATATATATATATATATATATATATATATATGTAAAGGAGTAAGGCTACCAACATTTGTAGAATGTTTTTTTCAACATTTATTTATTATTTTGTTGTTTTACCATTTTATAATTTTATATAACGCGTTTCAAGCGGTGGTCCGCTTTCATCAGATATGAAAATCCATTTTCAAATGGATTTTCATATCTGATGAAAGCGGACCACCGCTTGAAACGCGTTATATAAAATTATAAAATGGTAAAACAACAAAATAATAAATAAATGTTGAAAAAAACATTCTACAAATGTTGGTAGCCTTACTCCTTTACATATATACTTTTCTCTCGTTGGAACTGCACTAATACTGCACTACCCTCTTTTCTATATATATATATATATATATATATATATATATATATATATATATATATATATATATATATATATATATATATATATACATTTGTTTTCTTTTTGAAAAAGAGAGGTTGTTACTCTCGAAATGATTAAAGTCTCTACTATTCCGGACCATTAAATATTTAACAGTAAGCCCACCAATTTAACAATTTACTGTCTTTATATTTAAATTTTGAAATATAAATGAATTGATCTGAGATTTACCGTCTCTTGTCATTTATTTTTGTTCATTCTTATTCCACCTTCCGGTGTTTCAACATTGCATTGCTTCTGCCTCGGAATTCTCATCTTCATATTTACTTATATATATATATATATATATATATATATATATATATATATATATATATATTCTCATCTTCATATTTACTTATATATATATATATATATATATATATATATATATATATATATATATATAGTCTCGGAAGTTTCTCAACCATTAAAACTATATTAAAAAAAAAAACAAAAAAAAACTAATAATCCCAAGTTTTTCAGTGGAAAATCATTCATGTAAGTCAATTTATTTTTACAGTTATTATATTAGTTTGTTTCTAACATTATTTAAGGGATCATCAGTTGTTTACCATGAAAAACTGTTTCGGGAATTTATATATATATATATATCAGACAGGGTGTAAAAAATAATAACCTTATTAGATCCCGCACTGTCTGCTCCTGTCGCATCGCCACAGTGTTGCATCCCTGTGCGTGTTTTACAAGTACTTCCACGAAATGTGCTTCGATGAACGTACTGCACTTGCACCCAATCGACGAAAATATCCCCGACTCACTTGACTAGGAGCACGACCCCCCCACCATTTTACTGTAGAGGTCCCGAGATGCCGGAAAATAATTTTCTACTCTGCTAGCGTCTTTCATCGGACCGCCTGCCTTTCGATATCCTTTTCTACTCCATGCTTCACATACATTTTAAATGTAATGTGAACAAACATCTTGCTGCCCAACTCCCCAACTATGTTGCCCTCCTATAAGTGTGCCCTCTATCACAATAGCCTCTAACGCTTAAGTGGCAATGTACTTAGTTATGGGCCGATAAATGTTTTAAGAAAAGGTCTATGTAGGTATACATGTGTGTGTGCGTGTGTGTGTGTGTGTGTTGATAATTTTAACAGGTCGCGTGATATGTATTCTCACATGTTTTATTTGTATAACAAACACGCATGTTTATTTTGCGGATTAAAAACTCGGAATCCTATCACGGTCTTTTGTCACGAAATTCTATCAATTCTGCTGATTGTGTTTCTGTCACGCTATAGCAATTGATTGACTAACATCGATCGAAACAAAATAGCAAAAGTAAAGAAGAAAACAAGAATAATGTATGTCTTAGTCTGTAACAGCTTATGTTAACCCTTCACGATTAGCGAGACACATGTCTCATCTTAGTTTTAAACATGCCTTATGGGATTGATACATCACCACCATCCCCCAAAAAACTATAATAATTTCGTTCGTTTAGTCGTTTAGAAAGTTTTCTTCGAGTGCAATCGGGTTGTTTGTTTAGTAGTTGTGTATTCTGTGTATTCTGTGCATTCTGTGCATTTCGTAAATTTTGTGTATTGTGTGCATTTCGTGCATTTTGTGTATTCTGTGTATTCTGTGTCTGTGCATTTCGTGAATTTTGTGTATTCTGTGCATTTTGTGCATTTTGTGTATTCTGTGCATTCTGTGTATTCTGTGCATTCTGTGTATTCTGTGTATTATGTGTATTTTGTGTATTCTGTGCATTCTGTGTATTTTGTGCATTTTGTGTATTCTGTGCATTTTGTGCATTCTGTGTATTCTGTGTATTCTGTGTATTCTGTGTATTCTGTGCATTCTGTGTATTCTGTGTATTCTGTGTATTTTGTGCATTCTGTGCATTCTGTGTATTCTGTGTATTTTGTGCATTCTGTGCATTTCGTGCATTTTGTGCATTTTGTGTATTCTGTGTATTTTGTGCATTTTGTGTATTCTGTGTATTCTGTGTATTTTGTGCATTCTGTGCATTTTGTGTATTCTGTGCATTCTGTGTATTCTGTGTATTTTGTGCATTCTATGCATTCTGTGCATTTCGTGCATTATGTGCATTCTGTGCATGTCTTTTAATTTATAGTGTTTTGTTTCTTATTGTTCTTTTAACAATGTGTCAACCAAAAATGGTTTTCAGTATTTTCTTTTTCGAGAATTAAAGTGCCGGTACCACTTACACTCCGGGTAGGAGTGTCATTTCCACTGAGAATCAACAATTTATGATGATTCCAATGTTAGCATTTTCATAAAAATACATTCAATTAACGAAATAAATATTACAGAATTTGCCATCAGTCAAAAATAAAAGAATGATGCTTACTTGAAGTGAACCCATTTCACACCAAAAATGGTAATTTATGTGGAATCGTAATAAAAGTAAGCGATTTTCTATTTTGCTCACTAAATTTTATTATTTTAGATCGCATGAAAAAGTGATTTGAGGTGCTTTTGTAGAAGAAATTCTCCACGAATAAAAAAAATGAGTTTTGCAACAAGAAATAACTCCGCCACCCATGCGCAGTGCGAACACACGCGCTTGACCTACTTTTGGGTGTCATATCGGTTATTCGTCAGGTTAGGTTTAGGTTAGGGTTCTATGATACGAATAATCGATGATAGGAATCATTTATGATAATAATGATCTATGATACTAATGATATGTTACTAATCAGCTGCACAAAATGCAGGATAAACGCTACTGTGGAACGCATAGCGGAATGGTGAACAGCTATCTTTTAATGCAAATATTCAGTGATATAAGTAATAAAACGTCTTTTACTCCCGCCCAGAGTTGGTCTATTTTTATGCGGATCTATTCTAAGAAAGATCTGTGATTTTACCATACCGACTGATAATCTATGATTGTAATTATCAATGATACTAATAATTTATGTTACAAATGATCTATGATGCTAATAATCTATGATACTAATGATATATGTTTCTAATCATCTAGGTTATTAATAATTTATGTTACTAATGATATATGATACAAATAATTTACGACACTAATAATTTATTATACTAATAATCTATGATATTACTAATCTATGATACTATGTTACTAATGATATATGTTACTAATCATCTAGGTTACTAATAATCTATGATGCTAATAATTTATGATACTAATAATCCATTATATAAATAATCTATTATACTAATGATCTATGATACTAATAATCAACGATACGATATTTTCAATTATTATTATTATTATAATGTTTACTCACTATGGGTTCTCACACAAGCCATCGTCAGTGATTGCTGGAGTGTGAGCGCCAGATTTCCAGTACTATCTACCTTTTTTCGATAACCATTGCAAATGACTTTGTGTCATCGCAGCAGCCGCTTACCATTGATTTCTCGTTGGTAATGACCATTGGTCTTCTCTCAGATCAGGGTTGCAATAAGCCTTCCCAAGGTTCTAGCACACTCTCCGCACTTTTCCAGTGGAAGTCTGATTAGTGTTCTCACTCCTCGGTCTTCCCATCTTCCCTGATCCTTCACGACTATTTTGTGAGGTATCAACCGAGTCTGGTGCCATCACTTTTTTTGGTGGGGGGGGGAGAGCAGTAAGTTTATTAAGTTTTTTGTAGTTTCTGTTCCTTGGGTTCATGAGGTAGTTTCCATTCGTAGCTTATGCGCGTTCGAGGATTTCCTTACGATTGCAGCTGTTCTTATCATTGCTGTCCTATTATTATTATTATTATTATTATTATTATTATTATTATTATTATTATTATTATTATTATTATTAAAAGAAATAGTAGTAGTAGAAGTAGTAATAGTTAGATTTGCTGCTGATCACAAAGATGGTGTCCATTCTAATTTATATTTGCTGCTGATAATAAAGCTGCATGCATCTGAAAAATATTACCAGTCAGATAAAGTATTTTCTGAAAGGAATAGAATTTAATAACATTTTATTATTCTGAACTGTACAGGCGGCCATGTAGGTAATATCTGAATAGAATATGATATGGAAAAAAAAGTAAATTTTTTCACGTGTCTATTGATTTTGTAGAAGAGAAAAGATCGGAGACAAAAGTCGTGAAACAAACCGGCTTCATTTTATTATATAGATTATTGCTATTTAGTATTGTTATAAAACTCTATCTGAAAAAATATCGGGTCTTTTGTGTGTGAAACGTCAACTCTCCTCACGATTTTGAGAGGTTTATGTTATTTGTTATATGAGGCTGTGTCAATACGAAGCAGATGAAGATGAGAAATACAAAAAAAAATACCAAATATATATACAAAAAAAAAGAAAGCAACACAGATGATGGCGTGTTGCCTGTAACATAATTATATTTAATTACAGCTGTCGTAATATTTCGGAAGTAAAACCCCTTTATCAGAGGTCATAATTATTTCTTTGTGTTATTTTTCAATCAAGCCGTATGTAAACGTTTCCTGAATTATCTAAACTGCCTACAGCAGAAATCACAATTCGTATTCAATATAGTAACCACTGGGGACATGAATCTCAAAAACTGCGCCCAATGATTAAATTATTATAAAGATAATTTTATATATATGTTATATATTTACCATTTACTATGCATTGAGATACCGTTATATAACAATACGTCTAAGCTTCACTATTCTCAAATATATATATATGTATATATATATATATATATATATATATATATATATATGAAATTATTTTAAATATTTTACCTACGTACGACGTCGTTTTGAGCTTAGGTGTCTCATCAGTGCAGGGAAAAAACAATCTCAAACAGTCATACGGCGCTAATCCGGTTCACTGATTGCCACGTAATAACGGTGTAATTAAGTGATATTTACACTGAAAGTGACGAGCAAATATATATATATATATATATATATATATATATATATATATATATATATATCTATATATATATATAGACATATATATAGACATATATATATATATATAGACATATATATAGACATATATATATATATATAGACATATATATATATATAGACATATATATATATAGACATATATATAGACATATATATATATAGACATATATATATATAGACATATATATATATATAGACATATATATATAGACATATATATATATATAGACATATATATATATAGACATATATATATAGACATATATATATATAGACATATATATATATAGACATATATATATAGACATATATATATAGCGATATATAGAGACATATATATATATATATAGACATATATATAGACATATATATATATAAAGAGACATATATATAGACATATATATATAGACATATATGTAGACATATATATATATATAGATAGATATATATACATATATATACATATATATATAGATATATACATATATATATAGATAGATATATATACATATATATATAGACATATATATAGATATATATAGACATATATATATATAGATATATATAGACATATATATAGATATACATATATATATAGATGTATATATATAGACATATAGATATATATATAGATATATATATAGACATATATATAGATATACATATATATATATAGATATATATATATATAGACATATATATATAGATATATATAGACATATATATATAGATATATATAGACATATATATAGATATATATAAACATATATATATAGATATATATAAACATATATATATAGATATATATAGACATATATATATATAGATATACATATATATATAGATATATATATATATAGACATATATATAGATATATATATATAGATATATATATATAGACATATATATATATATAAATATACATATATATAGATAGATATATATATATAGACATATATATATATATAGATATATATAGATATATATATAGACATATATATATAGATATATATAGATATATATATATAGACATATATAGATATATATATATAGACATATAGATATAGATATATATATATAGACATATATATATATATAGATATATATATAGACATATATATATATAGATATATATATAGACATATATATAGACATATATAGACATATAGATATATATATATACCTATATATAGATATATATAGACATATATATATATAGAGAGAGAGAGATATAGACATATATATATAGATATATATAGACATATATATATATATAGACATATATAGATATATAGACATATATACATATATATAGACATATATATAGACATATATATATAGACATATATATACAAATATACATATATATACATATATATATATACATTTATATACATATATATATATACAAATATACATATACATACATATATATATACAAATATATATATATACATATATATATATACAAATATGTATATATACATACATATACATATATATATATACAAATATATATATATATATATACAAATATATATATATATATATACATATATATATATATATATATATACAAATATGTATATATATATATATATGAATATATACATATGTTACGATACATGTTACATGTCTTCTCATATCATTTTACTCTATACATTTCGTAACCACAGTCTTAAATCTTCACGTATCAATTTACGGCCCTTCAGGCCTTTTTAAAACCACGAATCTGTTCACGGCATCTCAGGCCTTTTTCAATTACGGCCTCTGTTCATTTATACGTATCTTAAAGTCTCTAAAAAGTTCTCAAATAAATCTCAAGGTTTACCTTATCTTCTGTTCTCTTCTTTGGCCTGTGATTCGTCTAGTCTTCGCTGGCTGTGTCGTCCTGATCGAGGGAAGAGGTCTGTCTCAGACAGAATGAATACACGAGACACGAATTTTTTGAAGGGATATTTCACACAAATTTCTTTATTCTCACACAAGCTTCTTATTTTTCTGGTTCGTTTGCTGTCAGGGGGATTCCGGCTTCGACTCTCTCATGCCCCGGCTATTTTCCGGTTCCTTTTGGGATATCTTCTGCATTCCCAGGGCGGGGCCTTACCGGTTTACTGGCTACATGCTCGCACCCGGTCTGAGCGGTATCGCCTCTTAGCTCAGACTGATTCTAAAAAGCTAAGTTCTTGTTCTCTGTGGTGACGTAATCATCATTCCCACGCACGATATGGGGACAAAAACGACTCACTCTGATCTCTGACTCAAAGGTCACGTCGGGTGTCTAAATTTATTATGACTATTCTTGGATCAAACACTTCTCTGACTCACTTCTGAGTCCCGAAACAAAACCTATTTTTCAATAACAAAATTAGCTATTTGATACTAGTTAACCTACTGTGCCTTGCATAATGGGGCCCTGCGGTATTGTAACACTCCTTCCTTCCCTATAAACAAAAAAAACAAAAAATCCCAAGATTTTCTCTTTTTTTTTTTAAAAACCAACCCCTCCCTGGGACTGTTGGAGGTCCGAGCCTGGGCGCTCCTGGGGTTACCATCATTTCACCACTGCCGGAATTTCCTTCGGCACCACATGACAATGTTTCCGGGATGTGGGAGAGTTTGCTCCCTACGGTCGTTGCCGGCTAAAAAAAGCCATCCCCTGTCATAAATCAACATCGGGCGTTTCTCGCCTATATCTCCTGCAAAATCTACCACATAAATTCGCTCTTGCTCACACACGTTCTCCGTGCTCGACCACTTCCCAAGGATTCCCGGTATGTTGCACTTTCGGGCCACCATCACTTTCTTAGATAACTTCAACAAACGGTCGGCACACAACCGATTAAAACTAACTGCGCGTTTTATTCTCGCGAAATAGGGGAACAAAAAACAGAACAAAAAAAACCTTCATTGACCTATTCTCTAATGGTCGGCCTCGAGGCTTACTGAGGGTACCGTCGCTATGCTGCTTGCTATATATGGACCATACATTTCTGACACGCCCGTGCTCCCGTCGCGAATGACAGCGAACAAACACCCAGTTTCTAACTCCCAACCCCATTGGCGTGGCGCGGCACCCATCCCATGGCTCTAACTAAACGGCGTGACGGGGGTGAAATGTCGACACCACCGTTCCTGGAACACACCGGGTCACCAGTCCAGGTCCATCATTTTCTTCCCTAAACCAAAATTAATTTGACTGAGGTACCCTCTCTTAAATATAAAGCTTAAATCTATTCCACTTCCATACACGGTCTACCGACGTGATTGGGGAGCA
This sequence comes from Sepiola atlantica, assembly GCA_963556195.1. Classification (NCBI taxonomy): domain Eukaryota; kingdom Metazoa; phylum Mollusca; class Cephalopoda; order Sepiida; family Sepiolidae; genus Sepiola; species Sepiola atlantica. Next base: position 213,663,213 of record OY744517.1, read on the forward strand.
ACCCTGGGTCACGAAAATTAATCACAACTTCAATATCGACCATCGTTATCGTGGCGCACCAATACGACTGTCCTGTCGTCTAACCACCGGTTCGCAGTTTTAACGCGTGTAGAGTTCGAGCACCTTTGCCCATTCTTCTCCGAGCCAAAACCCATGGCCGCCTCGTTTGCGAAAACCACGCGAGCGAACTTTATTGATCCCGCAGACCCAACTGGGCTGCACATGCTCTGTGCACAGGGATATTCTCCGAAATAACCTAATTGACCCCCGTCCGGGGTCTCCATCAACCGACCCAGGCCTGCTATCAGTGCCCCCCAAACAACTCAAATACAAGATCACTTTAACCCTAACACTTTGCTGACCCACGTCACATTCAATTTAAGAACTGTTTTTTTTTAAATTACATTTTTAAATTTCTCCATCCTCTAAATAGTACAATATCATTCACTCAAGCATTAGGAACCCGGAATCCTCCATGTAACAAATACATCAATACAAGAATACAAAAAAAAAATTCATTCCACCCAACAACAACAAAATATCAAACCGAAACCGACAGAACCAATGGAGAACATATCTCCACAATACAATACAACATAATTCAAAAGATAAAGGGAAAAGAGAACAGCGCCCGACACCATAACGTATTGACATGTCGTCAAACTCCAACCCGGACACCATCAGATCACCCGCCGCTGTCGTCGTTATTTTCCTGCAACACTTTTTAGCAGTTTTCAAAACCCACGGGCGCTTTCTTTCTCTCTCTCTCTCTTCTCTGTCTATGCGCTCTCGCTTCTCCCTTCCTTTCTGGCAGGCATATTCTGACCTCGCGCGCACATTTTTTTTTAAACAATCTCTTTTAACATTTCAATTCTTCTCTCTCTCTCTCTCTTTTTAAGACGCATATACATTCTAAAAACAAAAGATTTCGGCCACAGAGTGGCATATCAATCCCTTTCTTTCTATGCTCTTTTTGTCTCTGTCTCTCTCTTTCTAATACATTCTTTCTTTTTTTTTTCTAAATACGCATATTCTGTCCTCGCGTGCACATGTCATTTCAGCACATCCACCCTTTTTAACATTTCCATTCTTCCTCTCTTTCTCTCTCTTTTGATTACATACTTCCCTCGTTTTTTTTTTTTCGTTTTTTTTCGCCCGTTATTGCTTTCACCTTTGTCCCCCACCAACACAAACCAGAAAAAAATTACAGCAACAAATTCTTAAAACACAACACAAAAAAAAACATAATTACGGCAAATCGTCCTTTTCTTTCTAACTAGAATGTTCCTTTCCTACAAAGTCTTAACAATTGTTTTTGCGCGTGTGTGTGTGTGCGTGCGTTCTTTTTTTCTTTTTTTAACAAAATGTGTCTTTCTTTTTTTCTTTCTTTTTTTTGAATCTTAACAATTAACAAAATGTGTCTTTTTCTCTTTCTGCGTAATTTAATAATGGGCTGTGTATGTGTGCGTTCTTCTTTTTTTTCTTTTTTTAACAAAATGTGTTTTTTTTTCTTTTCTTTTTTCTTTTCTTTTTTTCTGTGTCTTTTAATAATTAACTAGATGTGTCTCTCTTTTGAGTATCTCAACAATTTTCCCCTCCGTGTCTCGTCCTTTTTTTTTCTTCCTTTTTCTATTACTTGGACCACACGATGTGTTCGTACTTCATGACAGCACCAGATCGATATCGAACCGTTTCATGTTGGAAACGGCAGGTCACGGCTACCAAATCAACCCATTGTTACGATACACGTTACATTCAATTTACTCTATATCATTTTACTCTATACGTTTCGTAACCACAGTCTTAAATCTTCACGTATCAATTTACGGCCCTTCAGGCCTTTTTAAAACCACGAATCTGTTCACGGCATCTCAGGCCTTTTTCAATTACGGCCTCTGTTCATTTATACGTATCTTAAAGTCTCTAAAAAGTTCTCAAATAAATCTCAAGGTTTACCTTATCTTCTGTTCTCTTCTTTGGCCTGTGATTCGTCTAGTCTTCGCTGGCTGTGTCGTCCTGATCGAGGGAAGAGGTCTGTCTCAGACAGAATGAATACACGAGACACGAATTTTTTGAAGGGATATTTCACACAAATTTCTTTATTCTCACACAAGCTTCTTATTTTTCTGGTTCGTTTGCTGTCAGGGGGATTCCGGCTTCGACTCTCTCATGCCCCGGCTATTTTCCGGTTCCTTTTGGGATATCTTCTGCCCTCCCAGGGTGGGGCCTTACCGGTTTACTGGCTACATGCTCGCACCCGGTCTGAGCAGTATCGCCTCTAAGCTCAGACTGATTCTAAAAAGCTAAGTTCTTGTTCTCTGTGGTGACGTAATCATCATTCCCACGCACGATATGGGGACAAAAACGACTCACTCTGATCTCTGACTCAAAGGTCACGTCGGGTGTCTAAATTTATTATGACTATTCTTGGATCAAACACTTCTCTGACTCACTTCTGAGTCCCGAAACAAAACCTATTTTTCAATAACAAAATTAGCTATTTGATACTAGTTAACCTACTGTGCCTTGTATAATGGGGCCCTGCGGTATTGTAACACATATATATATAAATATATACATATATATATAATATATAAACATTATATATATTAAATGTACATATATATAAATATATACATATATATAATATATAAACATTATATATATTAAATGTCCATTATATAAACATTGTATATAAATATACATTATATATATTATATTAACATTATATATACATTATATAAACATTATATATAAATATGCGTTATATATATAAATATACATTATATAAACATTATGTATATAAATATATATTATATAAACATTATATACAAATATACATTATATAAACATTATATATATTAAATATACATTAAATAAACATTTATATATAAATATACATTATATATATTATATTATATATATAATGTTTATAATAAAATGTCCGCTTACTATCATATATAACTTTATTACGCATGATTTCGTATGACTATCTCATCGTTTAAAGTGTTGGCTTTGGGGTTATAAACAAACAACTATTATTCCGGGGTTCGAATCGTGCGACCGGCTTGAATTGTCATCTTTACACTGAAAATTCTACAAGGATGAAATACGTATACGTATGTGGATAGTAATTAAATATTTAGTATTAAATAATTATTTATAGCCCCTTTTTCGGACGGACCCCTTTAAAAAAAATGATATAACTGTGACAATATTACAAGAAGGAAAGGGGTTGACCCGAACCCTAATTTTCCTAAAAAAATCTTATAATTATTTTGCATAAAAAAAAACTAAATCTGATAAGACAAAAGGAAAATGTTGATATTCATTTTTCAATGTTTTGGGAGATAAAAAGAACTACAGGATGACAGCAGGTGGCATCTCTCGATGTTAGTGTTGTGTCAACAAACCCACCGACGCTGGCAGAGCGTGTGAGGTTTAAAGCCATCTGTATCCAATATGTGGCAAAAACAAACAAAGCCGACAGTGTAGTGACGAGAAAGGATAAAAACGGGTATGTCATGTTTCCCTGGCTTGTGTAAACAAAGACGAGTCAATTGATAAGAACGAAATAATTATTTTTCTTTCAATATTTTGAGGGAAATGTAAATTCCCAATACCAAGGGTAGGAGGGGGGACGATGGCGGTTGTCAACGTCTGAAGTGTTACAGAAACCAGGTAGGGTTTTTGCCGATAATAGCGGAAGAATATTGTCGGATCGAAAATAAGATTGAAATAATAATTATGTTGTTTTCTTATGTGGTCACTATGTTACAGAGAGGAACACACAGTTGTTGACATTCTCGTGATTGAATGGACGTATGTTAAAATAGGATGCGTCCATAAATGAAAATACATATTTTTTTACTATGAATATGAGTTTTGAGGGGGCAGGAATCCGCCCCATCTCCACTGAAGTAACAGTGGGAGATAGCAACAGCTGAAGAAGAAAAGAAAAAAGGCGAGATTAAAATACGATTGCGCATTCCCGGATTGTAAATGCAGATTGTAAATCCCAAATATAGAGAGGGGCGGGGTTATGCCTATCTAATTTTCAATATAAACGACCGTTTTTTTCGCCACCGGAGTCCACATCGTTAGGAGACGCCCCCCCCGAACAGATCATAATCGCACAGAGAGTGTTGGGACTTTGCCAGTCCGAGACGCAGAGTTAGAAGAGACTCACTTTTGCTCGCACCTGAATACACGTCGTTAAGAGACGTAACCCCGGACTTTGGGTTGATATCGCCAAACCAAGATTGCTTAGAACGTGTTAAGATTCTTCCGATCCGAAATACAGCGTTAGAAGTTAGAAGTGTAAAATTAGCCCACCTTGTAACGCAACAAGTTTTAATTTTTTTACCAAATAATTATTCTACTAAAACAAAACAAAAAAAAAAACAGAACAGACCGAGTTCTCGAATTATTTTATTTTTTTCATTGTTCTGCTTGAAATGACCCTTCGCTTCGAAGTGGTACCAAGTTGTTGACCAGCGTCAGACAGTTGCCCTCTGATCTTTAAATCACAACCTGGGAGAGCGGTGATTGTCGGACAGGACCCTTCGACATCTTCGCCCTTCATCAGTGCAGCAACTTCTCCCGAGCAGTACCAGGTGACCAAGCGAATTCAAGAACGGCCAGATTGGTGACGTCACTGGATGAGGAGCAGTGGGGTACATAACCTGTCCAATCTAAGCTAAAATGCAAGTACCTGTCTGTCTGATTTGTTGAACACTGTGAAAGACGGTTTATTATGTTGTCCGCTTGAAATGACATAAATAAGGGTTTATTTCTTTTCTTACGCATAGCTTTGAAACTGGCCTTATCTGTTGGGGCGTTTTGAGTTAAGTTAAATGGGACTCGTGTTCGAAGGTTCGTGCGACCGACTAGAACAGTGATCTGCACACTGAAGATTCCACAGGGATGAAACGTATACGTACGTGGATAAATTAAATATTTATTATTAAAAAATTTATATATATATATATATATATATATATATATATATATATATATATAACACTCACGTCTAAATATTGTCATTACCCGTGTAGTTTATTTTAATATTGAGCTCTCACCGATCGAATCCAAATATGTTTGTGCGATAGTTGTGCGTGGAGAGGTGAGTATTTTCAAACGATTCGCCCAAGCCGTCTACACCGATATTGTGAATAGATCCTGAACAATGGAAACATGGAAAAAAGAGAATAAGAAGAAACATCATGTATATTCTTAAGATGAACGCATTCAATCTGCGCGCTAACAAGGCTACGTTTGAGAGTGGAGCAGGGATGGAAGGGATGAATATAATGTTTGATTTTCGACAAGCATTTTAGGGTTACCCATTTGTAATTGCCAACCTGAAAAATGATTAGAATACGTTTCGACTAAGCCAAATATTAGTATTTAGCTTAGTCGGTTTACCAAACTTCAAACAATTTTGAAATCTATCAATGTCTTCGTGTGTATTCCCTATAGAAAGAAAGGTGATAGAATCTACATAAAAACTAAAACTGTATCTATATGGACAAATTTACGAGGAAGACAATGGAAGGGGTCTATGGGGCAGAACCCCTCTTAAAACCTCAAATACATACCATTTTTATGAGATTTTAATCATATGTATAAAATCTTCCGTAGAAGGCAAAGAAAGTAGACCTGAATTTTTAAGTGCCCCCCCCCCTTCTGGAGTTATGGTAACAAAACGTCCATTAAAACTTCAAATATCCCATTTTGATGAAATTAAAATTATATGTATATAATTCTCTGGAGAAGGCAATGGAGGTGCTCCCAAATTTGTAAGTGCTCCTCTATGTGTCACCTATAAGGGAGTTATGTGGGGCAGAATCCCCTAAAAACTTCAAATACGTCGCCCGGCATTTGCACTCCTTTAGAGGTACTAGCGCAGGGACACCCCAAAGACACCCAGTGCTTGGTTTAGTTTTCTGACTAGGACAATGAATGCCGTCTCTATTTCTCTCTATCTGAGCAAGTTGGGGAACATTTTCTGTCACTAAATCTCACATGACTAGTCTAGGTCGCTCTTGTTTCGACAGGTTGAGGGTACAGATTTGACAGCTTGTTTGGCTGCTGTTTCCAACTGGTAGTACAGGAGCCGTTAACTCTTAGGTGACGCTAAAAGTGGCTACTCTATCAACAGTTGTATAATATCGGCGTAACTATAGTGCCATGTCGCGCATGGAAAGGGATATTGCACTTATCTCCGGTAGGCTTACTCGAGTCCACACACCCATGGATCAATGCTCAT
>OY744517.1:213681983-213684483 GCA_963556195.1 Sepiola atlantica
GCTATAGAGGTGAGCACTCTGGCCATTAAAAAATTGACTGGGCAGCCCCGTCGGCATTCCCCTGTAGGGGCGTCTCAGACGGTTAGCAATAAACTTACTCCTCCCCAAAGAGGGAAGGCAAAGCCTGGGAGGGTGCACCTCCTAGAATTGCACAGGACGGACAAGCCCCAATAGACGGGCGTAAATGCAGACCCAAAGGCCCGGACGATACCGATTTATTTGGTGGGGTAAAAACCCCTGGCTGAACTAGATTTTATTTATCTATCTCCAACAAGGTAAGATTGACACAAGGTCAGGAAAGTGGGATGAGAAAGCCAGTGCTCGAGAGGTGAGCACTCTGGCAATTTAAAAATTGCCTGGGCAGCTCCGTCGGCATTCCCCGGTAGGGCCGCCTCAGACAGTAAGCAATAAACTTACTCCTCCCCAAAGAGGGAAGGCAAAACCTGGGAGGTGCACCTCCTAGAACTGCACAGGACGGACAAGCCCCAATAGACGGGCGTGAATCCAGACCCAAAGACCCGGACGATACCGGTTTATTTGGTGGGGTAAAAAACCCTGGCTGAACTAGTTTTTATTTATCTAACTCCCACAAGGTAAGGTGTGACAAAAGGTCGGGAAAGTTGGATTAGATAAGCCAGCGCTCGACAATTCAATATATATTTGTGATAATTAACTTTGTAAACACAGAATCAACACGTGAATTCAAATTCGCTCGTTGAATTTTCAACCGGTGAATACCATAAAAAATATCCAATAAATAAAACGCCTATGTAAATAAATAATTATTTATATATAAAATTAAATATTATAGTGTTTTATTCCTTTTTAATTTGAATATGTATATTTAATTTCTTAAGAAAAGGAATAATAAACTTTAAAATATTTATTATTAAGTAATGTATTACTTTTTTTTGTTAAAACCCGGGTTTAATTTAAGGCGACACTTCTGCCGGTGACATCTAGGCTGTGAGAAAAAATCTCGATTTATTTGATCTTAAAGTTGCAATGCTCAAATAAATACAAAGTTTTGAAGAAAAATATTTCTTGTGTTAACTTTTGACATTATTTGGCAACTTTCTTCGAGTGCGATAATTTACAGTTTCAAAATCGACCTCCCCTAATGTATATATATATATATATATATATATATATATATATATATATATATAGAGAGAGAGAGAGAGATTGTTGTCATTAGCGATTATGGAAAGTTCCGCTCGAACGTCGGACACTGTCGACAACAATACGCTTGCCCCCGTCCTTCGAGTAAATGTACGTTAATTTAAATTACTGTATGTGGCGATTTCTCGCGGCCGCATGGGCATAGGCGTTAGGTTCGTGATTCTAGGCTAAATCCACGAAATTCCGATGTATAATACGTTCTTTTTTTGCTTAACAAATGTATAATTATTTTTGTTTGTATTTACATTACAGAATATGGTGGAATCTACTTGGATTACGATCAAATTCCTCTAAAGAGTTTCGCTCCGCTACGCAATCATAGCCTGTGCATGGGTCAAGAGACGGGCTCGCAGTTGGGAAATGCTGTGATTGTTGCCCAGCCTTCAGCGAAATTTGTAAAGATCTGGATGGAAACCTATCACTCGTACAACCCCCACCAGTGGGCATATCACTCGACAATAGTGCCGTACCAACTTTCACGGGTGCTAAGACACTTGGTCTTCATAGTAGATACGTTCTTTAAACCAAATTACTTGCAAACGAACCAATTATACTCTGGAAATATTGACTGGTCAACATTTTACGCAATACATTTGTACGGAAAAATTCAAATGAAAGACGAAACATTGGAAAGCATTCGTTACAAAGACAACACGTTTGGGTCGGTTGCACGTTACATTGCTTATGACAAAAAAGACTTGCAGAAAAAAAAGGAAGAACAGTTAAAAGTTAAAACTAAAAAGAAGAGTTAGAAGCTAATAAGACAAATGCGAGTTAAGAGATAGAACCAATACTAATTAGCAGATAATAGGACAAAGATAAGTTAGAAAATAATAGAAAAATCTGAGTTTCAAGATAATAGGACAAAAATGAGTACAAGATAATAGGACAAAAATGAGTACAAAATAATAGGACAAAACTGAGTACAAGATAATAGGACAAAGTCGAATTAGAAGATGAACAGATAAAGACTAGTTAGAAACTAATAGAATAAAAACGCTAAAAGATAATAGGACAAAGATGAGTAGAAGATAATAGGACAATAGATAATAGGACAAAGTCGAATTAGAAGATGAAAAGATAAAGACTAGTTAGAAACTAATAGAATAAAATAGCTAAAAATAATAGAACAAAGATGAGTAGAAGATAATAGGACAAGAGATAATAGAACAAAGTCGTATGGAAGATAATTGAACAGATTATTTAGAAAAGAATGGGACAAAGAAGAATACAAGATAATAGGACAAAGACGAGTTAGATGATAACAAGAGAAAGACTAGTAGATAATAACAACGTAGAAGATGATAGGATGAATAAA
>OY744517.1:213686983-213846983 GCA_963556195.1 Sepiola atlantica
ATATCTATATATATATATATCTATATATCTATGCATATATATCCATATTAATGTATGTAAATATATATATATATATGTATGTATATATATATATGTATGTATATGTATATATGATAAAAGAACAGGAATCAAATGTTCAGACCTAATGCCAAATGAAAAAGAAAACCAAAAACTATTATTTATATATCCATCAACGTTTCGTTCTTATTGTAAGACTTCCTCAGGATGACTTGTTTTAAAAAAGGTCATACAAGTACAAACACGTTTTATTAACAGACCTATATCTGCGGCAGATTTAAAATATTTTGATTTTCTTGGTTTCAAATCGACCGCAGCTCTAAGTCTGTTGACAAAACATTTTTATACTCGTATGATTCTTTTACAAACGAATCATCCTGAGGAAGTCTTATAATAAAGACGAAACGTTGATGAATAAATTAATAATATTATTTGGTTGTCCTTTTACATTTGCCATATATATATATATATATATATATATATATATATATATATATATATATATATATATATACATATATATATATATACATATATATATATATATATATATATACATTCATTTCAATATAAATAAACGAATAAATGCATGAATAAATTCAGTAATACTTAATGCTAGTTTAAAAACACACACTTGTACAGAATGTGAAAAGTAATATAGTAGCACATAAAAAAACAAACAAAAACAAATCACGATAAAAATTAGTGCTGGGTTCGAATCGCAGTCTCGTCGTGAAATTTTTTAATACTTTATTTATATGTTATTTAATCTAAATTAAATAATTAATAGTTTCCCAATGTAATTCTTACGTTTACAAAAATTTTCGCCGACGGCAGACAGACAGACAGACAGACAGACAGACAGACAGAGATCCTCTTCGTTTACAAAGATTCTCGCTCACTTGAAAATTAAGTAAATAGTATTTACCCGCACCTCCCCCCCCCCTCTCTTACGTTTACAAAAATTCTCACCGACGGACAGACAGACAGACAGACAGACAGACAGACAGACAGAGATCCTTTTTGTTATATTATGATGCGAGAAAAAGAATGATTATTAAGGAGAAACGAGAACACGCTCTTTGTTATTTCCTTTTCCAAGGAAGATTGTTGACTTATGTTCATAGTTTATAGACGTTTGGTTGTTCTTTGTCTCAGTCCACCCATGATCGTTTCTTTTCCAATCTGAAAGCAATTTTGTAAAAGAAAAACTAAAACTAGCACATACCGGTTACTTGAAACTATAGCGGAGAGAAACCACATGCACACGTTAACGTCAGCTGTAAAATATATTGTTTTTTAAAACAAAACATTACGTTATTTTGAACTAAAAAGATTTTATTTTTATCTTTTTGTCATTCTTTCACTTTTCCTCGATTAGACTACTCTGTTATTTTCGTTGAATGAATTGCTTTTGTTCAATTATGTCACGGAGGTAGGAGTAGCTACTGCGGATACTGTTAAGGACATTGGTTGATCACAAATTTATGATGGTGTTCTTTGCCCAAAAGAAGGTTTCGGCAACAAAGATACGATCAAACCTTTCGTCACAGATTAAGAGCTCGAAACAATTTTTCACATGGAATTCTGACGTGAGTGTGACAAGCAGCTAAGATAATGTCTTACATGTGAAGCCGACATGATGTATATATACATAAGTACGTTTTCGTGGATTAAGTACTGTAGCAAGTGCTATCACCTACTACCATAAGCAATAATGAAAAACTGTTTGTAAACAAAAATAGAGTACTCCTGAGCATAATGTGTATATAAGCATTACGATTTCAATTGCAAAGGCAGATACCTGACAGCTGAATGTTTAGAATCATCAACTGTCAACTAGACGGTGGCAGGTTCGATCTCGGCTTTAAGCAGTAGCCTGTATGCCTTGCCACACCGAGCTGTGATACAGCAAAACAGTCAGTGGATGACAGATACACACACACACACACACACACACACACACATATATATATATATATATATATATATATATATATATATATGTACGTATATGCAGATAATGTATATATATACATACATATATATATGTTTGTATATGTACGTATATGAAGAAAATGTGTGTATATATATATACACATATATATATATGTTTGTATATGTACTTATATGTGGATAATGTGTGTATATATATATACTAATATATATATGTTTGTATATGTACGTATATGTAGATAATGTGTGTATATATATATACATACATATATATATATGTTTGTATATGTACGTATATGTAGATAATGTGTGTATATATATATACACACATATATATATATATGTTTGTATATGTACGTATATGTAGCTAATGTGTGTATATATACATACATATATATATATGTTTGTATATGTACGTATATGTAGATAATGTATATATATATACATACATATATATATGTTTGTATATGTACGTATATGTAGATAATGTGTGTATATATATATACACATATATATATATATGTTTGTATATGTACTTATATGTGGATAATGTATATATATATACAAATATATATGTTTGCATATGTACGTATATGTAGATAATGTGTATATATATATACACAAATATATATATGTTTGTATATGTACGTATATGTAGATAATGTGTGTATATATATATATACAAATATATATATGTTTGTATATGTACGTATATGTAGATAATGTGTGTATATATATATATATACAAATATATATATGTTTGTATATGTACGTATATGTAGATAATGTGTGTATATATGTATATGTAGATAATGTGTATATATATATATATATATATATAATTAGTTTGTCGAGGTATGTTGAAAAGAAATCAATAAAATGCTCGATCGTAAGAATGTGAGAGCTAAAGTACAATTTATTTATTTAAAAACTATTCTTAACACATTCCGGAGACAGACTTTTACTGTTTAGAAAAGTCCGTTATAATCAATCTCAAATCCTCAAAATGAAAACAGTTCGAAAAATTGAATTACACGACCACCGGTTTCATCATGAAGGAAGAGTCTAACTCCTACAAACAAAAAAACATAATAGGTATGTACGAATGAAAGCCATCTGTCTTATGTGCCATATATACGATAGGATTTGCACAAGTACATCTCGCCTGTTGAGCTATTGACCTATATTAAAACGTATTAAGAAGAATGAAGGCAATGCAGAGAACCTGAGATGGGTAGAATAAAAACAAACACTATATTTTAAGCAACACGGTAGGTAACGTTGACACATGATTGTATTGTATATCTAACATTCATTGGATGAATATGTATAAAGTTAGGTAATATATTTCGTTTAATAATGAACCGATCATCATGATATTTTATGAATTTTGGGATATATATTCTTGAAAACTGTTATGGTGCTGTCCCTATATGATGAACTCGTCCATTCCTAATAAAATACTGGAAGCATTTATGCTTTTCGTAAACGGACTGCCTTCTTGCGTTATTCTCTTTTTCGATCCAAGACCGTCTGTTGTTGGGTATTATTATTGCCTTGTTGATTTGTTACCATTGTTGATTACCTTGTTGTTGCTGTTGTTGTTGCTGTTGTTGTTGCTGTTGTTGTTATTGCTGTTGTTGTTGCTGTTGTTGTTATTGCTGTTGTTGTTGTTGTTGTTGTTGTTATTGCAGTTGTTGTTATTGCATTGGAACTGTTTTTCGTGGTGAAGCCATTTTTTCTTTTTTTTTTTACCACTGTTGTTTTTTTAAATTTTTTTAACTTTTTTTTGGTTGTTATCAGTTTTGATAACCATTATGGCGACGGCTACTTGTAGCCCGAAGCCTTCAGACATGTTGAATCTTACCAAGGAGCAATAGAAGGGACCAGCTGAGGCTACACCTGAAATATCCGAATGGAGCAAGCCTCCTAAAGTTATTATCAATGTTGATGAATTTATTCAGAAGGCGAAAAAGTGCCTTCATTTAGTCACTGAAACAGGACTTCTAATTGACATCCCAAAATTAGAAGAAATCAAGAAATGAAGTATATTAATGTTTGTCGTTGACAAAAAATCTAAAAAGTTCATTAGAGCGACGACTGATTTAATTTGTAAACTTTTGGCAAAAGCAGGTTACCAACTACAGCGAATAATCCGTTGCAAGGGAATACCCTCTTTCCAAATGAGGAATTATGTGTTAAGTTATCACAAACTGAAATTATTACTCAAGACTACATTTTAAGAATGGAGTATATGGGAAAGAGAAGGACAGCGGTATCAATTTTCAATGTTCCTTTCCACGTAGATGGGGAGCACTTAGGTGTATTCCTACTTAAGCATGGAGACATAACATCGATAACCTGGGACGAACACCCAGGTATATGGACATTCGAAATCTTACTCGACAAGCCGGCTTTTGATAGCATACCCGACTACATGGAGATAGTAGACGAGAAACTTCCTATAATTGTGGCTGGAAGGAGACCTGTTTGCTGGGCTTGCGAAGAGATTAGCCACCTCACATTCGAGTGCTCACTAAAGAAGCCCACAACTATAAAGACAAGAGTGGGCCAACATTTAAGGGTGCAGATGATTCCCACCACCACCGAAATCAGAAAAAAGGATTATCCAGTACTCCCTGACCTAAGTAAATTGGAGGAAAGAGAACAAAATGAATGGGTATTGGTCCAGGGGAAGAAAACACCTGGTCGACTAGTCCTGGAGCAGATGAGGGGAGAAGAAATGTTGTCTAAGGATCCGGGAAAAGCCAAATATGTTAAAGTGTGTGACCTGAAACAAAAACTAGATCAAAAAGAAAAAGTATCGGAAAGACCTTCAAAACATACAATCCCGCAGTCACCCGTCAAATCCCCCTCTCACAAAGTAAGCCGTCAGCCCTCCCCTATTTCAAGAAAGTCTACTCCCACGCTAACAAAACCATGTTCTCCCCCGAAAGCTATGCCCCCACCAATAACCAATCCCTTGAAAGAGAGGGAATACAAGTTAATCCCTTTTAGCCCAGTTAAAAAAACAAAGCCGTCTCCTCTCCCAAGTCTTCTCCTTTCGTCTTCCCACAAAACACACCCCAAAAAACTTTCGTCTCTGTATAGAATAGTCAAACTAACCTACCCCTTGGATGTTGGCGGTATCTCTCATGATGGCTAAATCAACATTCAGATGGGCACACATTCTTTTGAGAGAGCCGTCGGAATCCTGACCCCATCGATGTGCGTTTCTGGAACCCAACCTAAGACTCTCAATGGCTCTCTATCTAGCAAGCTTAAATGTCCGTGGGGTGAGGGCCGACTCTCGTAAATTTCAGGTTGTTACAGACCTTCAGCACCTTGGAGTGAATATATGTTGTATTCAGGAAATCCACTTAATTCCAGGTGACCATTTGGGTGCGCTGACTAGGGGTTTTCACATCTACTCAGCGTACTTCGATTCTAGCTCAAGGGGTGTTTCCTGGCTAGTCCATCAGTTTTTAGATGCGCCGTGTGACCCTTGTTTCATGGATCCGGAAGGAAGGCTGTGCGTTCTGGATGTTACCATAAAATATAAGGCATTTCGACTCATTGGGGTTTATGTGGCCAATAACTATTCTGAGCTTACTCCTTTCTTTCGACGGATCGAGCAGTTCATGAGTACAACTCGGACGGTCATCTTAGCGGGAGACTGGAACGCGGTCCTGGATCCCGATATAGATCGTAATCGGTGTAGGGGATCTAACAATGATCGGGATGCTAAGGCATTTCGGGACTTGGTGGATAAGTTTGATCTTATCGATAAATTCCGGGATGAAAAGCCTCGTGATAGAGTATGGACTTGGACAGCTAAGCGCGGCTCCGGTTTGGTACAACTTTCGAGTTATATTGACCGGTTCTTAATTAGGAGAGTCGACGTAAAATTATTAGAATGTCCAACTTTTCATAATATAGTTTAATCGAATCATAGACTTGTTCGGGTTCAGGTAAACTTAGATAGACTTAAGCCTAGATTGGCTGAGTACTGGAAACTCAACACTTCGTTGTTTGATGTGAAGGGCTATCAGGAGCAGCTATTACTAACCTTACAGCGGGAATTGACGGGGGCTGTAATTGGAAATAGGAAATGGGTTCACTTTAAGAAGGTAATTAGGTCTTTTACTGCCGATTTTAGCCGACGACTCAATCTAACAACTAGGGCAGCTAAAGTGGCACTAGATTCTAGATTAGATCGGGCGGTAGAGGCGGGGGATAGTGCTAAAGTTACTATAATTAAAGCAAAGCTTGCGCCTGTGGCTATGCAAGAGCACTAAGCTTTAGTGATTTGGGCTAGGTTAAAGAGAATGCCTCAAGAAGCAACACGTATGGCCGCTGAATTGCGTGCAGAGAAACGTCGACAAGCTGCTGATCGGCATATCGCACGTGTCTCATTGCCGGATGGGCGTCTTGTGACCACAAACGAAGGTATTCTGGAGGCGTTTCGGTCTCATTTTCAAGATTTTTTAACCAGGGAACCCGGTCTATGATTAGACCAATTCGACCCCTATTTAGCTGACTTTTCTCGTCTCGAGGCGACTGAAGCAGCTAGGTGCGAAGGTTGCATAATAGAGGAAGAAGTTCAGGAAGCCTTAAGGCGGGTCGGCCTTTACAAGTCTCCCGGTATTGATGGTTTGCCATACGAAGTGTATTTGAGGATGTCGCACATTTTTGTTCCCTTGCTGACAGTTTTATTTAACTCGTGGTTAAGGAATGGGACTATTCCCCATTACTTGACCATGAGTATAGTGAAATTGTTACGCAAAAGCAAAAATAGTGGGGATGGGTTAGATAACTTTCGGACCGTAACAATGTTAAATGCTGAGTTAAAGATTTTGGCGAAGATCTTAGCCAATCGACTGCAGCTTGTTTTGGCTGGTCTAATTAGCCCCGAACAGACTTGTTCTGTAAAGGGTCGGACTATTCAGGATAAGTTGTACTCGATACGCCTGATCATAGATAAAGTCGATATAGAAGCCGCGCTGATCAATTTAGATCAGTCCAAAGCATTCGATAGGGTGGACCATCGTTACTTGGAGGCTGTTTTTTCTGCGGCCGGTTTTGGCCCGCGATTTCGCTCTTGGATTCGCCTCTTGTATGCGAACCTCGGTGTGCTGGTGGAGGTAAATGGTCTGAGGTCTGAGCCTTTTAAATTATCCAGATCGATTCGTCAAAGTTGTCCTCTTTCACCGATGCTCTATGTGCTTGTGTTGAAACCTTTCATTCACAGGCTAAGAGTGAATCCGGTCCTACGTGGTATTGCTTTGACAGGTGCTTGCACCACATTAAACTACTCCGCCTATGTCGACGATGTAATAGTGCTTGTAACGAGCAGTGCCGAGATTAGTGTCGTCGACAGAGAAATCAGAATGTATGAAACGAAAACAGGGGCCAAAATTAATTGTGACAAGTCTGTGTGCTTGTGCATCGGTGCCTGGAAGGGTGTATCCCTACAAAGACCCTTCAGCTGAAGTGACAGGCCCTGCAAGCTACTCGGCGTCTGGTTTGTTCCGAATCTTCAGCTGGAGAAAAATTGGTCGGAAGTAGTGAAAGCAATTCGGGTTGCAGCTGGTCCGTGGACCCGTAGAAATCTTTCGTTAAAGGGTAGAGCGGAAGTGCGTGTTTCTCACATCTATCCTCTCATCTTATATCGTCTATCAGTGGTTCCACTCCCGTTGGATACGCTGTTTGAATTGCAGCGGGCCCTCTTCAAGTTTTTATGGCTTGGCTGGGCCCCTAAGGTTCGTCGCGAGATCTGTTATCTACATCTTTCTGAGGGCGGTGAGATTCGTCAACATACGCTACGACTGGATCAGATATATATACACAATGTTAGGGAAACGATGGCATACTGGAAGGAAGACACTAAGAAAGCCTTTCCGGCTTTGAAAAGTGTGCACTTGGATGAGGTGGGGGCACACAGGTTGCTCCGAGGCGAGTGCTCCTTTCATCGGGAGTGTCGACGTGACTTGAAGTTCCTTTTACGGGTGAAAGAAAGCCTCTCTGACACCCAGCTGTTGTCCCGAAAGGCATTATATCGTGTTATAGTGAGGAGATCTGTTCAAGATGATAGGATTGAGGAGCTCGGTTTGACGCGGGTGGAGGAGATACGCTCAACATGGTCATGGGCGCCCGAGTTAGGATGTTTCGATAACAACGAGGCATCTCTGGCCTGGCTAATCATAAGAAATGCTCTCTGGGTCGGCAAGAGACTTCATGCAGCTGGCTTTACAAACTCGCCTACTTGCGTCCGGTGCGATGATGAAGACAAGACTTTGAGTTACGCCTTCTTTTATTGCCGCATCGTTGTGTCGCTGATTAAGTTTCTTGCAGGTCTCATGGTCTGCATTCTGAACATAACGTCTTTCGACCTAAAACCAATTAATGTTTGTAGCAACGGATTGGAAAAGACGTTTTGTCTTCCTAAGCTTACTAGCGATTGCGAGAGGCGTCATATGGTCAACACGTTTGAAAGTGCTCTACGACGAGCATACCTTCACTTCTCTCAGCCTTATTCGAATTTTCAAATATTATCTGAAGATTCGCATTAGGGCTGAGAAGGTGAAATTCCCACCGGCAGAATTTGGTGAAAGATGGGAGAGAATAGCGCGTGCTTGTCGAGTGACTGCAGCTGGCATTGAGTGGTATTTGGACGTCCCTTAGGCAAAGAATATTGAGTTGCAGAAACGACCATTTACCCGTTTAAAGACTAGCTTAAGTTACCCGGAAAGTTATGTAAGTTCATAACTTAGCTAATGTATGAATGATCATCATTAGAGCCCCGATTTATTTGTGTCTTTTTTTCCTCAGTTTAGTTTTGATAATGCCCCACCCATACCCAATTAGGTGACAGATAGCTTGATTTGCCAAAGATGCAGGTCACCGTTCGACATTTTCGAAAGAGGTGTTGATTTAATAAAGCGTCGGGGTCTGCATCAACTTTCTTTTCACTTTCGACTGGTAAATCAGCATATCTGCCACAGTTTAGAAATGGGGGGTCTTTTTACTAACACGTTTTATTTTACTGTATATATATTTCACCCTCCTTTTTTAACATGAATTTTTTAGCGCCCCCCCCCCCATTGCATATGATTTATAAATGGGTTTTAAGTAGGAAAGTCATGGTATAAGTTCTTTTTGTGTATGGTGCATGAATGTAGTATGAATGTGGTATTTTAGTAAATGATGGTCATAAATGTAACTAGCTAAGTTAGATAGGTTAGTAAAAGTTAGTAATTGACCCAACCGTTTCCCCGCCCCGTTTTTCGTTGCTATTCCGACTTAACAATAAGGGAATACATGATTTTTTTCTCTCTTCAAAAGGGAGAAAGTTACTTCTGCCGAAAGAAAAATAATTTTAAACCCATACTTTTTCTTCTCATACTAAAACACGTAGAAGCGTACTTAAAAAAACATTTTTATCGAGAGCAAAAAAAAGGTTTATACTCTTTTTTACAACTAAGATTACATCTAGCAAGTTTAATCTAAAGAAAATAACTTTTTACAAGCCATACTCAAAATAAAACATTTATTTTCTAAAGGACACACTTAAATATAGAAAACTTTCAGTCGACCATTACAGAATTAATAACATTTCAAATGCAACAGAAAACTGAAGAGAAATTTCAAAACCTCCTTCTCGAACAGAAGAAAGAAGCTGACAACAGACAGAAAGAAACTAACGAAAGGATTGAAATGTTAATGCAAACAATATCGCTTAGAGGCTAAAATAAGGATAATGATTTTTCGAAGAATGACGTGTGGAATGCTATCAACGACTTAACATTATCTTTTGATGAAGAAAAAACATTTGCATCATATTTTAGAAAATACGGAGACTTATATAGAATTGATTGCGGAAATTGGGCTGACTCTAAAAAGGTTCGCCTGTTACTTAGAAAACTAGGTACCACCGAACATACGAAGTCTGTGGATTTCATTTTGCCCCGGAAAACTTGCGATTTGACTTTTGCAGAAGCGGTAAAATTGTTAACGGAGTTGTTCAGTCCCAAGACAACGTTATTTCACAAACGCTGGAAGTGTTTAAACCTGGTGAAAAAAAGACGAGGAAGATTATTCTACGTTCGCATCAGTAGTAAATAAGCATTGCGATGATTTTAAATTATCCGAACTTAGTGCTGATAATCTTAAATGTTTAATCTTAGTTCAAGGATTGTTACTAGGGAAATACGCTGAAATAAGGCGTAGAGTTCTAAATAAATTAGAAAATGAACCAAGCCTAATACTACAGAAATTAGCCGAGGACTGACAGAGATTTGAAAGTGTAAAGCTGGATTCGAAAGACATCGAACAGTCGGGCATTGCACATATACGAAAAGTACGCCAAAAAACAAAATTCAACTCTCATCCAAAAATAAGTAAAAACAAAAGCAGTGACTTTCACGCCGCAAAAAACAAGCCAACCTGGTAAGAAACAGGATAAATGGCCGCCAACGCTTAACGTTTAACGCTTTCAGATTTTTATAATTCTAAGCAGTGCTTCACAATTTATTTTAAAGATAAACCATTACTATGAATATTTTTTATTTAATATTAAAGTGTATTTACCTACAGAAAAGTCGTTTCGGACTTTCGTTCTCATCAGTGCAGGAAGTAGTATATATATATATATATATATATATATATATATATATATATATATATAGAGAGAGAGAGAGAGAGAGATAGGGGGAGATAGATAGATAGATAGATAGATGGTCAATTATTCTAATTCATTTTTGCAGAGGTTTCTATACCAAATATGACCATAACGGTATTTGCATAGACAAGTTTCTACTCCAAATATGAGCACAACTGTATTTGAATAGACAAGTTTTTGTAAAATAACGTTGGTATGTGTACTGGCTCGAAATAAAATCAATTTTAATTTTGAAGGGTAAAATATAAATCGTTGACGAAAATCAAACGAATGAAACAAACGAAACCAAACTTTTCTCCCATTTTTAGTACCGGCAACAGAGATTTTCCATTTTCTCGGCCAGTGGACATCAAGTAAAAAGTGTAAAAAAAAAACAAAAAAACTCGTTCTTCCAAATTGAGTTGTTTTCATAGATGAAGTATGAAACTCTGCAGAAGCAATTAGAATAATTAATGCAACATTCTGGAATTGGCCAATTATATGAGTAAGGTTTCATAGATTATTATAAGTAGTCACCTTGTGAATGGCAACACTAAAATACTATGCAAAACTAATTCAAACAATTAAGTAAAAACCGAGAAAAATGTTTTCTTCAGAATTCTCTGCTGATTTGTCAACACAATCCATTATTTGTACAAAAGAAGAATAAATTAAAGGAAGGATAAATTAAAAAATAAATAAATTAAAGGAAGGATGAATTAAAAAAAGAATAAATTAAAGGAAGGATGAATTAAAAAAAGAATAAACAAAAACACAGCGAATTGCTGTCACTTGATCTTAAGAAATAAGACAATAAGTACATAAGAAATGATTTCACAGGAAATAAATCTGAACCTTAACTCTACATATGTACTCGATCACATGCAAATACATCCATATCATTCGAGTATATATATATATATATATATATATATGTAATTATTTAACGACGTATAAGCATAACGCTTTCAAAGTCATCAGTGTTGAGATAATTATTCAAACCGACCACAAGGTTCGAACCTCAGAACAAAAGTTATCTTTTAACTCCAAATCCCGACGTCCTTACCGATGTGGCCATTCTGATGTACACATATCAAATTATTTTTTTGAAACAATTATTTTTGACTAAATTTGGTTTTGTTTTTGAAAAACTTAAAGATACTTTTTCACGTGTACCGCGTTTATTTCTGGATACTTGATTTTTAAAAAATTATTTGAGTATCATTGTATGTGCATCGTGTTGCCTCTAAGTCGCTTTTGACGATCTTGATGTTTATTTGAAAGCCTTTCCCACTTGATCCTTTGTCTAGGATTTGTGAACTTTTATCTGGCTTTTATTATCTCTCAAGAGAGGGTTTTTATATGATATCTTGGATTTTGTTCAAGTGTTCTGTGAATTTTCTCCAGGAATAAGTATAAGATGTTTTTGATCTGAAACTGACATTAAATCATAGTATTCTAAAACTTTGATCTATCATTTTAATGTAAATATAATATATATATATATATATATATATATATATATATATATATATATATATATATATATATGTATATATCAATAACCGTAAAAAATAAATTGACTTCCATGAGTGATTTTCCACTGAAAGACTTGGGACTATAAGTTTTTTTTTTCTTTTTTCTTTTAATATAGTTTTAATGGTTGAGAAACTTCCGAGACTATATATATATATATATATATATATATATATATATATATATATATATATATATATATATATATATATATAGAGAGAGAGAGAGAGAGAGAGAGAGAGAGAGAGGGAGAGAGAAAGAGAGAGAGAGAGAGAGAAAGAGACAGAAAAAGATAAAGGGAAAGAGAAAGAGAGAGAGAGAAAGTAAGGGAGAAAGAGATAGATAGATGTATATATGTATAGGTGTATATATGTTTAAAATATATTTACACGTCATATCAAATGGTTTCGTGCATTACGGCACCCATCAATGACTCTTCAACTCTGATTTTGGACTGAAGCAACTTCACTGAATAAGATTGGAACAGTTTCAGTTCGAAAACAGGGTATAAGAGTCATTGATAAGTGCCGTTAAGCAATAACCCCTTTGGTATGACATATCTAACATGTAAATATATTTTGAAATAAATAAGTATATTTTCTTTTATCCAGGTAATTGAGCACTCTGGTCATTTTTTCCCCAAAAGTCTGTTTACATTATATATATATATATATATATATATATATATATATATATATATATATATAGTTAACTTCTCGACACGGCGAGCGATTCGTCGGTTTTCCGGTTTTCCGGTGTCAATTGGTGGATTATGGCGCCTAACGTTGTATCTTGGGCCATTTCTCTAGCGCTTTCGGTGTCGCGACCGTCTTCAGAAGTTAACCAGAAAAATAGTAAAGAAGGAAAACCCCAATGGTCTTCAACGACACATGTATAATGAATGACTTGCTGCCGAAATATATATATATATATATATATATATATATACGGTTTCCTAATATTCTGCAGAAACTCATGTTAATATTTACAAAGGCAACCATGTGGTGGAATACGGGTGCTATAAGCAAAAGAAAATCCACCCGGCTGTGTGAATCGATACCAGCTTTTCTTCGATTAACCTCAACGACAAACTAGTGCCTTGTAATGTGGGTGGTTCGTGTCATATGTCCCGCTTGACGCTATAGAAACAATGTTTAAACACCGCCATCATGAATGTTCAACTAAGTAAAATGCTTTACTAATCAGGTCCGTCATCGTCTAGCAATCTTGTTAAACTTGCAATCATTGAACTGATTGCTAAAACATTCCGATTTTAATCTGTGAATTTGGTCCTTCTTGAAAACTGTTTTAAAACGAATAATTATGCAAACGTTAACAATTCTCCGTGTGGTAAAATATATTCATATAAAAACGAAAGAAAAATGCGACAATGGAATTCTGGGAAAAAAATAGAAATATATTTTTTATTTAATATATTTTTACATAATATGTAAAAATATATTAAATAATATATGTTTTATTTAATATATTTTTGCCTAATATGTAAAAATATATTAAATAATATATGTTTTATTTAATATATTTTTACATAATATGTAAAAATATATTAAATAATATATGTTTTATTTAATATATTTTTACATAATATGTAAAAATATATTAAATAATATATGTTTTATTTAATATATTTTTGCCTAATATGTAAAAATATATTAAATAATATATGTTTTATTTAATATATTTTTACATAATATGTAAAAATATATTAAATAATATATGTTTTATTTAATATATTTTTACATAATATGTAAAAATATATTAAATAATATATGTTTTATTTAATATATTTTTTACCTAATATGTAAAAATATATTAAATAAAAAATATATTTCTATTTTTTTTCCCCAGATTCCATTGTCGCATTTTTCTTTTGTTTTTATATGAATATATTTTACCACACAGAGAATTAAGATGCGGCCATTCATTTGCGTGTGACAAACCGACCGGTGGACGAAGCCTCTGATCGATACGAAAGGACGAAGCTAATAAATGAATACATTTTCTCTCATAAATAATCTGGCTGATACTTTTCTAATTGTTGACAGATTTTCAAAGGAATGCTTTCACACAATACAAAGTGAGTTTATGACAAATCTTTTCACACACAAATGCTAAAATATATCCCGCCTATTCGTTTGTCCTTTCTAACTATTCCCCATTTGCAAGATCGCTTATACGATTGACCTAATGGACACCACTGCAGCATATGGAATCCACCATGCCGGATTCAAACTAAATCGAAACTATTTCTATTTATCTTCCTCCCACAAGGTAAGATGTGACACAAGGTCGGGAAAGTGTAAAAAAACAGTGCTCGAGAATTTGAGCACTCTGGCTATTTAAAAATTGCCTGGGCAGCGCCGTCGGCATTCCCCGGTAGAGGCGCCCCAGGCGATTAGCAATAAACTAACCCCTTCTCAAAGGGTGAGAAGGCAAAGCCTGGGAGGGTGCACCTCCTAGAACTGCACAGGACGGACAACCGATAGACCGGCGTAAATCCAGACCCGAAGGCCCGGACAATACCGGTCTGTTGGGCGGGGTAAACACCCCTGGTTGAACTATTGTTCATTTGCATTGCTGTTAAAGCTATGAGGTCAACATTTCACATCAGTAATGAGTAAACCAGCAACTTGTGTTAAATTAATCGTATAAAAGAAATCGTTTCGAAATTTTTAAGATAAGGATTGATAATCTGTATAATTTTGATTATTCGGACTACTATTCTCATCTTGGATGTTATTCTCACAACGTTTCGGCCGACTTTCTACCGGTGCATTGTAGAATTCGGAAATCTTTATATCGAACTCGGGAATCACTACAGAATTACGAACTGGACAGTTTATTTAATCCACGGGCGTAGATTGTTCTCGTCCCGTCAACCATGACCGAGTAGAAGTAATTCGTAATTTTTATGTCATTCTTTTGTAGTAAAGATTGAATCTTCAATCTCAAGAAGGCTGTCACTTAGAACTGATTGTTACTTAACACCTTTATCAGTTGCGCCACGTGTCCATGAATAACATCCAAGGTGAGAATAGTTCCACAAAGCCACAATCCCACCAGTACGAGCAAAAAAGCAACTTGTGTTTTATAAATTGTATGAAATGTATCGTTTAAAAAAAATCGGGTTTCGACACATTGAGTAGCGCAAAAAGGATCTATTTCCCGTAAGACTGAAAAACAAAAAATATTTGCAGGAACGAGTATTTTCTCCACAAGCAACTGGAAAATACTACACACAGGGAAACGTTTGTTTCTATCGGGCAGAACCTAAAAAAATTCCGCATTATTAATAACGTTTGCACGCCTGCTTTTCTGACATGGTTTAAAAAAAAACGCATGTCGGGAATTCATTTAGAATAAACAGTTCTTTTTGTCTCATACCGTTCTTGCTTTAGTCTATACACTATTGCTTTAGAATATATAATTCTTACTTTTGTCTAAACACCACTTGGCTTAGCAAAGAAACCTTGCTTTAGTATAGTCCAATTAGTATAGTCTAATTTAGGGTTAGGGTCATGTCACGTGTTTCCTCGGTATGAATTTCATAATTTTTTGATATTCTTTCATTTCAGAATTGTTTAAAGTATTTAAAGGCGCAAAAGTGCAACGGATTTCTGTGGGTTTGAGAGCTGGAGACCACGGACGATTGGAAAGTACCGGAATATTGGGAGAGAGTAAATTCGGAAATGCTGCTTTTAAGGCCGTGAGATATGAGCTGGAGAATTGCGACGGGTATGTGGAATCATTGGTTAGCAAGAAGCATTCTAACAGACGGTATAACTGTGTTTGCACAATGAAAATCGTCGCAAGATAATGAGGACATTAGCGAAAAAGATGGGCGTCATTACTCACCACCAATATCTAGGAGAACTGTCTCAAGAAACTCCTCAACAATGTTAAACACCCAGATCTTCTGTTAGGAACAACAGGTGGCTACCTTACAGTCCCCACGAAGTCCCGCACGCCACATAGTTCGTTCAAACTGTGCTGGACTTTTGGTGTGTGTCCAGCGTCATGCCGCCCCGCATCTTCGAATAGGGATTCAGACTAAATCCAGATGACTATATTGTTGCTGTCTAATGTTGTCAAGCGTTGAGCGAAGAGGGGTAACATCTGGAAGGCCACAAGTATGGCAACAGGACTCAGCTCCGTGTCACCCCCCCCCCCCCCGAGAAAACTTTCTTTTCTATATCACATTCAACTGTTAATAAACAGATAGGCATGGAGGGGACAGAGAGAAATATATATATCCCCTGATGATCTGCCAAGCAAGGATCTGCTTGGCAGTGAAACACGTGTAGGAAAAACACTCTTTAATTTGAATACATATGATAAATAAATAATCTTTGAAAGAAAAAGTCTTTTGTGGTGATGATTGACTTCCTGAACGGAATACTTTGGTAAGTCTTCAAAAAATCACACACACACACACACATACACACACACACACACACACACATATATATATATATATATATATATATATATATATATATATATATATATATATATATATATATATATATATATACATATATATATATGTGGAGAGAGAGAGAGAAATAGATAGAGAGAGAGACGGAAGTGATGATGATAGATATCGTATAAAATAAAAACGAGTGGGCAAACAATATACAGTGAGAGAGGAAGAGAGTGATATACAGAAACTTTGTAAGCGATGAGTCACTTGATGTGTTAATCGCAAATTAAGGCTAATAAAAACAATTCAAATGTTTTTCTTTCAAACATAATTCAATCTCAAACCAACGAATATCATAGCGTGTATTTTGTGTGATTAAAATATATAGAAAAAAGCCCGAGGAAAACTAACGTTAATAAACTCAGCCTAATAATAGATTTTAACTAGTCTACCTTTAATAATATTTAATAATTCAGTTCCGATTTGGCTTGATACCGACAAGGAAATAATATCTACACCATACACCTCTCATTTTATTTCAATATACAAATATTTGCGTCAAGACATGAAAGAGAGAAAGAGGTAGTGTAATATATGTTCGTGTGTCACGATAACATTACCAAGGCATGATCACATTTACCAAGGCATGATCACATTTACCAAGGCATGATAACATTTACCAAGGCATGATCACATTTACCAAGGCATTACACTCTTATTTAGGGGCAATGTAGCATATGTTCGTTCATCATGATACCATCTTCCCACAGTAGTAAATACATTTGCCAACCTATTAATATTGAAGATTTGGTATATGTCTGTCTGAAGTCGAAACTATACTATTACTTTTATTAATTTTACTATTGTATTACGTCATCACTCAATATGTCAAGGGCCTGGCATATAGATCGCGCTACTAATAAAAAAATCCATATGATTTTTATAAAGTACTAAGCTTCAAATGATACGAATCCAATCGGATTATTAGTTTACAAATTACAGTTGTTTAAGTGAAGCTACTGTTGCGAGTTTTCAAAACAATGGAAAATAGTAATTGCTTTCTGAACGACAAAAATACTGTTCAAGCAAAGCAATGGCTTGATATGTATTATTTGGACTCTGCTTCGTCGGAAACAAAGGTTAAGATGTGGTATGTTGACTTTAAACACGTTCGTACAGACACAAATGATGCTGAACGCTTAGGTTGCCCAAATTCGGCAGTTATCACGGAAAACATTTTAAAAATCCACAAATTAGTTTTGGCCGATCGTAAATTAAAGTTGCATGAGATAGAACAGAAGTTCGGTATCAAGAAGCAGTGAACGATTCAGAACGTTGTTTGCGACTATTTCAAAGCAACAAAACGGAATGTTGCGTCAATATGTGAAAATGGATGAAACATGGATCCACCACTTCATTCCGGAGTCAAATCGGCAGCAAGCTAAGTGAATATCAGCAGGTAGAAGTCGTCCAAAGTCAGTAAAGACGCAAACATCAGCCGGTACAGTTTCGGCCTCCGTATTTTGGGATTCGCAACGCATTTTCTTATCGATACTTTGTGCAAGGAAAAACCATGACTAGCGAATATTGTATAGCATTATTGATGCCTTTGAAGGAAGAAATCGCCCAAAACGGCCACAAATGCTCTTTTACGAATACAAGGCACCATGTTACAAGCCGATTTCAAAGATGGCAAAACTTCATTGCTTGTACTTTTAATTGCATCCGCACCCACCCTATTTTGCAGACATCAAAAGAATGCCTCAGAAAAAATATGTCGCAGTTACATGAGCAACATGTATTTCCACTTGTAGATATATGAAAGCATCTGCGGCGTGATTAGTACGTGGTTCGGATAGATAACACAGGCATATCCAAACTCGCGTAGAAATATATCAAGCGATCATAAAACTTCTGCACATGCTCACCTTTTAAGGTATTTCCGCCCAGACACTTGGCACGCAAGTATGATTTAGTTCCAGCCGAGATGCAGACATAACGTCAAATTCTTTCTTGCCTCTCGCGATGACTTGGCGTGAGGCGAGATAGATATTCCCATTCAAGACTAAAGACCTGGACTAAATTATCTAATGGCTACCAACTAAATCAAGCCCGTCTTCTATTCTTAGGTATTTGTGTTTCTAACTCTTTCTGATTTCTATTCTGTCAGACGAATCTCTTAATTGAAGTTGATTTTATTGTAGAGAAGATGTTGGTATTTTCATATGAAACAATAGTGACCCTTTTTCTTATTCATTTCAAGCCAGATCAGTCAGATGAATACAAACGCTACTACAAAACATATTATCCCATTAGAAGAAGACTATGTGTATGAATAAAGTCGAATTTTGCCTCAAGTTGTTGTTTTATTAATTATCCCCGTGACTTATTGAGTGATGCGTTATCTTTAAATGCTCAATTTAGTTTGCTATACTATTTCTGACTAATGTCATATCTCTCAACTCTAAATTCAGGGAGGTAGTGTATTATCTGTTTTGTTGTCACTAGAACATCCTTACAGGCATTACCGCTTCCTTGGGGTGGGGGAGACTAAGGTAGCATCTGTTTTGTTGTCATTAGATAATCCTACTAAACATTACATCGTCCTTGAGGGGAAGGGAGTAGTGTAGTATCTGTTCTGTTGTCATCCTCCATTCTCTCAGAAATTACCTCCTCCTTTGGTGGGGGTAGTCTAGTATATGTAAGTTCGTCATGATACTATCCTCCCGGAAATCAGATTCTCTTTTTTTTTTGGGGGGGGGTAGTGATATAATAGCAAAAATATGCGACCTGGTAGCATATTTCTGTTTGTATAGTGAATTATTCTAATTACTGTTTGTAGAGATTACTGCACAATATACGAGCACAATGTTCGAGCACTACTGTATTTGAAGAGAAAGCGTTTCTTTTTTTGTGAATAAACGTGTACATTTCTGTCGGTTTCTAAAAATCGAAAATCTGTTAATTTGTGGCGAAAAAGTCATTGTTAGCTCTGATGGTATAAAGCCACGCTACCATTAAGAGTTTCTTTCCTTATTGAAGCTGGCGGGGATCGAGTCACGTCAATGATTTCTATTATTCGCTTCAACAACTTGGCCTTTTGGCTAAGATAAAAGTGTAGTAACTGTTCAGATGGATACTGCACCCCATAGACTGGTATTGTCTTGGCCGTCGGGTCTTGATTTACGCCGGTTTATGGGTCTGTCCTGTGCAATTCTAGGAGGTCCACCTTCCCAAGCATCACCTCCCCTCTTTGGGGAGGAGTAAGTTTATTGCTTACTGCCTGAGGCGCCCCTACCGAGAAATGCCGACGGGGCTGCCCAGGCAATTTTTAAATCCCACATTCCCGACCCGACCTTGGGTCACATCTTACTTGTGGGAGTAAGATAAAAACTGGCCTTGTGCCTAACTCCTGGAGAGGAGTAAATCAATTCAACATAAACAGATATTTTCGATTTTCCCTATAGATGAACATCATGCCAACAATTGTTACAAAAATATAGTCTATTGAAATACGGTAATGTTCATGGATAGAGTAATAACCTCTGCAAAAACAATTAGAATAATAAACGCAATGTGTCGGAATTTTATGTCCACTTATAATTATCTATAAAATCTTACTCATATAAATAGTCAACTTCTGAATGGCAATACTAAAATACTAAAGTACTATGCAAAACTAATTAAAACAATTAATATAAAAATAACAAGCAATAATGTTTTCTTCAGAATTCTCTTCCGATTTGTCAACACAATCGACCATTTTTACAATGGAACAATAAATGAAAACTTTCCCCCCAAAATTTTTTCCTCTCCCCCAACCAAAGAAATATTTTTAGTTAAACAATAAAAAAATATCCCCCCACAAAAAACCCATTTACCTTCCCCCCACCCAAAGAAATATCTTTAGTTACCCCCCCCCAATTGTTTCCCCTCTTCCCCAGCCAAAGAAATATTTTTAGTTAAATCCCCCCCCCCCAATTTTTTTAATTCTCCCCCTACCCAAAGAAATATTTTTAGTTAAAAAAAAAATACCCCCCAA
Organism: Sepiola atlantica; assembly: GCA_963556195.1. Lineage (NCBI taxonomy): Eukaryota > Metazoa > Mollusca > Cephalopoda > Sepiida > Sepiolidae > Sepiola > Sepiola atlantica. Next base: position 213,707,639 of record OY744517.1, read on the forward strand.
ATTTTTTAAAACTCTCCCCCTATCCAAAGAAATGTTTTTAGTTAACCCCCCCCCAATTGTTTCGCTCTCTTCCCCTACCCAAAGAAATATTTTTAGTTAGAAAAAAATAAAAATAAATTTTTTACGCTTCCCCACCCCCGAGAAATAAATAACTAAAACATATTTCCTGTTTTGGATGTCAAGCGCGAACGCAGCCCCTACACTATATCAAAGAACCAGTTTTGATACTCATGTTTAAATATGCTATTGGAGGCGCCTCGGTCATATCAAAGAACCACTTTTGTTATTGTTCCAAAACGGTCACCCATTTAGTAATGGCCGGGATATGCGTTGCTTAACCCCGATTTACAACAAAGCACCTTGTTTTAACGTAATGAAAATAAAGAATAATAATGTGAAAAAATCCTCTCACAATGACGTCATTTTCTGAAGAATGAGTCAGCAATTTTAGAAAATTAATATTAATTTGTTTGCAAACATTTTTTCTAGCTACCCGGCCAGGGTTTTTTACCCCGCCTAATAAAACCGGTATTGTCCGGGCCTTTGGGTCTGGATTTACGCGAGGTGCACCCTCCCAGGCTTTGCGTCCCCTCTTTGGGGAGGAGTAAGTTTATTGCTTACTGCCTGAGGCGCCCCTACCGGGGAATGCCAACGGGGCTGCCCAAGCAATTTTTAAATGGCCAAAGTGCTCACCTCTCGAGCGCTGGCTTATCTAATCCCACTTTCCCGACCTTGTGTCACATCTTACATTGTGGGAGGTAGATAAATAACTCTAGCTATCCGGCCGTTTGGCTAAGATCAAAGTGTAGTATCTGTTCTGGCTGAAGTTTTTACGTAATTTTCTCCCTTGGGTCTAAATATGCTTCGTAAACTGGCATGGATTTTGTCTAAAAGTTCTTTAATTAATTATATTACTAATTTTTATTAAGATTACTAATGAAGAAAAAAAGCAGGACAGACAGACGTACGTAGCTAGACAGACGGATGTATCTGGACAGATAAAAGGACGGATTGACAGTTGGACGTAGCTTGACGGACATACGTCGCTTGATTGGCGGACAGACAGACTTAGCTAAACGGACAGACAGACGTAGCTGGACGGACGGAGTAGCTTGATTGACGGACGGATGGATGGATGGACGGACGTGGGTGGATGGATAGACTTACGTAGCTGGATGGACGGACATAGCTGGACGGACAGATAGACGTGGCTAGAAGGACGGACGTAGACGGACAGATGGACGGATGGACGTAGGTGGACGGATTGACGGACGGACGTAGCTGGACAGACGGACGTAGCTGGACAGATTGACAGACAGACGTAGCTTAACGGACGGACATACGAAGCTGGACGAACAGATGGACGGACGTAGCTGGATTGACAAACAGACATACGTAGCTTGACGGACGGGCGGACGGATGAACGGACGTAGGTAGCTGGATGGATGGATAGACGAACGTAGCTGGACGGACAGACGGACGGACGTAGGTGGACAGATGGATTGACGGACGTAGCTGGACGGACGTAGCTGGACGGACGTAGCTGGACGGACGTAGCTGGACGTATCTGGACGGATGGACGTAGCTAGATGGACGGACGGACGTAGGTGACAGATTGACGGACGGACGTGACTGGACAGATTGACGGACGGACATACGTAGCTGGCGGACGGATAGACGTAGCTTGATTGACGGACGGACGGTCGGACGGATGTAGCTGCATGGACGGACAGACTGACGAACAGACAGACGTACGTAGGTAGACAGACAGACGGACGTAGGTGGACGGACGTAGCTTGACGGACAGATGAACGTAGCTGGACGGACGGACGTAGCTAGACAGACGGATAGACGGATGTAGCTAGACAGACGGACAAACGTAGGTGGACAGATGGACAGACGGACGTAGCTGGCGGACGACGGTGGACGGATTGACGGATGGACGTAGCTGGACAAACGGACGCACGTAGGTGGGCAGATGGACGGACAGACGGATGTAGCTAGACGGACGGACATACGTAGCTGGACAGACGGACGGACATAGCTGGATTGACAGACAGACTGACGTAGCTAGATAGACAGACATACGTAGCTGGACGAACGGACGGACTAAGCTTGATTGATGGACGGACGGATGAACAGACAGACGCAGCTGGATGGATGGACGAACGTAGGTAGACAGATGGATGAACGGACCTAGATAACAGACAGACAGAGGGACGGATGTAGCTGGACGAACAGACGGACGTAGCTGGAAGGATGGACGTAGCTGAACGGACGGAGGACGGACGGACGTAGGTAGACAGAAAGACAGACTTGTTGGACGGATGTAGCTAGACGGACGTAGGTAGACGGTTTGACGGACAGACGGAGCTGGAGAGACGGACGGACGGATGTAGCTAGACGGATGGACGGACAGACAGACTTAGATGGACAGACGGACAAACGTAGATGGACGGATTGACGGACGGACGGACGTAGCTGGACGCACAGATGGACGTAGCTTGACGGACGGACGTAACCGTTATTGTATAGCACATGGTCTTCCCAAATAGTCATCTATTTAGTACTTGCCGCGTTGTTTAACCTATTTAGTTGTGAATCGACTTAGCTCCTATTGTCCATAACCTTCTGAACGACCCAATAGTAGCTAAGTGCGTTCATAACTTCCCGAATAACCCAATAGTAGTTAAGTCCGTTCATGACTTCCCGAAAGACACAATAGTAGCTAAGTTCGTTCATAACGCCCCGAAAGACATAATAGTAGTCAAGTTCGTTCATAACTTTCCAAACGACCCAATAGTAGCTAACTCCGTTCATAACTTTCCGATAAACCCAATAGTAGCTACGTCCGTTCAGAACTTTCCGAGCTACCTAAAGTAGCTAAGTCCGTTCAGAACTTCCTGAAAGACCCAATAGTAGCTAAGTTCGCTTAGAACTTTCCGAACGGCCTAATAGTAGCTAAGTTTGTTTAGAACTTTCCGAACAACCCAATAGTAGCTAAGTCCGTACATAACTTTTCGAACGATTCAATAGTAGCTAAGTCCGTTCATAACTTTTTAAAAGACCCAATAGTAGCTAAATCTGTTCAGAACTTTCCGAATAATCTAAAGTAGCTAAGTCTGTTCATAACTTCCCGAAAGACCCAATAGTTCGCTCCGAACTTTCCAAACAACCCAATAGTAGCTAAGTCCGTTCAGAACTTTTCGCGCTAGCTAAAGTAGCTAAGTTCGTCCATAACTTTCTAAACGACCCAATAGTAGCTAAGTCCGTTCATAACTTTCTAAGACCCAACAGTAGCTAAGTTCGTTCAGAACTTTCCGAACGGCCTAATAGTAGCTAAGTTTGTTTAGAACTTTCCGAACAATTCAATAGTAGCTAAGTCTGTTTATAACTTTCTGAATGACACAACAGTAGCTAAGTCCGTTAATATTTTTCTGAATAACCCAACAGTAGCTAAGTTTCCGAACGACCACATAATACAGGATGTTTGAACGCATTCAAAGTTCATTCAATCATTTAGCAGCGAAAATGCAATATTTAAACTGAACTTGACCGACTGACCGACTTACAGAGATGCAAGGAGGTTTCTACTCGATAAATAAATAATTTATAGGTTTCATAAATAACGCGGCTGATACTTTTCCAATTGGTGACATCATATTTTCAACGGAGTACTTTCTCACAGTTCAATGTGACTTCATGATAAATAATCTTATTCACAAATACTAAAGAAACTCTCTTCTATTCACTTGTTTTTCGCAACTATTTCCCATTCACAAAAGGGCGTATAGAATTGACCGAATGTGCACTGTCGCGGCATTACATTGGTCATTCTGTAATTATCTGTAATCTGTAATTATCTCCCTTGTATATTTCTCATGCTATATAAATGCCGAGTGCAAATCCAATCAGAATTAGCGTTGCAATGTACCCCGTGACTCTGAGTTAAAAACAATTTGTGTTAAATGAATTGTACACAATAAACCGCTGAGAATAGCTGTCGTGTTTCGGCACTCATTGGCCCCCCCCAAAAGAATTGATTTGCTATAAAATAGACAAATCAACTTATTTACAGATAGAAGCATGGAAGCGGTAACACGCATTTTTTTTCAACTGGAAAATATTTTCCCCCAAAACGTACGGCTCCATAGGAAGACTCCCACAACTCCCCACATTGTTATGTCATGTCTTCTTGTGTTAGGGTTAGGGTTGAGACATGACTACAAATCATATTATAAAAAGATTCATCTCGGAAGGAAAGTCATTTTTAAAGTGGAAAATAGAAACATAATCATAACCGTGAAAGTTTATAAAACATACCGAACATTCTTTACTTTAGTATATATTAGTGATGGGACGATTCCGATATTTTTTTACCGATTCCGATACAAATTCCGATACCGATTTGGAGTTGTTATTTTTTTTACCTTTTAGGATTACAATAAAAATCCAGTGTAATTTGTGCATATAATTTGGCAAATGTAAAAATACACTTGGGAGTGAATTACACGGATATATATTCGTACCCTTTTTTCTCAAATGTTTTTCCCGTAATTGATTAAAAATAGTGAGAAAACTAAAGATTTCTCTTTTTGAACAAAGCTGATTTGCAGTAGTTCGTCGTTAGTTGACAATTTTTTTTTTAATTCTAATTTATTTTTGAACGTATATAAAATTGAACTTTTATACCTACCCATCGATAGCTGTTCTGAAAATCCTTCTAGACTGAAGAACATTACATTTTTGTCCGAGTCTGAGGTACTCCTCGTCGAGGAGCGAAATTTTCTATGTTTCACTATGCCCTTGTTGATAGGCAAATGAATATGAATTAGAAATTGCATTGAAAGTTGTTTGTTTTTGTATAAAAAATAAGGTTCAAAGTTTATTTTTTGTATCTGAATGTTTAATGTGTGTAATAAAAGACTTCAAATATGTTCGATGCTACAAAAAAGATAATAAATTAAAATATTCAATTAAAGTTACATTCTGAACACTTCAAAAGAATTCTATTTCAGGACAAATAATACAATTAAAACCAAGTGCAATGGACGATGACATAACTTTTATTTATTTCCAAGTATTTTAACATTTTTGATAATATTTACAAAATTATTTTATAATTATTACTAGTTTTCATTTTTCTTTATTTGTATATATATTCGTATATGTGTATTTATGTATGTTTGCGTATATTTATGGATAAGTATTAAGTTTGTAAGCGATACACATAAGGCATAATTATGTCTGTATATGCGTATATATATGTATGTGTGTATATATGTGTATATGTATACATTATTGTGGTTGTATTGATGTATATGTATATGTGGATATGTTAATAATTCATATTATCTGTTTTCTTTTGTATTCTTCGATCTATACATGCCCTTAAGTATGTCTGCCAGACTGTCAGGCTTACTTAACCATAAAGCGCGAGGGACCTGTAGTGTCTTGCATTTGGAAACGACAACAATGTTTTACATCCGAGATAAGTTGTATCTTTATTACCTCCCTTACATTGGTCATTCTGTAATTATCTGTAATCTGTAATTATCTCCCTTGTATATTTCTCATGCTATATAAATAAATGCTTATGTCGATTTCGTCTTCTTACGAAGGAAGCGAACGAAGCGTACACAACCGTTTGTGTCTCTCTTATTTATTTCTGTGTTCTTACTTGCATTGTTATGTACATGAAACCATTACGTCGCGAGCCGAATACTAATGGAATCACAATAACAATCGACAAGCAGCAACGCTACAGGACCCAATGGAATAGTAAAAGTTAAGGAATGATGGGACTAGTATTTGATCACATTGAGGATCTGATCTCGGACATAGCAATAAATTATGTTAACAGAGACACGATTATATATATATATATATATATATATATATATATATATATATATATATATATATGTATATATATATATATATATATATATATATGTATATATATATATGTTGGATAATGGCCCTATGGGAATGGACGTATCTGTTGGAAATCGTTGGTTTGAATTGCGCGAATTCCCTAAGAAAATACAGGCGAAAGATCTCTTCCCCCCTCCACAAATGGTTAAGACTTATTTGATAAGTAACTACGATAAAGTAGTAATTTGCTTTCTCTCTCTCTCTCTCTCTCTCTCTCTCTCTCTCTCTCTCTCGACGTAGTGAATATCTCCCAGCTGATTAAATAACTAACGCTTGTAATAAAAAGAATTGGAAGTTAAGAGGATTGTTTATCTTCACCGTCCGTCATGAAGTTTTGTTGTAGTGGCGATGTTCACGGCAGTACAGAAGAGAAGAAGGATGCAAACCACTAGACGACACGCCCCTTCACGCGACGAGGAAAGAAGACAGGGTACGAGAAATTTAAAGGTATGCAAACTATATGATTTATGTTTAAAAAAATGACGAGTATTAAATGTGAACTGCAACGGCCCTTTCAGGGACGAATATACGAAACGCGTACTGCCGCGGTCCAAGAGTGGGACTATGCAACAAATATATATCATCCAGACAATTTTGGTCCGAGTGAACAAAGATCACATGATGTCTTCATGCATTCACGCCATTTCGTACTTGTAAACGATTAACCAGGACTGGACTAATGGTTTCTCTTTGCAAGCTGCAGAAAATATGCTAATGAGTTCGTGTACTATACAGATATCTCAGCAAACAACCTAAGCTGATTCCATAATCACAAAGGGTAACTGCGAGATACTAATTACACAGGAAGTCCAATTAGTTAATCAGAAAATAGCGAACATCTTAAAAATATTAGTTTTTGATGGTTTCATGGTAATGTTGTCAACACTGTCACATGTAGATGAACAATACTAAGCTATAATCAGGATCCCTCTTGCCCCGCACCCACAATGTCATTCTGGTGGTATGTTAGTTACGTATGATTTACAGGGGTTATGTTTAGTTTCACTTGTTCCAATGTTAGGGTTAGACTCGGCATGGAAGTCTTGAAGATATAAACAGTTGCACTTTAATATTAGTGGCAGAAACGCGTAAGTTTGGATTCGAATGTTAGATATTCGAGTGGGTAGGTGAACTAGTAGGTATGTTATCTGTTGCATATATTGTCGGTTATGTTAGAAGACAGGAATCGTTTCAGACAAGTGTCACTAAGAGTTTAAATCGTCAGAAAAGGAAGCCGATGATACGTGGTCTGGTGTGATGTCATATATTCGAAAGCGACGGAATTTTCGGATGGGGTTCGCTCTCAAGTGAGCGTAATTTTAATTGTAATCTAAAAAGCGATACATTTTACAAATTTCAACACGAACACACACATACACACACATACACACACGTATACACACATACACACACGTACACACACATACACACATACACATACGTACACACACTCTATCTTTCATTCATTCATTCTTTTTTTTTCTTTCCGTTCATGAAGATTAGCATGGTTTTGTTTGCTTGTTTTGTTTTACGGCATATCAACCCTTTTCGGGTTATTTAATGCCGAATCTGGTAATTTTGGTGAAAGTTGTCATGATTCAAGTTCTTTATATGTTCAAATGTTTAATCATGGTTTTTGGTTTGGTTGTTTTTGTTTCACGGCACATCGACCCCTTTCGGGTCATTCAATGTTGAATCCGGTCATTCCGGCGAAGGCCTTCATGCCTCAAGTTCTCCACATATTCAAGTATTCATTCATGGTGTTTGGTTGAGTGAAAGATGGGAGAGGGAACGAAGAGGGGAGGGATGGAAATCGTTGTTTTTTGTTTTGGATTTTGCAGAACATGATTAAGTTTTGCAAAGGAAAAAACTAATAACACATCAATGTTTGGTGCATTTTGAGTTGGGAAGTCAATAACTTCAGACAGCCTGATTTGATAGCGCCAGTAGGTTCTTTTGACCCATAAATGGGTCCCTTAAATGTACTACCACTCTGGGCATGAGTGGACCTGGGAGCAATGGCAACTAAGGGGCAACTCCACATTTCCCACAGCTCACAAATGGAGGGCTCACCACTGGATGTCTTTTAAGGTCATAACCAAGACCGATAATTAGCATGAAGGGAAGATCACAGCTTGTAATCAAACAATTTATTGTAGCAGAATTGGCGGTGTTCGGCTAAATAAAATCTGTACTCTCTGAGTTCAATCCCTTCGGTTTTGTGAAAAAAACTATGTCGGGCGACATTTTTTTAGCTCTAAATATCAGCAGGTTCCGAGACGCACAAGTAGTGAAAAGGGCACGGTGCCAGGAAGAGAGCAACAAATCATAGATGCACGCACGGCATCGACTGTCTGAACAAGGTGCTCCAAACAAATTTGATACTTTGGTGAACAATTTGTGGAGGAAATTGATTGTAATTTCTGTAGTGGAATTTCTACATCTAATGGCTTTGGGTCATTTCTAAAAATGATCTACTACTATTAGATAGTAGAATGCGTCCAGCTGGTCTGCGAAGTCTATGTGTACTCGAGACCATGGTCAGTCCGTTTTAGGTCAAGAAATATATTTGATTGGGGTGTCTTAGCTACCAACGTACAGCATTTACAGGAGTTTTCGATGTTTTCGATATCCTTATCTATGCTCAGTCAGTACACAAACTACGTATAAGGCTTTTCATTCCTGTAATCCCAGGGTGACCAGCATGTAACTTTCTCAAAATGTTCCTTAAACGGTAAGAACCCAATGTCGAAAGAAAGAGACATGTCGGAAAGGGTCAAGGGCCATTTTATTAGGTGAAAGATAGACAGATTTGTTGAATTGTAAAATAAGTTCAAGCCGTCACCGAATGCAACCTCGATGTGGTCGTCGAGGTGGCCACGAAATTGTTATATAATAACAACCCAAAATTGAAAGAAGTTGGCGATCGAGTCTGGGAGAAGAATCAACCGTCTGATTCTATGTGCACAAATCCTCTCCAACCACCACCCTCATCGTCACCAACAAATAAACATACATCTTATATTTTCATAAGATACATGCGTTGTCATTTTTATTAAGCCCTGCATAATACTACATAAGGGCTTCTATTCCAATGGGATTTTTTCTTTCTTTTTCAGCGGTCCAATTTTGTTAGAGAATTTATGTGTCCACTTTGCATAGTACGCAAACATTCCATTTATCCTTTCAAGTGATTTTAAGTTCTCGGGTGAATGAAGCTTCTTTAATGGGCGATGTTTCTCGGTATCAGGGTTGATGATACCATTCCTAATATAGTATCCCAGCACGTTAATAGAAGGCACGAACTTTACAGTTTTTGATTGGTTAAGAGTAAGGTTTCTCCGACCAACAGTCTCTATGAACTGCTTTACATTTTGATCATGTTCCTCCTGAGTATGTCCTGCAATTGTTAGATTGTAGGGGAAAGCACCGTGCAGGTTCTCCTCTTTTACTATATTATCCATAGCCCACTGGAAAGCAGCGACCCCATTTGTGACTCCAAACGGAATTCCATAAAACTGATACAAGAAACCATTTGCCTCAAACGCGGTATACTTTTTACCAGCCTCACTCAGCGACACCTGGTGGTAGGCACTTTTAAGGTAAAAAGTGGAGAATACCTTGTATTTCGCAAGATCATTAAACATCTAGTCTATTCTTGGCAACGGGTAAGCATCTAATTCAGTGTATTTGTCAATCGTTTGCAAATAATCCACACACATCCGCTTATGTCGATAGGTGGGGTCCTTTATTATCACAACTTGGGCTTTCCTTGGGGATATGCTGGTTTCAATGATGCCCTCAGAGAGTAGATGATTAACTTCCTCTGCAATGAATATCTGATATTCTTTGCTAAAACGTCTTGATTTGGGAGTTATTGATTTGCAGCTTGAAGATACATTTTGAAAAAGGGACAGCTCTTCTATTTTTGCTGCGGCCAATGCACAAACAACGAGCTCTATCCATAGTTAACTCGGGAAGGGGCCACTGTATTTAAAAGTTACGCTCTGATACCGACACAAGAAACCATGGACAAGTATTAAGTTCGAACACACATTTTTCAGAATACCAAGCCGTGTGGTAACGTAGAACTGCTTATTAAGATCAAGAGTTAGGTTAACAACAAGATATCCATTGGAACAAGTATTTCAGGTTTTCTGAGCCATGGAAATGCTTTTATTGGACGGATAAACTTTTAGTTTTAGTGGCCGCACAACTTTTTCGTTAAGATTAACTATCAGTACTGCAAGAATCCAGGAGAGCCCTACAATCTTTTCCCATTAACAGTCGCATGCATTGCAGCTTGAGCGAGCCCTTGTGGTATGTTGGTAAATGTGGTCAGTAAGTGAGAACTGACCAATGTTACCTCTGAACTTGAGCTAGACTTAGATTTGCACACGCGGGCATAATGTCCTTTCTTGGAACATTTATTACAAGTACCTCGCGGGCTGGACAGCTATCTCTTGAATGGTAGAAGAAACCACAGAAGAAACATTTACGATTGTTATATGTGGCAGTCATAGCTGATTCTTTGAGAGCAATTAGAGGATTGGAATAATCATTTTCACATACCTGTGGTGATTCTGGGTTTACAACCGTAGTTAGGTGGGCATCCGGAGTTACGTATGCATCGCTATTACACTCGGTTATATCTAAAGCAGAGATTTAATTGTGCGTCGTTGAAGGTTCATAATTTTTTTTCTAGGAGCCACTGTTATGTCGCAGGTGAAGATATTCCAGTAATGAATGCATCACACATTGCCTCGTTGCCACACTCCTCCGCACTGTAGTCGCGGAAGTTGTAGTTTCTTTTTAATTTCTTCAACTCTCGAAAAAACTCGTCCATATATTCTTCTGGCTTCTGCAGCGTGGTAGCTAGTAAATGTCTTGCAAATACTTCGTTAGGTGTTTTAATGAACGAGCTGTCCAGTTTTGCTATGGCAGCATCAAAGTTTGCACACGTTTCTATGAACTCAAAACATTAGAGCTCACACAGCTTAACAGGGTTCGGTATTTGTTGGGTATCCTTGCAAGATAATTAATAATATCTTACGCCAGTGTAGGTATTCCTTGGTAGCTGTTGATAGACTGTGACTAATGTCTAGGCATTTCGGTTTCCATGTCACATCCATATTTTAGTATCAGAGTAAACGTCCAAAATTTAGTTGAATAAATTGTACTAACACAAAAATACTTCTTACTTGGAAGCCAAGCTTTATTCAACTGAAAACTGTTGTACAAATAGTGTCGCACATGGGGAGCTTTAACACCAGTCACCTGGACGGCTTCCGGTCCCAGTGGTGTGTATGGAAGCTCATACACAAGTACTACAAATACGTGGTCTGTATGGAAGCCCATACGCAAGTTCTACAAATACGTAATATTACACTATCATTGAACCGATTGCTAATACATCCCGATTCCAATGTGCGAATTTCACGTAATTATATACTAATTCTTTGAATTAAATAAAAATGATTTTTCTCTGTTTTTCGGAAATTCCATTATTATAATTTTTTAAGATATGAATACATTTTATTTCTAGAATGTTCGATTGGTTTCTTTAACTTTTTATATCAAGAATGCGTTTACAGGTTGATTGGAAAGTAACTTCTTATGATTAAGTGCTTCGAATTTATGATTAAAATTTAATTCTTTGTACTTGTACGGATTTTGAACCAGACAAAACCGACTTTTCCTTCGGCTTTTTCCGACTGTTTACGTAAACAACCAGAAGATAACGAAGCGCTTATCAAATCAGAAAGCGAGAAAAACAGACGACAAGTTAAATTGTAAATTGATTAAATCGTAAATTGGCGATTGTGAAAAATTTCCAACAGACAACTAAATGGGTGAAAAAACAAATAGTAAAACAAATAACTGTTACTAAAAGCAATAAAAATAGGTTAGTGTTACGTTAGGATTAGTTTATTGTTAGTGTTAGGTTATGATTAGTTTATTGTTAGCGTTAGGTTAGGGTAAAGAAAACGGGTCAATTTTGTCTGATTCAAAAGCTGGACAAGTACCGTAAATTTTTTTCAATTACACTTTCTCGTGAAAATATTTTTTTATAAAAGTTGTTTCATTTTTTCGTCAGAAAATGAATAGTTTTTCGTAAAAATAAACATACGGTGAGTGTTTTTTTTCTTTTAAATGTTGTTTCAGTTCTTTTTCTATTGGAACCCGCCTCGTTTAGATTTTGACGCCGGTTCGTATTAATTCGGCTTTTTTCCGGTTGTTTACATAATTATGTGTCGGCAAAGTCGGTTTTGTCTGGTTCAAAAGCTGTACAATTACCGAATTCTTACAATATATGAATAGGATACGAACTTGTTTTGCGTGAGGTTTTATTTAGAATTCAATATGGGCATCATCATTTGACAGCAGCTTCTCAAGACCCCTAGAAACCGCATCAACTCATTTTACAAAGAACTCTATTTTAGGGGTGAGATTTAAGAGGATTTCCCCTATTTTGTTTTTCAGTTCTCACATTCCATGAGTAATGTGTGTGAAAAAGGGGGAATAATTGCAGTTTTCTTGGAATGGATTATATGTGGAGATTTTCAATTCTCTCGTTCAACTGTAAATCTATCCATCTTATTAATCCTTATCATCGAGTGTTTTAGCTTTCAGAAATGGTGACGCATTAGTAAATAGAAAAAACAGTTCACTGTGAAATCAGTTAACGCGGTTACCAGGCGGGGTTGTGGCAAACGCTAGCGCGCATATTGAATTTACAATACACCTCTAGCGATAAAAATATTATTTTATACGTAAAGTGTGACCAACCGCCTGACAGACTGAGAAAGCTTCTTATTTAGTTGTATGTACGCATCCAAAAATGCAATAAAAAGTTAAGCGTGAGAGAGCGGATAACACGTAATTTCAAACATAACAGACCGAACCACTTTTTATCAAAATTTTTGGACGCGTCTAAATTAAGATACGTCCATTCATCTGCGTGTGACAAACCGACCGATGGACGGAGCCTCTAATCGATACGAAAGGACGAAGCTAATAAATGAATACATTTTCTCTCACAAATAATCTTGCTAATACTTTTCTAACTCTTGACAGATTTTCAAAGAAATGCTTTCACACAATACAGAGTGAGTTTATAATAAACCTTTTCACACACAAATGCTAAAATATATCCCGCCTATTCGTTTGTCCTTTCTAACTATTTGCCGTTTGCAAGGACGTTTATGCGATTGACCTACTGAACACCGTCGTGGCATATGGAATCGATCTTGCCGGATTCAAACTCACCCGATTTATTGCAACGTCTTCCCTTGCAATCTTAATTGGCAACTTAACACATTACCTAATAAGTCTCAGGACCAACAAATGAAACAACTTAAATTTTTTTTTTTAACATGGTTCACCCCAAACAAGGCAGGCCGTCACTGTAGACGTAAGGGGCTACTGAGAAGAAAGAAAAGGGGAGAAGGTTGGGAGGGGTCAACCTAAACTGGGTTCTGCGCAGCGAGATGTCTGTTTACATTAATTTTAAATTTCTGCATGTCAGTACTGTCGGGGAAACAGGAGGCAGGAAGAGAGTTCCAGAGGCCAGCAGCACGAGGAAAGAAGCTATTTGAGTAGAAAGCTCTCCGACATCTGGGGACCTCCACAGTGAATGGATGGGATTTAGTCGTTTGTCGAGTTGATCTAGTGAATTTACGTCGAGGGGGCGACTAAATTCGACTTTATTCATCAACATAGTCTCTTTCTCTGGAGATACTCTAATTCCAAAGCTTCTCTAATAATGTGATGCCTATTCTGTAGAACGATTTGTCTTTGGCCTCAAAATATGCTTCAGTATAACTTCTTCATTGGAGCCAAATTTATTTCCCTGGGGCATACTTTTAATGTATGCAAGTAGTCGCTTGGGGATATATTCAGAGAATAGGGTGGGTGTGGAAGCAATTAAAAGTTTAATTCATGTAGTTTTGCTCTCATTGCAGTTGACTTGTGACACGGTGTATTTTTTGTGAAAAAACATTTTGTTCTTCTTTATTTGTGGTCAATTTTGTCGATGTCTTCCTTCAAATACTATATAATATTCGATAGTGATGGTTCGTCCTTTGATACAGAAGCCAAAACCTTGCCTGCTGATTTTTGCGTCATTGGTCGCTTTGGACGGCTTTCACCTGCTGCTGTTCACCCAGCTGACTACTGATTTGATCCCGGAGTGAAGTGGTGGATCCATGTTTCATCCATTGTAACATATTGCCGTAAAAACTCCTCTTTGTTGCATTGAAAAAATTGCAAACAACGCTCTGAATTATCAACAATTTGTTGCTTATGATCGACCGTGAGAAAACGCGTCCCACTTTGAACAAAACTTTCTCATAGAAACAGTATCATTTCTTCATTGGTGTCAAATGCAAAATGGCGGATACGCCGCGCTTTGATATCTTCAACTCTTCTGCTTGCTCAAACTGTTGCATACCTTAGATTTCTTCCTCGCTTGTAGAGGGCGGTCGGGTCGTCTAGTGGATGAATTCTTTCTTCTCTGCCGTGAACCACGCCGTCCGTTGTCTGCAACAAATGTCATGACGCACCCCGAAGACAAACCTCTTCTTTTAAATTTAATTCATTTTATTACAAGCGTTGTTATTTCAACTGGGAGTCATTCACTACGTCGAGAGAGAGAGAGAGAGAGAGAGAGAGAGAGCAAATCCTACTTTATCGTAGTTAGTTAACAATGTTTATTAACCATTCATAGAGAGGGGGGAGGAAAGGATTTCTCGCGCTTGTCTTCCCTGAAGTGAAATATTTCTCTTAGTTTTACATCGTGAATCGCACGTCCTCTCAGTTCGCCTTCCGAATCAGACTCACTAAAAACTCGCGGATTCTCTCTTTCTCACGCAAGGTCCGCGACGTCACAGAGCCTCTCACAGGTGCAGACTGACCCTTGATCCGGGGTCTCATCACACGGTAACCTTGTCACGTCTGTTAGCTCTGACTGTGAGAACAGGCCCTATTCTGCACTCGACTGCACCCGCGTTAACTCGCGCAAGTCAAACCAACGATTCCCAACAGTTACGTCCATTCCCATAGGGCCATTATCCAACAGAACAACTTCAATTTACGAAAGGCCAAAACGAGTTTGGGGTCATCTTTTTTATGATTTTCGGGACAACTTCCGAATTTAGGCGATCTGAGCGTTCAGCATTATTTGTGTCTGTACGACGCCGTTTAAGGTCAACACACCACTACTTAGCCATTATTTCCGACTGAGCAGACCCCAAATAACACTTATCAAATTATTACTTTGCATCAACAGTATTTTTCCCCATTAGAAAGTAATGCTTTATCTACACACGGAATTTAGATTTTCCTTTGTTTCAAAAATTTGCAACAGTAGCTACACTTCGATAACTGTAATTTGTAAACCAATAATCCGACTGGGCTCAAATTTTGACATATGCCACATGAACGTGAATACTTATTAAAATTCATATGTTCTTTCTTATTAGTGGTGCCATCTATATTCTAAGCTCAGAACTGATTGCGTGATGTGTTATTTGTCCATTTAACTATATTTGCTTGAATAGTATTTTTCCCATCAGAAAGCAATGCTTTATACAGACTCGAAATTCGAATTTTTTCATTGGTCTGAAAATTTGGAACAGTAGCTTCACTTAAATAACTGTAATTTGTAAACTAATAATTAGATTGAGCTATAATTCTGACACGTTCTATTTGAAGGTCAGTACTTTATAAAAATCATATGGAATCTTTATTAATGGTGCCATCTATATGTTAGACCCTGGGCAGATTGAATGATGTGTTATATGTGATGTGCAATTCGAATCATTATGTATTTTAAAAGGGGGTTCAGCCTTAAACCGTGACGTCGTACAGAAAGTTTTGAATCACTGCCGTCACTACATTAGCAGAAAGACAAATAGATAAAAAAAAAACAGCTGCCTAATATTATTAAGTGTCAACGGTCACGCCTATATCTTATGTTTAGAGAGAAGATAATTGATGATATTTCAATCGATGCAGACTTGATATATGTATTTTGTATGTACGGAGAGAGAGAGAGAGAGAGAGAGAGAGAGAGAGAGAGAGAGAGAGAGAGAACAACAGATGGAGAGGGTCGTCTGTTATATTGTTATTTAGATCATTGATGGAAAACAAACAACAGGGCGTTGGGACAGTTAAACTACTTGGTTAGAAAACAATAAAAGAAATAGTGCTATTGTGCCTTATACTTATACTAGTGTGAATTGAATGAATTCACATAAGCATACATCATCATTGTTTGACGGATGGCTGCACTTTCTGGCACGTTGTATTCGATTCAATACACCAGCTGGTATTCCCAACTGAAATAACGTTAACGGATCAGCGTCAGAATATTGGCATTTGGTCAGTTAAATTTAAAAAAAGCCAACGTTTTCGTCATTGAGTTAGCGGTACTTTTTGAGGAAAATTTCAACTGGACACATCAGCGCAAGTATGAAAAATATGAACATCTACGAAAACACTGTGTCAGAAATAGGTGAATAACCAATGTATTTCCTATCGAGGTCGGATGTCGAGGTTTCATTGCCAATTAACCCCCACATCATTGACTTGAACTTTTTCTATCAGACAAATGAAAATGCTAAAAAAGATACAATACTCTAATTGCACAAGCGTGGATATGGCATTTCCACAGATTGACTACAATCCAACAAAGTATGTTAGTATCGTAAGGAACTGCTGAGGCGCTCTGGGCTAATAATAATCATGCCTGAACCCAGTCATCATCTTATAAGGACTTTGTAAGAATATTATATATATATATATATATATATATATATATATATATATATTTATTTTTTTACACGAGGTGACAACATAAGCTGAAGAGAGACGGAGGTTAAGTCCTCCTGAGCTTGAAACCGACGGTACTAATGTTGTAATCATTTTTCTGTACCAAAAAGAAAATAAATATTACGCTCTTAAATTTGATTCTCTATTAATCGAGCACTCTGCTGGGATTTTTTCCTATTATATTTCATAAGAAGTTATATATATATATATATATATATATATATATAACTTCTATATATATAGTAAGATTATACTCTTTAAACATATAAATAATATCTTTAGCCAGTATTTATCAGGATAAAAACAAAGCTCAAATATAGTGTATAGAGCAATAATCTTAATTGAATGACATAATAAAATGAGAAATTAATCAGATTTTATTAAAGTTCAAAAACAAGGAGTGATATATATATATATATATATATATATATATATATATATATATATATATATATATATATATGTGTGTGTCGTGGTGAGGTGTGGCATGGATTTTGAGGGGCTGGGGAAAGAGGAGGGAAGGGGGAAGCTCTGTGTCTTTGGTGTGTAGGTAGTATCATAGTTTTAGAAAAAGATTTGAAGAAATGAAGATGATTTGAAAGTAGGCGGGGTGGGTGAGTAAGAGTGTGAAAGAAGTAGTTGAAAGGGTGAGATGGGTGAGGGGGGAGAAAGCTTTTGTTGCAGTTAGGTGTGAAACTTTTGGAGGGTAGGAATATTGACCAGCTAGCTATGCCAGGAATGTGTGAATATAAGTAAGTTAGAAGAAAAGTGTTGAAATGTGCTGTGAATATGACAATGAGGGGAAGGAAAAAGAAAAAGAAAGAGAAGGACAAAAGTGATATTAATTTTGGTTATAAATAGGTGAAATGTAGTTTTGTGCAGGCAGTGTTGATGGTTTGAAATTAAATTGAGGGCAAAAGGGGTTTAAATATCTAAATATTTGTGAGGATGTCTAGATTGTGTTCAATAGTAAGGCTGTTATTTGTTATTAAGTGGTTTAGATTCGTGGTGAATGAAAATGTATGTGGGGAGGGGTTTGTGCGTGAGTGTGTATGCAGGAACTTGTATATAAGTACAATTGAGAGCGAAGAGAAGAAAGGTTAGCCATGATCTAGGTTTAGTTTTTGTTCGGTCAGGATAATTTTGCTTATTAAGGGGGATAGATTGTAGAAGCCATTTCGTTGTCTGATGGTGTTGGATGTGATTAGTGCAGTTTCCAGTAGTCTTCGCCGAGCTTTGTTATGAATGTATTTGGTGATTTTGGCCTGTTCAAATTTTAAAGCATGATTGTGCTCTAATACATGGGAGAAAAGTGCACTGAGAGAGTTATTGTTTTTTATGTCCCTTTTGTGTTCGCTCAATCTTTTTTTTAAATTTACGTTCCGTTTCCCCCACGTAAATTTGATGACAGTTGTTGCACGGGACAGCAACTCAATGTGTGTATGTATTTGTGTGTTCTCTATACGAAAAAGGTTAGAGGATCTACATAAAATCTAAAAGTGTATTCTTATGTAAAATTAACCGGCGAAGATAATGGAAGTATTCATTAATGTCTATCTATAGCCCTAAGGATTCTATCGAGCAGATTTTACCAGGCGGGGTCAGAGTTTTTCAGCCAAAATTGGAAAAAGAAAACCCTGTAATTTCAATTATGTAATTTAATTATGTAGTAATTATTTTCTTTCAAAATTATTTCATATTTCTTAAGCCATTCTTCAACAAGTAATGGACACATTGCGTAGTGAACTGGAATGTTCGATAGCCTACCTAGAAGGCATTCTAGTGATCAGTAAAAATCGTAGAGCAACACAAAATATATGTTAAAAAAGTATTCAAGAGGATCTAGAACTATTGATTAAAATTGAAAGTGAGAAAATGTGATTTTTTAATGGAAAAAATAAAATATATTTGTTAAATTATAGACAAAGCTGGTAGAAGACCAGACCAGAGCGAACTAATGCGATAAAATAAAATATACCGGAAAACGTTTCGTCACTATAACGTTCTCTTGAGTTAGCAAATGTGTATTATAATGTGTTTATTTCAAACATGCGCAATTTGCGACTCATCTGAACTGGCTATTAAAAAAGAAAATATAGGGCGTTGATGACAGAATGTCAGAAGGCATTTGAAAAAATAAAACATATAATCACATCAGTATTATTTTTGACGCACTACAATCATTGTAGCTACTGATGCTAGTTCGTACGGCATTGGAGCCTGCATATTACACAAAATGGAAGACGGATCAGTAAAACCTATCACTCACGCGTTTCGTACGTTACTACCGACAGAAAAAAGTGGCTCACAAATTGGGTATTATTTTTGCAGTCACCTAATTTGATCGTTTTTGTTCATGGAAGACATTTTGTTTTGCAAACCGTACATAAGCCACTGCTAACGATTTATGGGTCAAAAAGGGGATTATCAACGGAGACTGCAATTGTGTAACTGGTTAGATAAGTGTCATTAACTTCTTTAAGGGGCAGCTAGAGATGCAGAACTACTTCTATTATGTCCACATGCTAATTGTACATGTGAATACATTTATATTTAAGGTACACTCTCCAGAATGTCTTCGTTTTTAGGGGCAGACATTCACACAGACAAGGGAGTGTTTTCCTTTATTATATATATATATATATATATATATATATATATATATATATATATATATATATATATTATATATATATATATATAGAGAGAGAGAGAGAGAGAAAGAGAGGGGGAGATAGAGAGAGGGATAGAGAGAGAGAGAGAGAAAAAGAGAGAGATCTAGGAATATAGAGATCGGTAAATATATATATATATATATATATATATATATATATATATATATATATATATATATATATATATATGAAGAGAGAAAGACAGAGAGCGACTTTTAACAAATAAAATTATATGAAATCAAAGAATATATTTTTCTTTTTTTAATATAACAAAATGTAAGTAAAGAATTTTAGTTTATTTGATCTGCGTGCCCCCCCCTCTCTCGCTCTTTATCACTAGATCTATATAACTCTCTATATGAAAGTCAATGTCTGTGTGATGTTTGTGTGTTCTCTCTAGAAATAAATGTATAGTTGCGCATTAACTAATTACTGGACATTATTAATAAATTAATGTTTATAAGTATTTGCTAAATAGTGGGTTTAACTTTGTTATGCTTGCGCAATTTGCCAAATACTATGTTATGATAAGGGCTCTGTTACACCGGCCGTTCTTACACAGGAGAAACTGCACCGGTTGTCACTATAAATAGTGCGAGTCACCAGAGACACAGAGAAGACAAAGAACAGTCTTGTAACTGTCTAGCCAAGTACTAGTCAGTTTCTTACTTTGTTAATACACTTGTTAAACCAACCCTCGACTTGACTTCCTTTATTTATTATTTACTGTTGGACAACTTCACAACATGGACAATTTAAATAAAGTTCTGGTGGTGCATATTCTATTAAATATTTTCAATAATATTTTGAACAATTATGTCGAAAAAATTAAACTGCTATTTAAATTAGATGTCAAAGAATACAACTTTGATCCAGCACACAATTGTTCAAACTGTTAATATTTGCTGGATGAAATAGCATGCAGAATATTTGATAACTTACCAGATCTTGACACTTATATCTGTAAAAGTATTAAAACGTCTTTTTGTATATAGCCGGTAATGTTACAAGTAAAGATTGTTCAACAGATGATGAGATATTTAAAAGTAAAACTATTTGTTTTCAAGAATATGGAAAAATATTTAAGGAAATCGATATTGGTAATTTAAAAATTCCATTGGATAACACAGTCTATTGGTTTTTTTTTCTGTTTTATAATGTTTGGTGTTAAATTGAACACTTGTAGACGTTCTTTGACAAAAATCTTTGTCTGTTTCTGATATACACTATTTCATTATAAAAAGAAAGCATATGTTTATATTGTCCAATATATTTAAAAAAAATTATTGGTTGTTTGATTCACCCAAAGCAACACAAGAATTAGCACCAAAGGTTTTGAAATTATCTTAAAATGTTATTCATAAAATAAAAATTAGCACCAAAGGTTTTGAAATTATCTTAAAATGTTATTGATAAAATAAAAATTAGCACCAAAGGTTTTGAAATTATCTTAAAATGTTATTGATAAAATAAAAATCTTTATACAACTTTCATGATGACATACTTAGTCTTGATAATACATAATTTGTCAAGCAGTTATCAGATATGTTTTACATTCCCCCTTTTTACATATATTTTATTGATTTTATGTTTTTCTTAATCAAAGTTGATTTTATTAATAATACTGGGTGTAGTATGTATCATATATCATGAAGATATAAGTACTTACTTCATATTCTGTAAAACAAATTTTACATATAACAAACATCACCATTTTTTAAAATCAAAATCGCTTCTCTGAACATAAATAGAATTGGAAAGTTTGAATTACCTACTAGACACCATCTTCGAGTGTCTACAATCTCTCTGTAAAAGGGTTTGTCAGGACAACCTGGTATGAGGATACATCACGTTACAAGTAAATTCTGACCAAATATTTAAAATAACATAGTATCCGAAGCCCAAAATAAGATCTCTTATGTTTGGCTACACACCTATATTGTTGGATAATGGCCCTGTGGGGCCGGACGCACCTTTAGGTGGGTGTATGTGTTGGAAATCGTTTGGTTTGGCTTGCGCGATTTAGTGCGGGTTGACTCGTACAGTCGAGTGCAGAATAGGGCTGTTCTCACGGTTGGAGCTCACAGACGCTGACAGGGTCACCACGTTGACGAGATTTCAGATCAAGGGTCAATCTGCACCTGCGATAAGGGCTCTGTGACGTCTCGGGCTTTTGTGTTGGAAGCTGTGTTTTGCCAGTCTGGGTTTTGGAAGCGAGCCGAAAAGTCGACTTCTCTATGTAGTCTTCAACATGATTAGGGGAATTAAATTCCCTAAGAGAATACAGGCATGAGATTTATTCTCTCCCCTCATCGAATGGCTAAGGACTTAAGTAGAAATTAACTACGATAAAGTAGGAAGTTGGTCTCTTCCTCCGCGTTAGTGGAGCATCTCCGTGGCCGACGGAAATCTAACGCCTGAAATGAACAAATTGAAAGTTTAAAAGATTGTTTGTCTCGTGAGTCGGTCATGAAGGTTTTATTGCAGACACAGCGGGCGGCGATGTTCACGGCAGTACAGAAACAAACAAAGAATTCAACCACTAGACGACATCGAACGTTTCTCTGGGTGAATTATTTCTAAGTTATTGGTAGGGAAATGCTTGTTTCTGCATTTGTTTTTGGTTTTTCAGTCTTACGGCAAATCAACCGTTTTTGTGCTACTGAATGTCGAAATCCGATCTCTTTTTGAAGCGATTCATTTCATACGATTAATGTAACGCAAGTTGTTATTTTGCTCGTGACTTGTGGAAACTTATGGCTTTTTGGTTACTATTCTCATCTTGGATGTTATTCATAGACACGTGGTGCAACTAATAAAGTAACAACCAGTACTAAAGACAATCTTCTGGAGGTTGAGGGTTCAATCCTCACTACAGGCGATACCGAATACGAATAAAACAAAAAATGACATACTTTACGCTGGCTAAGTTGTTAACAACGCGGACTGAGGACCTGGATGTGCCGGGTTCAATTCCAGTTCGTTCCACAGAAACACTTTAATCAAAACCCACACCTGACCTTGTGTCTAACCTCCTGGAGAGTCGGTAAATAAAATACCGAACACTTCTACTCGATCATGGCCGAGAGGACGAGAACAATCCACCACCGTGGATTAAATAAAGTGTACAGTTCGAAATTCTGTATAGATTCCCGAGTTCGATATAAAGATTTCTGAATTCGACAAGATGCATGTGAAAAAAGTCGACCGAAACGTTGTGATAAATAACACCCAATATGAGAATAATAGTCCAAAAATCGAAATTATAAATTGTCATCTAAAAAATTCCGAAACGCTAAATTTAATACGATTAATGTAACACAAGTTGCTGTTTTACTTATTACTGTTGGGAAATTGTGGCTTCATAGTTTTAACCTCACTGTAAATGAACAATAGATCGGATTGGGTTTGAATGCGGCATGATCGATTCCAAAGCCCCGGCGGTGTCAATCCTCTAACCCTAACCCTTGCAAATGGGAAATAGTTTGAAAGGACAAACGAATTGCTTCCACACCCACCCTATTCTCTGAATATGGCCTCAGTGACTACTGGCTGCTTGCATACCTTAAAAGTATGCCCCAGGGAAATAAATTTGGCTCCAATGAAGAAGTGATACTGAAGTATATTTTGAGACCAAAGACAAATCGTTCTACAGAATAGGCATCACATTATTAGAGAAGCTTTGGAATTAGTGTATCTCCTGAGAAAGAGACTATGTTGATGAATAAAGTCGAATTTAGTCTAAAAGTAGTTTGATTTGTTGGGCTCGAGACTTATTAGGTAATGTGTTAAGTCGCCAATTAAGATTGCAAGGGAAGACGTTGCAATAGATCGGATGAGTTTGAATCCGGCACGATCGATTCGATATGCCACGACGGTGTTCAGTAGGTCAATCGCATAAACGTCCTTGCAAACGGCAAATAGTTAGAAAGGACAAACGAATAGACGGGATATATTTTAGTATTTGTGTGTGAAAAGGTTTATCATAAACTCACTCTGTATTGTGTGAAAGCATTTCTTTGAAAATCTAACAACAATTAGTAAAGTATCAGTCAGATTATTTATGAGAGAAAATGTATTCATTTATTAGCTTCGTCCTTTCGTATCGATCAGAGGCTCCGTCCATCGGTCGGTTTGTCACACGCAGATTGAATGGACGTATCTTAATTGAGATGCGTCCAAGCATTTTGATAAGAATTGGTTCGGTCTGTTATGTTTGAAATTCCGTGTTTGCCGCTCTCTCACGCTTAACTTTTTATAGCATTTTTGGATGCGTACACACAACTAAATAAGAGACTTCCTCAGTCTGTCAGTCGGTTGGTCACACTTAACATTTAAAATAATATTTTTATCGCTAGAGGTTTATTGAGAATTCAATATGCGCTAGCGTTTGCCACAAACCCGCCTGGGAACCGCGTTAACTGATTTCACAGTGAACTGTTTTTCCTATTTACTAATGCGTCACCATTAATGAAAGCTAAAACACTCGATGATAAGGATTAATAAGATGGAGAGATTGACAGTTGAACAAGAGAATTGAAAATCTCCACATACAACCCATTTAAAACAACAGTCGACAAAAAAAACAGGAATTTGTTCCCCTTTTTAAGAAGCATTATTCATGGAGTACGAGGCCTAAAGGACAAAATAAGAGGCAGCCTCTTAAATATTACCCCTAAAAAAGATTTCTTTTTAAAATGAGTTGATTCGGTTCTCAGGCGGCTTGAGAAGCTGGTGGCGAATGCTGACGCCCATATTGAATTCTAAATAAAATCTCATGCTATACAATTTCGTATTCTATTCATATATTGTAAGAATTCAGTACTGGTACAGCTTTTGAACCGGGCAAAAACGACTTTTGCGGACGCAGAATTATGTAAACAACCGGAAAAGGCCGAATGAATACGAACCAGCGTCAAAATCAAAACGAGGCGGCTTTTCAATAGAAAAAAAAAATGAAACAACATTTATAGCAAGAAAAACACTCACCGTATGTTTATTTTTATGAAAAAATATTCATTTTGTCACGAAAAAATTAATTAAACAATGTTTTTTCAGGATATAGTTTAATTTAAAATTATTTTTTCGGTACTGGTCCAGCTTTTGAACCAAACAAATACCAAACCATAACCATAACCTAACCATAACCATAACCTAACCTACTTTTATTGCTTTTAGTGAGAGTTATTTGTTTACTATTTGTTTTCTTTTCACCCCTTTTTTCTCCGGTGGAAATTCTTCACAATCGCCAATTCATGCTTTAATCAATTTACAATTTAACTTGTCGTCTGCTTTTCTCGCCTTCTGATTGGATAAGCGCTTCGTCGTCTTCCGACTGTTTACGTAAACAGTCGAAAAAAGCCGAACAAAAAATCTTTTTTTCTGGTTTAAAATCTTTACCAGTACCAAAAAATAAATTTTAGTCATAAATTGCAAGCACTTAATAATGATAAGTTATTTCCCAATCAGCCTGTAGATACATTCTTTATATAAAAAGATATTCTGGAAATAAAATGTATTCATATTTTAAAAAATTACAATGGAATTTCCGAAAAACAGAGAAAAATTAATTTTTATCCAGTTCAAAAAATGAGTAAATGATTACGTGAACGTTTGCGTCGTTTCTTTTTTTGAAACATTTTTCAGGACGACTAAATTCGCCCATTGGAATCGGAATGTATTCGCGATCGGTTCAATGATAGTGGAATATTAGACAAAACAATCAAATACAAGTAAAATATTAAAGCTACTATTTTCTTTTTCTTTCTAGCAAAGAAGAATGTAATATCACGTACTTGTAGTACTTGCGTATGGGCTTCCATACACACCACGTATTCGTAGTACTTGCGTATGGGCTTCCATACACACCACGTATTTGTAGTACTTGCGTATGGGCTTCCATACACACCACGTATTCGTAGTACTTGCGTATGGGCTTCCATACACACCACGTATTCGTAGTACTTGCGTATGGGCTTCCATACACACCACGTATTTGTAGTACTTGCGTATGGGCTTCCATACACACCACGTATTCGTAGTACTTGCGTATGGGCTTCCATACACACCACGTATTTGTAGTACTTGCGTATGGGCTTCCATACACACCACGTATTCGTAGTACTTGCGTATGGGCTTCCATACACACCACGTATTTGTAGTACTTGCGTATGGGCTTCCATACACACCACTCGAACCGGAAGTCGTCCAGGTGACTGGTATCAAAGCTCGTTATGTGCGACACCATTTGTAAAACAGTTTTTAGTTGAATAAAGCTTGGCTTCCACGTAAGAAGAGTTTTGATAAATAAAGCACATTTCCTTGTGACCCTGGTTTGGTAGCGTTAAGTGGAACAGATTACATGAATCATCCACGTCACAGGACGCTAGTTTGCCGTCGACTTTACTCCCAGAAAAGCTGATATACAATTATACACCTTAGTGGAGGTTTTCCTTTGGTGACAGCACCTCGTCTTTCACTAAATAAACATTCTTGTAAATATTAACGAGGTTCAAAATCGATTAAACATCGGCGAACTTACGCGAAATAAAGTGTCAACACTTCAAATTTAGTGACACCGATTTCTACGTTTGGTCAGAATATTAGTATAACATATATATGTATATATATATATAAATATATATATATATATATATATATATATATATATATATTTTCATTATTATTATTATTATTATTATTATTATTATTATTATTATTATTATTATTATTATTATTATTATTATTATTTTCAGCATTATTATGATTATTATTATTGCTACTTTAACTTATTTTTAACTTTGTATTTTCGGTATTTATTTGTAGTGTTGTGAACTTTTTTGTATATATTACGCTTTAGGGAAGATACAAATTGTGGTATTCTTCCTCTTCCCACTTTTTTCTCAAATTATTGTGTATTTAAAGTTGAATAATACTGATTTTTTTGCGTTTTGTTGACATCTAAATTTTCTCGTCTGAAATATGTGTTGATGAAGATACAACTTGGTATCAATAAAGACCTTTCATCTCAGAAACGATCGTACACCTACACTGTTGTCTGTGTGTAATTCTTGAACATTATATAAATGAATGTCATGAATTTGTTTATTTCAAAATACTTATCTATCATTATATATATATGTATGTATATATATATATATATATATATATATATATATATATATATATATATATTTATATATATATATATATATATATATATATATATATATATATATATATATATATATATATATATATATGGGAAATGATAAAGAAAAAACCAAAATGTGTTTCTTTTATATATTCATCAACGTTTCGTCTTTATTTGTAAGACTTCCTCAGAATGATAATTTTAAGAAAAATGTCATCCAAGTACATAGAAATATTGGGAAGTAGTAGCCACTACTGGGAGCGCAGGACCAAGGTCCGGGCTGAGAGAAGTCGGTGGCATGAAAGTCGGTATCATATATATATATATATATATATATATATATATATATATATATATATGAGAGAGAGAGAGAGAGAAAGAGAGAGAGAAAAAGAGAGAGAGAGAGAGAGAAAGAAAGAGAGAGAGAACATTTGCGTATGATCAAAATATTCGTGTACTTAGTATTATATATGCATAGTTAAAGAGTTATGGTTCAACTTTATTTTCTGTGAAATCATTTCTTTATATCCTAAGATCAAGTGACAACAATTCGCATAGTTTTCATTTATTATTTCTTTTTAAAAAATGGTCGATTGTGTTCACAAATCGGAAGAAAATTCCGCATTCAACATTTTTGCTTCTTTTTTTAATTAATTGTTTCAATTAGTTTTGCATAGTATTATAGTATTGTCATCCACAAACTGACTTAAATTAGTACGATTTTATGCATAATTATTCGCAGACAAAATTCAAATTGTAATTTTTATTTTGATTGTTTTCTTTGGTTTTAATGTCCTACAATATCACAAACAACACAAATGTTGCACAGTGATCTCGGCAGACGATAAAGTCAGTAATCATTTGTGTCAAACATGGCCGATGGCGGACTCGAGTTATAATTACTGCTTAAAATCACTTACAATTATTAATTTACATTGTTAAAACTAGGATGAAAATATTCAATTAATTAATTGTCTCCATATTATTATTATTATTATTATTATTATTATTATTATTATTATTATTATTATTATTATTATTATTATTATTATTTACTCACTAGGAGTTATCACACTGGTCATCGTCAGTGATCGCCCACTGCCAACAACCTGTGGTATTCCCTGGAGTCTGAGTGACAACAAGTCTCCTCAGACTTCCAGTATGCTCCACCTCTTTTCGTTCATCACCGCTGATGACCTTGCGGTATCGCAACAGCCACCTACCACCGATTTCCCGCTGATAAGGGCCATTGGTCCCCTCTGGGGCCCGAGTGGCAACTAGCCTCCCCAAGGTCCCAGAGCTGTCCGTGCTCTTCCAGTGGAGGTCTGGTTTGCGCTTTCCCTCCTCGACCCTCTGTCCATAATTTTCGTGGCGTCAGCCTATGCTTGCGCCTCTCTCGTGCGGTTGTATTTTCCCCGGTTCTGTTGTCTTGTGCTTCCATGTGTTTGTTCCCATTCGTTGCTTATGTGGGTTATTATTATTATTATTATTATTATTATTATTATTATTATTATTATTATTTACTCACTAGGAGTTCTCACACAGGTCATCAGTGATTGCTCACCGACAACCGGTGGTATTCCCTGGAGTTTGAGTCACAACAAGTATTCCCAGATTTCCAGTATTCTCCACCTCTTTTCGATAGCCACCGCAAATAAACTTGCAGTATCACAACAGCCGTTTACCATTGATTTCTCGCTGGTAAGGACCATTGGTCTTCTCTGGGAGTTGGGTGGCAATAAGCCTCCTCAAAGTCCCAACAGTCTCTGCACTTCCAGTGGAGGTCTGGTTTGTGCTGTCCCCCTCGGTCTTCTCATCCTCCTTGACCCTATGCAAATATTTTGTGTCGTGTCAGCCTAGGCTGGTAATATTTTTTAAATTTATTTTTTCTTTTTTCTGGGGGGGGGGCGGGGAGCTGATGGTGTTTCTTGCTATTTCTGTTCATTGGTTCATTTTTGTGTCGTGTCAGTTGAGGCTGGTGTAATTTATTGGGGGGAGGGGGTGAGCTTATAAAGCGGTGTTTTTTGCATTTTCTGTTTCTTTGTTTGTGATGTGTTCTTTCTGTGGTTTTGTTTTCTTCCTGTAGTAGATTCCGTGTGACACTTCGTAGCTTATGCGGGTTAGTTTCCGCATTCAATGATTTTTCTTAAGATTGCTACAATCTTAAATCATTGCCGTCCTTTGTATCCCTTTGATTCCAATTTCTCCCAGTCTTTTTTCCAGGTTTTGGGGGATTGTTCCTAGTTCTCCTACGATTATTGGTATTATACTTTCTTCTTCATCCTCCATATTCCTTTCAGTTTTCTGGCTAGTTCCGTGTATTTGCTTCGTTTTTCCGTTTCTTTGATTTTCACTCTGTGGCCTGCTGGAACGGCGAAGTCTACGATTTTGCAAGATTTTTCTTTCTTGTTGATTATTATAACATCCGGTCTCCTTGCTTGTATGAGTTTGTCTGTTTGTATATCCATATCCCAGATGATTTTGTGTTTTTCGTTTTTCAGTACTGTTTCTGGTTTATGTTTCTACCATTTGTTTGCGTATTCAAAATTCAATTGTTTGCACAGTTGCCGGTGTACTGCTTTCCTCACACAGTCATGTCTGTTCTTATATTCTTCTTGGGCTAGTTTGCTACATTCACTTATTATATGATTTACTGCTTCTATCATCATCATCATCATCATCATCATCATTATTATTATTTGTACTCACTAGGAGTTCTCACATAGATTATCGTCAGTGATTGCTCACCGACAACAACCAGTGGTATTTCCTGGAGTCTGAGTGACAACAAGTCTCCCCAGATTTCCAGTATTCTTCACCTCTTTTCGATAACGATGCGGTATCGCAACAGCGTCTTACCATTGATTTCTCGCTGGTAAGGACAATTGGTCTTCTCTGGGATTTGGGTAGCAATAAGCCTCCCCAAGGTCCCAGTATTCTCTGTACTTTTCCAGTGGAGGTCTGGTTTGTGCTGTCCCTCCTCCGTCTTCTCATCCTCCTCGACCCTTTACAAATATTTTGTCTGGTGTTAGCCTAGGCCGGCACCAGTTAAAAAAAAAAAAAAAAATAAATAAAATAATGATTTTTTAAATTAATTTTTTAAAAAATTTAAAAAGTTTAATTTTTTTTATTTTTAAATTTTTTCCTGTTTTTCCTTTCAAGTCCTTAATATTTTCCTTTTCTCTTTCCTTGTTTAAAAAAAAAAAAAATTTGAATTCTTTTTAATTTTTTTTTATTTTTTAAAGGGGGTGGGTGGGGAGAGGGAGGAGCTTATAGTGTTTCTTGTAATTTCTGTTTCTTTGGTTCATTTTTGTGTAGTAATAGCTGAGGCCGGTGTAATTTATTGGGGGCGGGGAATTATGAAGTGATGTTTCTTGCAGTTTCTGTTCCTTGGTTCTTGTGGTGTACTTCGTGTGGTTTTGTTTTCTCCCTGTTGTAAATTCCTTGTGACTGGTTAGCCTTCGTAGCTTATGCGTGTTAGTTTCCGCATTCGAGGATTTTCCTTTAGATTGCAGCTGTTTTGATCATTACCGTCCTTTGTATGGTTTCGATAGTCCCTTTGATTCCAATTTCTCCCAGACTTTTCTCCAGGTTTTTTGGGATTGTTCCTAGTGCCATCATCATCATCATCATCATCATCATCATCATCATCATCATCATCATCATCATCATCATTATTATTATTATTATTAATTTAGTTCACCCCAAACAAGGCAAGTTGCCACTGTAAACGTAAGAGGCTACTGAGAATTAGGGTGAATGTTTTTGGGGTCATCCTGAATTGGGAGATGTGCAGCTAGATGCTTGTTCACTGCAGTTTTAAATTTCTGCATGTCGATACAGTCGGAATAACAGGGAGCAATGGGGAGTTACAAAGGCTGACAGCTTGAGGAAAGGAACTATTGAAGTAGTAAGCTTTCCGTCATCTAAGGACCTCCACAGTGAATGGATAGGATTTAGCTGATTGTCGGGTTGGTCTAGTGTATTTATGTCGAGGGAGCACTAGAGCAGTAAGTTAATCGGAGCACAATTCATTAAAGTACTTGTAAAACAAGCACAAGGATACAACATTGCGGTGATAGGACAGGGCCTGGAGCTTAGTGGATAATGGGGACCTATTAGATTAGCGACTCTTTTTTTGGACCTTGTCTAAGAGGGAGAGACTAGTGGAAACAATACTTCATACATGGGCGGATGGTGGCTTTGTAGAAATACAGGATAATGTCAGGTGTAAGGAGTTTACTAGCACGGTAGACGGAGCCCACCTTCTTTGCAGCAGCCTTGGCAATGTCTTCAAAATTATTTTCTACTCGTCTTTGTTATCGGTTTTATTCTATTAGCTTCTAACTGGTCTGTATCCTATTATCTTGTCTTATTTCTTTGTCCTATTATTTTCTAACTCAGTTTTTTCTATTATTCTATTACTTTCTTAATCCTCTCTATCTTATTATCTTCTATTCATCTTTGTCCTATTATTGTATACTATTCTTTATCCTATTATCTTCTTCTGTTGTGTACTATTCCACTCATGACTTGTCGTTGTCTTACTATCTTCTACTATTCTTTGTCCTATTATCTTCTAACTCAGTATTTTTCTATTATTTTCTAACAGGACTCTGATTTTTAATATTTTATTCATCCTATAAAAATGCCTTCTAATTTGTATTGGTTATATTAGTTTCTTACTTTTGTCCCATAATCTTCTAACTCGTCTTTTAAAAAATATTTTATTCATCCTATCATCTTATACGTTGTTATTATCTACTAGTCTTTCTCTTGTTATCATCTAACTCGTTTTTGTCCTATTATCTTGTATTCTTCTTTGTCCTATTCTTTTCTAAATAATATTTTTAATTATCTTCCATACGACTTTGTCCTATTATCTCTTGTCCCATTATCTTCAACTCGTTTTTGTCCTATTATTTTTAAGAATTTTTATTCTATTAATTTCTAACTAGTCTTTATCTTTTCATCTTCTAATTCGACCTTGTCCTATTATCTTGTACTCTTTTTTGTCCTATTATATTGTACTCTTCTTTGTCCTATTATCTTCAAACTCAGCTTTTTTCTATTATTTTCTAACTTATCTTTGTCCTATTATCTTGTATTCTTCTTTGTCCTATTCTTTTCTAAATAATTTTTTTAATTATCTTCCATACGACTTTGTCCTATTATCTCTTGTCCCATTATCTTCAACTCGTTTTTGTCCTATTATTTTTAAGAATTTTTATTCTATTAATTTCTAACTAGTCTTTATCTTTTCATCTTCTAATTCGACCTTGTCCTATTATCTTGTACTCTTTTTTGTCCTATTATATTGTACTCTTCTTTGTCCTATTATCTTCAAACTCAGCTTTTTTCTATTATTTTCTAACTTATCTTTGTCCTATTATATTCTAATTAGTATTGGTCTATCTCTTAACTCGCATTTATCTCTAACTCTTCTTTGTAGTTGTATCTGTTATCGTCGCTTTTTTCCTGCAAGTCTTTTTTGTCATAAACAATGTAACGTGCAATCGACCCAAACGTGCTGTCTCTGTAACGAATGCTTTCCAATGTTTCAGCTTTCATTTGATCTTTGTCGTACAAATGTATTGCATAAAATGTTGACCAGTCAATATTTCGATCGTATAATTGGTCCAATTGCAAGTAATTTGGTTTAAAGAACGTATCTACTATGAAGACCAAGTGTCTTAGCACCTGTGAAAGTTGGTACGGCACTATTGTCGAGTGATATGCCCACTTGTGGGGGTCGTACGTGTGATAGGTTTCCATCCAGATCTTTACAAATTTCGCCGATGGTTGAGCAACAATCACACCATTTCCCAACTGCCTGCCCGTCTCATGACCCAAGCACAGACTGTGATTGCGTAGCGGATCGA
Source organism: Sepiola atlantica (assembly GCA_963556195.1). Lineage (NCBI taxonomy): Eukaryota > Metazoa > Mollusca > Cephalopoda > Sepiida > Sepiolidae > Sepiola > Sepiola atlantica. The sequence goes on from OY744517.1 coordinate 213,740,119, forward strand.
AACTCTTTAGGGGAATTTGGTCGTAATCCATGAAGATTCCACCATATTCTGAAATTTAAATACAAAAACACATTTGTTAAGCAAAAGAGAACATGTTACGTATCGAGCAACTTTTTTGTATTATCGGTTGTGTCTTATATTCCTTAATAGCTATTGACACTTTGGACTATTTTTTGTACTATAGGTTATACCTTATATTCCTTAATAGCTATGTACACTTTGAACTATTTTTTATACTATGGGTTATACCTTATATTCCTTAATAGCTATTGACACTTTGGACTATTTTTTGTACTATGGGTTTTACTTTATATTCCTTAATAGCTATTGACACTTTGGACTATTTTTTTGTACTATAGGTTATACCTTATATTCCTTAATAGCTATGTACACTTTGAACTATTTTTTATACTATGGGTTATACTTTATATTCCTTAATAGCTATTGCCACTTTGGACTATTTTTTTTTGTACTATGGGTTATACCTTATATTCCTTAATAGCTATGTACACTTTGAACTATTTTTTATACTATGGGTTATACCTTATATTCCTTAATAGCTATTGACACTTTGGACTATTTTTTGTACTATGGGTTATACCTTATATTCCTTAATAGCTATTGACACTTTGGACTATTTTTTTTGTACTATGGGTTATACCTTATATTCCTTAATAGCTATTGACACTTTGGACTATTTTTTTGCAAAACTCATTTTAACATTAATAGCCGGGCTTCTTCTACATCCATTGAAATTTTAGTAAATATATTTTAAAACTTATTAATTTTGATTTACTTCTCGAATATGATTTCCCTCACCTAATCGATTTGGTTTACTAATGAATTACCAAGGCCAAAAGCAACTCGAAGATAGGGATTAATGTGATGAATTGATTGTGAGTTGAATGATGGAGAATATTATGAGAGTACCGAAAACGATGAATTGAATAAACAAAATTTAATTACTTCTCAGGATGGTTTATGACAATATTTTTTTACGTTAGATTTGAAGACGACCATGTTGCAATCTACAGAGAAGCAATCATTTGGTAATTTTGGTAATATATTCCACTGACGAACCATTGAAACGAAACTCTATTCTTGAGAATGTCAAATGTTAGTTTGCTTATCTAAACTCTAACTTACTTTCATTCTCCAAAAATCTACTAAAATCTTTTAAGTTTGTTTTTTTAGTTTGTTTTAAGTTTATGTCTTATATAATTTCTTTTCCTTTTTCTGGCACCCTGCAAAAAGTACATTTTTACACATAAATAGCATTCGACGACACTTGATATATATATATATATATATATATATATATATATATATATATATATATATATATATATATATAATTATTTCCACAATCAGACAACGCCGCAGCCCACAACCTATGAAAGAAACAAACCGGAAGTCCTAGACTCGAGTCTAGGACTTCCGGTTTGTTTCTTTCATAGGTTGTGGGCTGCGGCGTTGTCTGATTGTGGAAATAATTATATATATCATCTCACATTTCAATAAATCTAATATATATATATATATATATATATATATATATATATATATATAATTTCATTTTACTTCAATTGAAGTTCTCAGAAATCAAGTAGCCTCTACCTGGGGCTAATACTTGATCTCTATATGAGATACATAGGCATTCGAATATTCTCTTAAAGTTCTCTTTTATCTCTCAAACGTTGAGTTAGTAAAGAAGTTAAGGACATTCATTTTTCTCTCCCCAATTGACCAGTTAATTATGTTATAGTATATATTTCTTGTGATCTCTTGGTCTTACCGGATTACAGGACAAGAATTCATCTTGTCTGGTGGAGTATCCTGCTAAGTGTTGTTACTTGAGGTAACATCACTTGGAGAAGGTGCCCTATTCCTCGTATGAGCCAATATCCTAGTAATAAGTGAAACAAACCTTTAATCCTCAACCTCTTCTCACCACTTTGACATGACTAACTACCTCCCACTCTACCGTAAAGACTGACAAAAATATGCACGGGCTAGGAGTTTATGTTCAGAACACTCTCCTCCTGACTAGAGAACATAGGTTAGAATCAGATAACAAAGACTGCATGTGCTTTAGATTGAGTTTACATCACAGCGTTATTTAGTTATATTTTTCAAACCGTTCACATTCAACCCAGAACCGTATCCAGCTAAAGATAGATGAAAGCATAGATAGAGCACTCTCACTCGACTCAAATGCCCAGATACATGTATTTGGGGATTTTAATGCACACCACCGTGACTGGTTGGGATTCTCCAGCCTTACTGACGCAGCAACTCTACGTATAATTTCTCTTTAGCTCACTCCCTCTCTCAGACTGTCGATTTTCTAACCTGCATCCTCGATTGAGTAGACCAGCAAGCCTCACTTGTAGACCTATTCTTAACCACACTGCCCAAGGGTTGTGTGACGAAAGCTCATAGCCCGCTCAGGAATGCTGATCATATTGTGGTAATGATTTATATAACCTTAAAAAGTCGTCCAAAAGTTGATGAGCTGTTGCTCAAAACAACAAGATACTATGAGCAGGCTGATTTTGAGTCAAGCAGAGATCACATAAGCGACATCCCATGTAGAGAAACTTTCTCACTCCCTGCTGATCAGTGTGCAAATGAGTTAACCGAATGGGTCGAAGCAGGCATTGAAGCCTATGTCCCCATGCGAAAATTTTTCAGCAAGCCCCACTCTCCTCAATGGTTCACCTCAGAATGTGCAGCTGCTATTGCTGAGAGGCAGAAAGCATTCCGAAAATTCGGCCGCCATAAGTCAACTGCGAACAGGCAAAAATTTGTAGAGGCAATAAATAATTGCAAAGTAGTGATAGATGAAGCAAAGAGAAGGTATACAGAGATAACCAAAAAACGCATTCAGTCACAGAAACTAGATACTCGTGATTTCTAGAAAATCTACAATAAACTCCTCACATAACATTATCCTGTATCTCTACAAAGCCAGCATCCGCCCATGTATGGAGTATTGTTGCCACATCTGGGCTGGTGCATCATCTACTAGTCTCTCTCTCTTAGACAAGGTCCAAAAAAGAGTCGCCAACTTAATAGGTCCCTCACTATCCACAAACTCCGGTCCCTGTCCCATCTTCGCAATGTTGCATCCTTGTGCTTGTTTTACAAATACTTCAATGGATTGTGCCCCGATGAATTGGCTTCTCCTTCGACGTAAATACACTAGACCAACTCGACAATCAGCTAAATCCCATCTATTCACTGTGGAGGCCCCCAGATGCCGGAGAGCTTTCTACTCAAATAGCTTCTTTTCTCGTACTGCCAGCCTCTGGAACTCCCTCCCTGCTCCCTGTTTCCCCGCCTGTACCGACATGCAGAGGTTTATAACTAATGTAAACAGACATCTTGCTACACAGCTTCCAACTTAGGATGACACACTAAACCTACACTCTAACTCTCAGTAGCCCCTGACGTCTACAGTGGCGGCCTGCCTTGTTTGGGGTGAATTATGTTAAAAAGAAAATACTATGTTATTTTAAATATTTTGTCACGGTTAACTTGTAGGGTGAAATATCATCATGTCAGGTTGTTCTGACAGACTCTTGTACAGAGAGACCGAAGACACTTGAGAATGGTGTCTAGTAGGTAATTCAAACTCCCCTGGTGTCTCGTAGGTAATTATGTTTGTATGTGTGTGATACAAAACTGAGGAGCTGACGCTACGAATTGTGCGAACATCTTCATCTTTCATCTTCGTTCATCGATGACTAATGATCAGTTCTTCAATTTTCCATCCGAAATAAAAGGTCTAATAAAGGCCCATTATTTCAGCTTTATCAAAGAATATTTACTCCGCAAAACTTTCAAAGTATGGAATTCTTTGGTCATTTTTCAGTCGTGTTCTCACAATGCTGATATTTTCTTGAAAGTTAAATGAACAAATTTCAAGTGATATTTCAATGCTTTTATTTCTGTTTTTTTTTTTGTCCGGGCGCTTCGGCTTATTTCAATAGGCATTCTCGAAGAATTATATGCAAATAATAATCTCCAATAACAAAAATAATAATCCTAACACTACAACTACTCTGGACCCGTTAAGCCAGTATTTGTTATATGTATTATAAAATATATGATTACTTAACTTTGACGTTGGTTGATAATCTGTTTTTACAAGGATTACAAAGTCAAAAAAATTCACACAATCAGAATATATTGTGATGTCATAATAGACTTTCTCTCAGTTTCAACATCAAAAAGTCATAATACATTGTCTCAGGATTTACCAGCCCACTTCTCCCTTTCCTCTCTCGTTCACACTTATCCCCTTAACCCTAACCCTAATCCTAACCCTAACTCCTCCCTTTCCTCTCTCGTTCACACTTATCCCCTTAACCCTAACCCTAATCCTAACCCTAACTCCTCCCTTTCCTCTCTCGTTCACACTTATCCCCTTAACCCTAACCCTAATCCTAACCCTAACTCCTCCCTTTCCTCTCTCGTTCACACTTATCCCCTTAACCCTAACCCTAATCCTAACCCTAACTCCTCCCTTTCCTCTCTCGTTCACACTTATCCCCTTAACCCTAACCCTAATCCTAACCCTAACTCCCCCCTTTTCTCTGTCGTTCACACTTATCCCCTTAACCCTAACCCTAATCCTAACCCTAACTCCTCCCTTTCCTCTCTCGTTCACACTTATCCCCTTAACCCTAACCCTAACCCTAACTCCTCCCTTTCCTCTCTCGTTCACACTTATCCCCTTAACCCTAACCCTAATCCTAACCCTAACTCCCCCCTTTTCTCTGTCGTTCACACTTATCCCCTTAACCCTAACCCTAATCCTAACCCTAACTCCTCCCTTTCCTCTCTCGTTCACACTTATCCCCTTAACCCTAACCCTAATCCTAACCCTAACTCCTCCATTTCCTCTCTCGTTCACACTTATCCCCTTAACCCTAACCCTAATCCTAACCCTAACTCCTCCCTTTCCTCTCTCGTTCACACTTATCCCCTTAACCCTAACCCTAATCCTAACCCTAACTCCTCCCTTTCCTCTCTCGTTCACACTTATCCCCTTAACCCTAACCCTAATCCTAACCCTAACTCCCCCCTTTTCTCTGTCGTTCACACTTATCCCCTTAACCCTAACCCTAATCCTAACCCTAACTCCTCTCTTTCCTCTCTCGTTCACACTTATCCCCTTAACCCTAACCCTAACCCTAACTCCTCCCTTTCCTCTCTCGTTCACACTTATCCCCTTAACCCTAACCCTAATCCTAACCCTAACTCCCCCCTTTTCTCTGTCGTTCACACTTATCCCCTTAACCCTAACCCTAATCCTAACCCTAACTCCTCCCTTTCCTCTCTCGTTCACACTTATCCCCTTAACCCTAACCCTAATCCTAACCCTAACTCCTCCATTTCCTCTCTCGCCCACACTTATCCCCTTAACCCTAACCCTAATCCTAACCCTAACTCCTCTCTTTCCTCTCTCGTTCAGACTTATCCCCTTAACCCTAACCCTAATCCTAACCCTAACTCCCACCTTTTCTCTGTCGTTCACACTTATCCTCTAAACCCTAACCCTAATCCTAACCCTAACTCCTCCCTTTCCTCTCTCGTTCACACTTATCCCCTTAACCCTAACCCTAATCCTAACCCTAACTCCTCCCTTTCCTCTCTCGTTCACACTTATCCCCTTAACCCTAACCCTAATCCTTACCCTAACTCTTCCCTTTCCTCTCTCGTTCACACTTATCCCCTTAACTCTAACCCTAATCCTAACCCTAACTCCCCCCTTTTCTCTGTCGTTCACACTTATCCCCTTAACTCTAACCCTAATCCTAACCCTAACTCCCCCCTTTTCTCTGTCGTTCACACTTATCCCCTTAACCCTAACCCTAATCCTAACCCTAACTCCTCCCTTTTCTCTGTCGTTCACACTTATCCCCTTAACTCTAACCCTAATCCTAACCCTAACTCCTCCCTTTTCTCTGTCGTTCACACTTATCCCCTTAACCCTAACCCTAATCCTAACCCTAACTCCCCCCTTTTCTCTGTCGTTCACACTTATCCCCTCAACCCTAACCCTAATCCTAACCCTAACTCCCCCCTTTTCTCTGTCGTTCACACTTATCCCCTTAACCCTAACCCTAATCCTAACCCAAACTCCTCCCTTTTCTCTGTCGTGCACACTTATCCGCTTCTCTCTTCTTTTCCAATACTCTCTATATTCTCTTTCTGTTTAATTTTTTTTCATAAAACCATTTCTCGCACAACTTATTCTACCTTCCAACTTTTATTTCCGTTATTCTTCGAAACTTTCAAAATAAAAACAAATGATGTAAAGATAAAATGTGCACGGTAACAAGCAAGGAATATAATACACAATTGCCCCAGCAGAGTTTCAGCTATATTGATATAAAAAAAAAAGTCTTGTAGTGTGTTATTTACATTAGTTGCCAAATATTGCTACGCTATTATTGCAGCATAATGCAATGTTAAGTGTCCACGTGTGTTTAACATGTTTTAATTAAGTGTCCACGTATGTTTAACATGTTTTAATGCAATGTTAACTGTCCACGTGTATTTAACATGTTTTTATGCAATATTAACTGTCCACGTGTGTTTCACATGTTTTAATGCAATGTTAAGTGTCCACGTGTGTTTTACATGTTTTAATGAAATGTTAAGTGTCCACGTGTGTTTAACATGTTTTAATGCAATATTAACTGTCCACGTGTGTTTCACATGTTTTAATGCAATGTTAAGTGTCCACGTGTGTTTAACATGTTTTAATGCAATGTTAACTGTCCACGTGTGTTTAACATGTTTTAATGCAATGTTAACTGTCCACGTGTGTTTAACATGTTTTAATGCAATATTAACTGTCCACGTGTGTTTAACATGTTTTAATGCAATGTTAACTGTCCACGTGTGATTCACATGTGTTAATGCAATGTTAAGTGTCCACGTGTGTTTAACATGTTTTAATGCAATGTTAAGTGTCTACGTGTGTTTAACATGTTTTAATGCAATGTTAAGTGTCCACATGTGTTTCACATGTGTTAATGCAATGTTAAGTGTCCACGTGTGTTTAACATGTTTTAATGCAATGTTAAGTGTCTACGTGTGTTTAACATGTTTTAATGCAATGTTAACTGTCCACGTGTGTTTAACATGTTTTAATGCAATGTTAACTGTCCACGTGTGGTTCACATGTTTTAATGCAATGTTAAGTGTCCATGTGTGTTTTACATGTTTTAATGCAATGTTAAGTGTCCACGTGTGTTTAACATGTTTTAATGCAATGTTAACTGCCCACGTGTGTTTAACATGTTTTAATGCAATATTAACTGTCCACGTGTGGTTCACATGTTTTAATGCAATGTTAAGTGTCCATGTGTGTTTTACATGTTTTAATGCAATGTTAAGTGTCCACGTGTGTTTCACATGTTTGATTGCAATGTTAACTGTCCACGTGTGTTTCACATGTTTTAATGCAATGTTAACTGTCCACGTGTGTTTCACATGTTTTAATGCAATGTTAACTGTCCACGTGTGTTTAACATGTTTTAATGCAATGTTAACTGTCCACGTGTGTTTAACATGTTTTAATGCAATGTTAACTGTCCACGTGTGTTTAACATGTTTTAATGCAATGTTAACTGTCCACGTGTGTTTAACATGTTTTAATGCAATTTTAACTGTCCACGTGTGATTCACATGTTTTAATGCAATTTTAACTGTCCACGTGTGTTTAACATGTTTTAATGCAATGTTAACTGTCCACGTGTGTTTAACATGTTTTAATGCAATGTTAACCGTCCACGTGTGTTTAACATGTTTTAATGCAATTTTAACTGTCCACGTGTGATTCACATGTTTTAATGCAATGTTAACTGTCCACGTGTGTTTAACATGTTTTAATGCAATTTTAACTGTCCACGTGTGTTTCACATGTTTTAATGCAATGTTAAGTGTCCACGTGTGTTTTACATGTTTTAATGCAATGTTAACTGTCCACGTGTGATTCACATGTTTTAATGCAATGTTAACTGTCCACGTGTGTTTCACATGTTTTAATGCAATGTTAAGTGTCCACGTGTGTTTAACATGTTTTAATGCAATATTAAGTGTCCACGTGTGTTTAACATGTTTTAATGCAATGTTAACTGTCGACGTGTGTTTAAGATGTTTTAATGCAATGTTAAGTGTCCACGTGTGTTTTACATGTTTTAATGCAATGTTAAGTGTCCACGTGTGTTTAACATGTTTTTATGCAATGTTAACTGTCCACGTGTGGTTCACATGATTTAATGCAATGTTTAGTTTCCGCATGTGTTTCACATGTTTTAATACAATGTAAAGTGTCTACGTGTGTTTAACATGTTTTAATGCAATGTTAAGTTTCCGCATGTGTTTCACATGTTTTATATGTTATAATTTAGTGTTACATATTCGCATGTGTTTGATATGTTATAATGCAGTATTACATATGCGCATGTGTTTTATATGTTTTAATGCTGTATTACATATTCGCATTTGTTTTATATGATTTAATGCAGTATTACATTTTTACATGTGTTTTATATGTGATAATTTAGTGTTACATATTCGCATGTGTTTTATATGTTATACTGAAGTCTTACATATTCGCATGTGTTTTATATGTTATACTGAAGTCTTACATATTCGCATGTGTTTTATATGTTTTAATGCACTATTAGATATTCGCATGTCTTTTTTATGATTTAATGCCGCATTACATATTCGCATGTGTTTAATCTGTTTTAATGCAGTATTACATATTCACATGTGTTTTATATGTTTTAAAGCAGTGTTACATATTCACATGTTTTTGATATGTTTTAATGCAGTATTACATATTCACATGTGTTTTATATGTTTTAAAGCAGTGTTACATATTCACATGTGTTTTATAGATTTTAATGCAGTATTACATATTCACATGTGTTTTATAGATTTTAATGCAGTATTACACATTCACATGTGTTTTATATGTTTTAATGAAGTATTACATATTTGCATGTGTTTCATAGGTTTTAATGCAGTATTACATATTCGCATGTGTTTTATATGTTTATGTGTTTCATATCTTTTAATGCAGTATTACATATTCACATGTGTTTTATATGTTTTAAAGCAGTGTTACATATTCACATGTTTTTGATATGTTTTAATGCAGTATTACATATTCACATGTGTTTTATATGTTTTAAAGCAGTGTTACATATTCACATGTGTTTTATAGATTTTAATGCAGTATTACATATTCACATGTGTTTTATAGATTTTAATGCAGTATTACACATTCACATGTGTTTTATATGTTTTAATGAAGTATTACATATTCGCATGTGTTTCATAGGTTTTAATTTAGTATTACATATTCACGTCTGTTTTATATGTTTATGTGTTTCATATCTTTTAATGCAGTGTTACATATTCACATGTGTTTTATATGTTTTAATGCGGTGTTACATATTCACATGTGTTTTATATGTTTTAATGCAGTGCTACATATTCACATGTGTTTTATATGTTTTAATTTAGTATTACATATTTACATGTGTTTACATGTGTTTTATATGTGATAATTATGTGTTATATATTGGCATGTGTTTTATATTCTTTAATGCAGTGTTACATATTCGCATGTGTTTATATGTTGTAATGCAGTGTTACATATTTACATGTGGTTTATGTTTTTTAATGCAGTGTTTCATATTTACATGTGTCTTATGTTTTAATGCAGCGTTACATATTCGCATGTGTTTAATATGTTTTAATGCAGTGTTACATATTCCCATGTGTTTTATATGTTGTTATGTAGTGTTACATATTCGCATGTGTTTAAAAACATATTATAGAAACTAAAGCGAAATTCAAATTTTCAGTGATGAAAACATGGTCAAAAAGAAAAAAAAAACATTGGCTAGTCAAATCAAGTATTGATTCATAATATTAATTGCTATCGATGACAAACTAAATATATGCGACACGATAATTTTGAAATTACAAATTAATCATGCAAAATATTAATTTATTAGGAACTGTTTATAAAATTAGTATGCAAATGAAGCATAGGCATAATTGTATTTGGGTGTTTTACCATCAGTATTATTATAGTATTTCAAAATATATATTTCTTATATATTGCGTATATATAAGAAATAGGAGTATTACACATGAATCGTACAGAAAATTAATTTATTAGAAACTGTTTATAAAATTAGTATGCAAATGAAGCATAGGCATAATTGTGTTTGGGTGTTTTACCATCAGTATTATTATAGTATTTCAAAATATATATTTCTTATATATTGCGTATATATAAGAAATTGGAGTATTACACATGAATCGTACAGAATATTAATTTATTAGAAACTGTTTATAAAATTAGTATGCAAATGAAGCATAGGCATAATTGTGTTTGGGTGTTTTACCATCAGTATTATTATAGTATTTCAAAATATATATTTCTTATATATTGCGTATATATAAGAAATTGGAGTATTACACATGAATCGTACAGAAAATTAATTTATTAGAAACTGTTTATAAAATTAGTATGCAAATGAAGCATAGGCATAATTGTGTTTGGGTGTTTTACCATCAGTATTATTATAGTATTTCAAAATATATATTTCTTATATATTGCGTATAAATAAGAAATTGGAGTATTACACATGAATCGTACAGAATATTAATTTATTAGAAACTGTTTATAAAATTAGTATGCAAATGAAGCATAGGCATAATTGTGTTTGGGTGTTTTACCATCAGTATTATTATAGTATTTCAAAATATGTATTTCTTATATATTTCGTATAAATAAGAAATTGGAGTATTACACATGAATCGTACAGAATATTAATTTATTAGAAACTGTTTATAAAATTAGTATGCAAATGAAGCATAGGCATAATTGTGTTTGGGTGTTTTACCATCAGTATTATTATAGTATTTCAAAATATATATTTCTTATATATTGCGTATAAATAAGAAATTGGAGTATTACACATGAATCGTACAGAAAATTAATTTATTAGAAACTGTTTATAAAATTAGTATGCAAATGAAGCATAGGCATAATTGTGTTTGGGTGTTTTACCATCAGTATTATTATAGTATTTCAAAATATATATTTCTTATATATTTCGTATAAATAAGAAATTGGAGTATTACACATGAATCGTACAGAAAATTAATTTATTAGAAACTGTTTATAAAATTAGTATGCAAATGAAGCATAGGCATAATTGTATTTGGGTGTTTTACCATCAGTATTATTATAGTATTTCAAAATATATATTTCTTATATATTGCGTATAAATAAGAAATTGGAGTATTACACATGAATCGTACAGAAAATTAATTTATTAGAAACTGTTTATAAAATTAGTATGCAAATGAAGCATAGGCATAATTGTGTTTGGGTGTTTTACCATCAGTATTATTATAGTATTTCAAAATATATATTTCTTATATATTTCGTATAAATAAGAAATTGGAGTATTACACATGAATCGTACAGAATATTAATTTATTAGAAACTGTTTATAAAATTAGTATGCAAATGAAGCATAGGCATAATTGTGTTTGGGTGTTTTACCATCAGTATTATTATAGTATTTCAAAATATGTATTTCTTATATATTGCGTATATATAAGAAATAGGAGTATTACACATGAATCGTACAGAAAATTAATTTATTAGAAACTGTTTATAAAATTAGTATGCAAATGAAGCATAGGAATAATTGTGTTTGGGTGTTTTACCATCAGTATTATTATAGTATTTCAAAATATATATTTCTTATATATTGCGTATATATAAGAAATTGGAGTATTACACATGAATCGTACAGAAAATTAATTTATTAGAAACTGTTTATAAAATTAGTATGCAAATGAAGCATAGGCATAATTGTGTTTGGGTGTTTTACCATCAGTATTATTATAGTATTTCAAAATATATATTTCTTATATATTGCGTATATATAAGAAATTGGAGTATTACACATGAATCGTACAGAAAATTAATTTATTAGAAACTGTTTATAAAATTAGTATGCAAATGAAGCATAGGCATAATTGTGTTTGGGTGTTTTACCATCAGTATTATTATAGTATTTCAAAATATATATTTCTTATATATTGCGTATAAATAAGAAATTGGAGTATTACACATGAATCGTACAGAAAATTAATTTATTAGAAACTGTTTATAAAATTAGTATGCAAATGAAGCATAGGAATAATTGTGTTTGGGTGTTTTACCATCAGTATTATTATAGTATTTCAAAATATATATTTCTTATATATTGCGTATATATAAGAAATTGGAGTATTACACATGAATCGTACAGAAAATTAATTTATTAGAAACTGTTTATAAAATTAGTATGCAAATGAAGCATAGGAATAATTGTGTTTGGGTGTTTTACCATCAGTATTATTATAGTATTTCAAAATATATATTTCTTATATATTGCGTATATATAAGAAATTGGAGTATTACACATGAATCGTACAGAAAATTAATTTATTAGAAACTGTTTATAAAATTAGTATGCAAATGAAGCATAGGCATAATTGTGTTTGGGTGTTTTACCATCAGTATTATTATAGTATTTCAAAATATATATTTCTTATATATTGCGTATATATAGGAAATTGGAGTATTACACATGAATCGTACAGAAAATTAATTTATTAGAAACTGTTTATAAAATTAGTATGCAAATGAAGCATAGGCATAATTGTGTTTGGGTGTTTTACCATCAGTATTATTATAGTATTTCAAAATATATATTTCTTATATATTGCGTATATATAAGAAATTGGAGTATTACACATGAATCGTACAGAAAATTAATTTATTAGAAACTGTTTATAAAATTAGTATGCAAATGAAGCATAGGCATAATTGTGTTTGGGTGTTTTACCATCAGTATTATTATAGTATTTCAAAATATATATTTCTTATATATTTCGTATAAATAAGAAATTGGAGTATTACACATGAATCGTACAGAATATTAATTTATTAGAAACTGTTTATAAAATTAGTATGCAAATGAAGCATAGGCATAATTGTGTTTGGGTGTTTTACCATCAGTATTATTATAGTATTTCAAAATATGTATTTCTTATATATTGCGTATATATAAGAAATAGGAGTATTACACATGAATCGTACAGAAAATTAATTTATTAGAAACTGTTTATAAAATTAGTATGCAAATGAAGCATAGGAATAATTGTGTTTGGGTGTTTTACCATCAGTATTATTATAGTATTTCAAAATATATATTTCTTATATATTGCGTATATATAAGAAATTGGAGTATTACACATGAATCGTACAGAAAATTAATTTATTAGAAACTGTTTATAAAATTAGTATGCAAATGAAGCATAGGCATAATTGTGTTTGGGTGTTTTACCATCAGTATTATTATAGTATTTCAAAATATATATTTCTTATATATTGCGTATATATAAGAAATTGGAGTATTACACATGAATCGTACAGAAAATTAATTTATTAGAAACTGTTTATAAAATTAGTATGCAAATGAAGCATAGGCATAATTGTGTTTGGGTGTTTTACCATCAGTATTATTATAGTATTTCAAAATATATATTTCTTATATATTGCGTATATATAAGAAATTGGAGTATTACACATGAATCGTACAGAAAATTAATTTATTAGAAACTGTTTATAAAATTAGTATGCAAATGAAGCATAGGCATAATTGTGTTTGGGTGTTTTACCATCAGTATTATTATAGTATTTCAAAATATATATTTCTTATATATTGCGTATATATAAGAAATTGGAGTATTACACATGAATCGTACAGAAAATTAATTTATTAGAAACTGTTTATAAAATTAGTATGAAAATGAAGCATAGGCATAACTGTGTTTGGGTGTTTTACCATCAGTATTATTATAGTATTTCAAAATATATATTTCTTATATATTGCGTATATATAAGAAATTGGAGTATTACACATGAATCGTACAGAAAATTAATTTATTAGAAACTGTTTATAAAATTAGTATGCAAATGAAGCATAGGCATAATTGTGTTTGGGTGTTTTACCATCAGTATTATTATAGTATTTCAAAATATATATTTCTTATATATTGCGTATATATAAGAAATTGGAGTATTACACATGAATCGTACAGAAAATTAATTTATTAGAAACTGTTTATAAAATTAGTATGCAAATGAAGCATAGGCATAATTGTGTTTGGGTGTTTTACCATCAGTATTATTATAGTATTTCAAAATATATATTTCTTATATATTGCGTATATATAAGAAATAGGAGTATTACACATGAATCGTACAGAAAATTAATTTATTAGAAACTGTTTATAAAATTAGTATGCAAATGAAGCATAGGCATAATTGTGTTTGGGTGTTTTACCATCAGTATTATTATAGTATTTCAAAATATATATTTCTTATATATTTCGTATAAATAAGAAATTGGAGTATTACACATGAATCGTACAGAATATTAATTTATTAGAAACTGTTTATAAAATTAGTATGCAAATGAAGCATAGGCATAATTGTGTTTGGGTGTTTTACCATCAGTATTATTATAGTATTTCAAAATATATATTTCTTATATATTGCGTATATATAAGAAATTGGAGTATTACACATGAATCGTACAGAAAATTAATTTATTAGAAACTGTTTATAAAATTAGTATGCAAATGAAGCATAGGCATAATTGTGTTTGGGTGTTTTACCATCAGTATTATTATAGTATTTCAAAATATATATTTCTTATATATTGCGTATATATAAGAAATAGGAGTATTACACATGAATCGTACAGAAAATTAATTTATTAGAAACTGTTTATAAAATTAGTATGCAAATGAAGCATAGGCATAATTGTGTTTGGGTGTTTTACCATCAGTATTATTATAGTATTTCAAAATATATATTTCTTATATATTGCGTATATATAAGAAATAGGAGTATTACACATGAATCGTACAGAATATTAATTTATTAGAAACTGTTTATAAAATTAGTATGCAAATGAAGCATAGGCATAATTGTGTTTGGGTGTTTTACCATCAGTATTATTATAGTATTTCAAAATATATATTTCTTATATATTTCGTATAAATAAATAATTGGAGTATTACACATGAATCGTACAGAATATTAATTTATTAGAAACTGTTTATAAAATTAGTATGCAAATGAAGCATAGGCATAATTGTGTTTGGGTGTTTTACCATCAGTATTATTATAGTATTTCAAAATATATATTTCTTATATATTGCGTATATATAAGAAATTGGAGTATTACACATGAATCGTACAGAAAATTAATTTATTAGAAACTGTTTATAAAATTAGTATGCAAATGAAGCATAGGCATAATTGTGTTTGGGTGTTTTACCATCAGTATTATTATAGTATTTCAAAATATATATTTCTTATATATTGCGTATATATAAGAAATTGGAGTATTACACATGAATCGTACAGAAAATTAATTTATTAGAAACTGTTTATAAAATTAGTATGCAAATGAAGCATAGGCATAATTGTGTTTGGGTGTTTTACCATCAGTATTATTATAGTATTTCAAAATATATATTTCTTATATATTGCGTATATATAAGAAATAGGAGTATTACACATGAATCGTACAGAAAATTAATTTATTAGAAACTGTTTATAAAATTAGTATGCAAATGAAGCATAGGCATAATTGTGTTTGGGTGTTTTACCATCAGTATTATTATAGTATTTCAAAATATATATTTCTTATATATTGCGTATATATAAGAAATAGGAGTATTACACATGAATCGTACAGAATATTAATTTATTAGAAACTGTTTATAAAATTAGTATGCAAATGAAGCATAGGCATAATTGTGTTTGGGTGTTTTACCATCAGTATTATTATAGTATTTCAAAATATATATTTCTTATATATTGCGTATATATAAGAAATTGGAGTATTACACATGAATCGTACAGAAAATTAATTTATTAGAAACTGTTTATAAAATTAGTATGCAAATGAAGCATAGGCATAATTGTGTTTGGGTGTTTTACCATCAGTATTATTATAGTATTTCAAAATATATATTTCTTATATATTGCGTATATCTAAGAAATAGGAGTATTACACATGAATCGTACAGAAAATTAATTTATTAGAAACTGTTTATAAAATTAGTATGCAAATGAAGCATAGGCATAATTGTGTTTGGGTGTTTTACCATCAGTATTATTATAGTATTTCAAAATATATATTTCTTATATATTGCGTATATATAAGAAATAGGAGTATTACACATGAATCGTACAGAAAATTAATTTATTAGAAACTGTTTATAAAATTAGTATGCAAATGAAGCATAGGCATAATTGTGTTTGGGTGTTTTACCATCAGTATTATTATAGTATTTCAAAATATATATTTCTTATATATTGCGTATATATAAGAAATAGGAGTATTACACATGAATCGTACAGAAAATTAATTTATTAGAAACTGTTTATAAAATTAGTATGCAAATGAAGCATAGGCATAATTGTGTTTGGGTGTTTTACCATCAGTATTATTATAGTATTTCAAAATATATATTTCTTATATATTGCGTATATATAAGAAATTGGAGTATTACACATGAATCGTACAGAATATTTATTTATTAGAAACTGTTTATAAAATTAGTATGCAAATGAAGCATAGGCATAATTGTGTTTGGGTGTTTTACCATCAGTATTATTATAGTATTTCAAAATATATATTTCTTATATATTGCGTATATATAAGAAATTGGAGTATTACACATGAATCGTACAGAATATTTATTTATTAGAAACTGTTTATAAAATTAGTATGCAAATGAAGCATAGGCATAATTGTGTTTGGGTGTTTTACCATCAGTATTATTATAGTATTTCAAAATATATATTTCTTATATATTGCGTATAAATAAGAAATTGAAGTATTACACATGAATCGTACATAATATTAATTTCTAGAAACTGTTTATAAAATTAGTATGCAAATGAAGCATAGGTGTTTCGATATAAATATAGTTCGGATGAATAGAAAAAAACTTCGCATTTATTCATTTAAATATTCGAACCTTTCTTATATGAGAAAAATATACGTGAACTCATGCTATTCAAATGCAACTGTAACAAACTAATTTGCACACTTACTACTATTATTATTATATCATTGTTATTAGGGTTCATATCTTTTCTTTAAATAGCTGTTAAATATTCGTTTTAAATTACTTAATTTTTCAGTTTATTAAATTAAATTTGAAAAACCGTGCTACGTTGGGTAGATCTACAAGTAGCGTTATAAACTTACGTAAAATAATTTCCATGCGAGCCACGTCAGCTTTGTGCTCGATATAGGATATCTTTGTGCCAAAAATGTACACTTTCGGTGTCTTTTTCACATATATAATCCGGGGTCTGTATGTTAGGAATTTCTCATAAAGCGGTCCGGACAGAATGCCTCCGTGGATAACAATGAAACAGGGCTTGATATGTTTCCACGTTCCCAAAAGACTGAGGTATGTAAACAATTTTATCGGTTTTTGGCCGAAGATCACATAATGGACGACATTTGGTATAATTAGTTTATCTTTATAACAATGTCTTTTTATGAGGATATCCAAACAAGTATTGTTTTCTGGTAGATGTAAAAGGCGTAGTGGTTGCGAACTGTTCTCTGACCTCCATTTCAATGGCAAATGACACTCAGGACCTTTTAAAAGCAGTGGCTTTCTAGCATTCTTTTGGGAGTAGAAAAAGATTTGAGGATCTGAAAGAAAAAGAAAAAATATTTTAGTTTAAAAACAAATCGTGTATATTCGCATATAAGTTGATCTCGCATAGAAACTTTTATTTGACCAAGAAATAATTTAAACACTTGCATTTTATGTTCACGCATCTCTGTAGGAAGATATGTCCGTCTGTACGTTGGCTTAAGTTTTGAATTGTACTGTCATTGTGACGCGATGAGGTATCTTACTGGTGCGATATTTGTTGGTTAATTAAGTTAAATTAATTATGGAACAATGTATTAAAAGAAAAAGAGGTTAGAATACTTTTAGTGACAAAATAGGAACGATAATTTTGAAACGTCATTTTACAATTTAATTTCAGAATAATCAGAGAAATTATCTAGCATTTAGCAAACTCGTGTTTACGATTTAAAAGGTCGCACCATTCGCAAAACAATCATGTTTAGATTAACGCAGGTGACAAAATCGGGTTTACGATTCGAATGGTTTCTGAGTGTCCATATCTTATAATATGCTTAATTATCAACAATTAAAAATGCGTGGGGTTACTGTAATAGGCCAAGCTATTATATTGTGTTTTGACTGGGGAATCCTCTAACATGCGTGAAACGAGGGCTTTCATTGACTGACAGATCGTAAAATAGTTGAAAATGCGAAACAATCTGTGATTGAATGAGGAATAAAAATAGTCACCCAAAGTGAAAATTCTTAATAAAAGAACTAACTCTTTAGGTTTTTTTATGGTGCGTGATAAGAATGAAAAAATACGAACAAAAGAGTATTTATAATGCAGAATCCTCTAAGGAACAAAAAAAAAGGAAAATTCAAGGTCTCTTAACTAAGACATAACATCAGATAAATTCATCAACTGTTTTCCAATAAATATTCGTTATTGTTCACGGCGAGTTTTTCTTGTTTTTGGAGTCTCCGACCGGACCAACCAACTACCTAAGTATCCGAAAATGTTCGGTGGATCTTTTAAATACAACGCGAACGCAGACAGAACAACCAATCGAAACGCATGTGGCCATCGTAAGTATTGGACCACATCATTGTTGTGCGCGGAGATTGAATTGACGCATCTTATTTCACATGTATCCACGTATCTCAAGAAGAGGCTCCGTCTGCAGGTCTATTTTAATTTTTAATTAGTATTTTCGTTGGTCTCTTGTTTGTCGCGCTTAATTTTGAAATGGCCTTCATGGCGCTCTCCACGCTTAAATTTGAACTATATTTTTCGTACGTTTATCACCCTTAAGTTTTGAATAGAATATTTAAATGCATCTACGGATCACTATATAAGGTTCTGTCTGTCTTTCGGTTCGTCATTTTAGAATGAATGTGACCATATTTTTCTTTTTATTCATCATTAGCATGAATACCCGACGTTGCTCGATATTTAACGCCATTTTTCACTATTCCCATGGCAGAAATACCTGACATCGTGTACAACAGGGGTGGCCAACGTTTTTAGAGTGAGGGCCAGATGAGACTTTTGGAAGGGGATCGCGGGACGGAGTGAAAAACGAAATCTCAGAATTACTATATTTTGTTTACATGAATAAATTGTACAAAAATTGCATGGAACACTCTACAAATCTGATATTTTTCTCAAGAGACTTCTGTATGTGATGTTATAAAAGGCGTTGACGAAGAGCCATTTTGGAATCATGAAAAATAATGACCGGGGTAAGTAGCAAGTTGATCCATCATTCGTTTTGACACACCTCACATAAGTTCTATGTTTCATGCCCTTTCATCGTCTCTCGTTTCCTCTTTGCCTCTCTCTTTCTCGTTTTTTATTTTTATCTCAGGCCAAAGATTTGAAATTAATAGTTAAAGAAAAATGAAATATACATGCATCATCGCTCGCTGATATTTATACATTTTTATCCCACTGTAAATCTTGATTGAAACCTACTTTTACGTCTATGTCACAAAATGATATGAGTTTTACTGGGAGGTCCGCGGGCCAGATTGCAATAATAAAGCATAGCAGGGTGGCGGGCCGGACGCCCCTGGTATACATTGATCTCGTGTAGAAGCTGAATGTTAATGTTTAATCAAGAAATAATAAAAAAACTTGCACCTTGCGTTAAACCATCTCTATAAGATGATCTGTTCGTCGGTCTGTCAGGCTTAAGTTTTAAATTGCACTGTCATTGTGACGCGATGAAGTATGTTACTGGTGCGATATTTATTGGTGCATTAAGTTAAATTAATTAGAGAACACTGTATTAAAAGAAAAAAGAGGGAAAGAAGGTTAACAGACTTTTGAGTGAGATAAAATAGAAATTTATGTAGAGTAAATTTTTCCAAAAAGTAAGGCGCTAATTCATTTTGTTTATAATGGTCAATGCCAATCTTGAAATTGATCACGTTTGACTTTTCTTTTAACAATCATAAAGAGATAGGGAGAAAGAGAGGTAGTGATAGAAACCGTATGAATGGTATGGGTTCAAACATCATACGTTGAGAGAGAGTAAAAGTGATAGACACAGTATTAATAAGAGATGTGTCAATTGCTGAGTTAATTACAAATCACGGTTAATTAAAACAATGGATTTTTATCAAAAATATTCTATCACAAAGCTAGAGAATATTTTAGCATGTGATCAAAATATATAGGAGAAAAATTATGCTAATCGAACTTTGATTAACTAATCTTTAGTATAATAATAAGCATAAATATATAATCTTAGGTATTTTATATATATATATATATATATAAATATATATATATGTATGTATATATATATATATATATATGTATATGTGTATATATATATATATATGTATATATGTATATATTATACATGTGTCGTTGAAGACCACGGAGTTTTCTTTCTTTGCTATTTTCCTGGTTAGTTTCTCGACGCGGCAAGTGATTCGTCGGTTTTCCGGTGTCAATTGGTGGATTATGGCGCCTAACGTTGTGTCTTGGGCCATTTCTCGAGCGCTTTCGGTCTCGCGACCGTCTTTAGGAGGCTGTGTCTTATTATTAGTATATATATATATATATATATATATATATATATATATATATATATATATATATATATATATATAAATATATATATATATATATATAAATATATATATATATATATATAAATATATATATATATATATATATATATATATATATATATATATATATATATATATATAATTAACTTGTTACAAATATCCAGGGGGTATGAATCCGAAGGAAGTTGAAACCGGGTTTATGAGAGTGCTCAATGAAAATTCAGAGCAAAATATATATTTTTTGATTTTATTCCATTAGTTGCGACAAAACAGGTTTTGTTTCATTGGTGCGGATAGCTACCAATTCATCGGGCCGGCGAAAGGAATTCAAATGGCATAAAATTTTAAGTTCACTTTAACGGGAGATTGAAAATTGAAAATACATTGGAGGGGGAGGGGGATAGAGTTGGGGCTTTGTCTATAACGGCGACATGGGACATGAGAGGGGAGGGGGGGAGGACCCCAACAAGTCGTGTTTCAAATTATTACGTGGGAGGTTTTGCACGTGTCAGTGCTGCGACGATCACAATCTCGGCCGGGGCGGGAGGAGGGAGATGGGGCGACGGCCAGAGTGAGTCAAATTCAAAATGAGAATAAAACCATGATTACAACCGTCATTCTTATTTTATTTTAATTCTAATAAGTAATTATCATGTGGATAAAAATGTTTGATAATTTTAATTTAGGGTATTAATTGCTACTTTTGCATTTTATTTATTTTATTTTAATGTTTTGTTTATTATTTGTAGTGAATTTTGTTGTGATTATATTTTTTTTAAATTGTGATTATATTATACCGAGATCAATACTAGTGGAATCTTTTATAAAAGAAGTTTTCTGGTGTTACCAGTCTTATCACCAACAAAACCGATTATGACCATGGCAACGCCCGCCAACCATACCCACGACAGTCGCAGCGACAACAGCCTTATGTAAAAGCCTTAATAAAAATCAAAATCAAAAATAAAATAAAAATAAAGATAAATATAAATAAAATTAGAATAAAAATAGAAATAGAAATAACAAGTTTGTAAGAATATTAATGATAATAACAATAATAACAATAATAATAATAATAATAATAATAATAATAATAATAATAATAATAGTATTAAAAAAAAAAAAAAATAATAATAATAATAATAATAATAATAATAATACTAATAATAATAATAATAGTAATACTGATAAATATCACCATCATTACCATCTTGCTACTTGTGAAGTCATTGGGCGAAATAAGTCGACAAGTGATGGTAGGCTTTTTTAATTCCACTGCCAATGTCAAGGACTAAGTACCAGTTAATAATTAAGTGTTCAAGGTAGTGATCGAGGGGTTAAGTAATTGAGATTAGTCTAAGTGATATCAGTGTTGATAGCTGTCCCAGTTATGGGTTTATGTTAGAATTGGTAGTATGGCTGAGAGGTTATTGAGGCTGTGCATTATAGGTAGTACGTAGAGATTTGATATTATTGGTAGTTTAGAGGGGTGGTTATATATTTATAGATTAATCATGACTTGTTGGGGTGGGATTGGGTTGTAAATTTGGGTGGGTAGGTAGGGGGTTATAGTGTGTTTTGGGGTAGTGTATAGTGGGGGTTAAATGTTATCATTCATTTTTGTAAAAAACAAAAACAAAAAAACTGTTAATTTTATGTTGAAGTTAAGTAGGGTTGGTGTGGGGTTAAGGTGGGGTATGTGGGTTGCTAAGGAGGTAGAGTCTACTATGTTTACAGTTGATAGATGTCTCTTGTTTTCTATTTAAGAGTTTGTTTTTGTCCTTAAAGCGGATAATTTCCAGTTTTTCATTTAAGCATAATCTACATGGAGAGTTTATTGATTTGCAGGTGCTGGATTTTTTCAAGATTTTCCACTTTATTATGGGAGTTTCTTTTTTGGTTTTTAGTTTGTGGTAGTGTAGTGAAAGTCCGGTTTGCCCAGGATGGTCTGGGTTGTTGAAGGAGAGTTTATGGTTGTAGAATCTTTCCTTGAAGACGAAATAAACATAATCAAAAAATGTCGAACCACAGTACTAATAAATAACAAAGAACAATGGACAAAGAAAGACCATTTCTCTTCATTCGATGTATCTATGGGCTCTCTTGACTCTGCCGAGGTAACAGACTTGGTTGGCCTGTACTTACTATACAATCTAACAAAAGATCTTGAAGTCGATTCAATCGGCCTCTACAGAGATGATGGCCTAATGTACGTTAAAAACACAAACGGACAAAAATGTGAACAAACCAAAAAAATAATATCCAAAGAAATGAAACGAATAGGCCTAAAGGCTGAAATAACATCAAATGTTAAACAGGTCAATTTCCTCGATATTACCTTCAACCCCAATAGAGATACTTATGAGCCCTATGCTAAAGATAATTCCTACCCCCTTTATGTCAACCCACTATCTAACCACCCTAGATCTGTAAGTAAACACATCCCAGAATCAATTAGTAGAAGGATTAGCAACAACTCCTCCAATATAGATATCTTCAATAAACATAAGAACTTTTATAATAAAGCACTAAAGGAGAGTGGATACAAAAATACCAAAATAGAGTATATTCCAACTACACAAAATAACCCTAATAGGAACAAAAATAGAAATAGTAAAATTATCTGGTATACACCTCCATTTAACAACTCAACTAAAACCAAAATAGGGAATAAATTCCTGAACTTAATAAACACTCATTTCCCCAATAACAGCATACTCCATAAAATTTTCAATAAGAATACACTAAAACTCAGCTATTGTTGTGGTGACAACTTAGAAAAAATCATAAAAAAGCACAACATGAAAATACTAAACACCCCAGTAACCTCAAATTCTAAAAGAACATGCAACTGTAATAACAAATCAAACTGCCCCCTAAATCAAAAGTGCCTATCAACCCAAGTGGTCTATGAGGCATCTATCTCCTCAACTGAAAACCCATCCCAGACTAACTATTATATTGGTCTGGCAGGCAACAACTTCAAGGAAAGATTCTACAACCATAAACTCTCCTTCAACAACCCAGACCATCCTGGGCAAACCGGACTTTCACTACACTACCACAAACTAAAAACCAAAAAAGAAACTCCCATAATAAAGTGGAAAATCTTGAAAAAATCCAGCACCTGCAAATCAATAAACTCTCCATAGATTATGTAGATTATGCTTAAATGAAAAACTGGAAATTATCCGCTTTAAGGACAAAAACAAACTCTTAAATAGAAAACAAGAGACATCTATCAACTGTAAACATAGTAGACTCTACCTCCTTAGCAACCCACATACCCCACCTTAACCCCACACCAACCCTACTTAACTTCAACATAAAATTAACAGTTTTTTTGTTTTTGTTTTTTACAAAAATGAATGATAACAATTACTTAACCCTTCGATCACTACCTTGAACACTTAATTATTAACTGGTACTTAGTCCTTGTCCTTGTCATTGGCAGTGGAATTAAAAAAGCCTACCATCACTTGTCGACTTATTTCGCCCAATGACTTCACAAGTAGCAAGATGGTAATGATGGTGATATTTATCAGTATTACTATTATTATTATTATTATTATTATTATTATTATTATTATTATTATTATTATTATTATTATTATTATTATTATTTTTTAATACTATTATTATTATTATTATTATTATTATTATTATTGTTATTATCATTAATATTCTTACAAACTTGTTATTTCTATTTCTATTTTTATTCTGATTTTATTTATATTTATCTTTATTTTTATTTTATTTTTGATTTTGATTTTTATTAAGGCTTTTACATAAGGCTGTTGTCGCTGCGACTGTCGTGGGTATGGTTGGCGGGCGTTGCCATGGTCATAATCGGTTTTGTTGGTGATAAGACTGGTAACACCAGAAAACTTCTTTTATAAAAGATTCCACTAGTATTGATCTCGGTATAATATAATCACAATTTAAAAAAAATATAATCACAACAAAATTCACTACAAATAATAAACAAAACATTAAAATAAAATAAATAAAATGCAAAAGTAGCAATTAATACCCTAAATTAAAATTATCAAACATTTTTATCCACATGATAATTACTTATTAGAATTAAAATAAAATAAGAATGACGGTTGTAATCATGGTTTTATTCTCATTTTGAATTTGACTCACTCTGGCCGTCGCCCCATCTCCCTCCTCCCGCCCCGGCCGAGATTGTGATCGTCGCAGCACTGACACGTGCAAAACCTCCCACGTAATAATTTGAAACACGACTTGTTGGGGTCCTCCCCCCCCTCCCCTCTCATGTCCCATGTCGCCGTTATAGACAAAGCCCCAACTCTATCCCCCTCCCCCTCCAATGTATTTTCAATTTTCAATCTCCCGTTAAAGTGAACTTAAAATTTTATGCCATTTGAATTCCTTTCGCCGGCCCGATGAATTGGTAGCTATCCGCACCAATGAAACAAAACCTGTTTTGTCGCAACTAATGGAATAAAATCAAAATATATATATATATATATATATATATATATATATATATATATATATATATATATTGACATATAAACGCACTTTAAAAATATCGTTAAAAAAGAAACGCCAATATTTCAAAAACAAAAACAAAAAACAAGAGCGAACACACAGACACAAATAAACTCATCGATCCTACGGTAATTTAACATTTTCATTCGCGTATAATCAGTAGCAGCAGCGTAAACCATCTTCCTACGGTGATAAACAGATACGCGCGAGCGAGAAGCTCGTGCATTTAAAATTACGGGCATCTAAGATGGACAGAAGGTGAAAGGAAAAATAACAACGGATTAATGAAGACGCCGAGACCAGGAGAAATGAAGAAAGTAATTGTCTCTGAAAAGACCTCCACCAAGCAAGGTGTAAAAATGAATCTCTCTTCTCCGAAAGAAGATAGCATGATCGTTGAAAGCAATAAAGCAACGATATGAAAATACATGTAGAAAAAACAAAAGATTCTACTATGAATTGAAGAATTAGTTCCGTTCATTAAATTTACTGCGTCCCACACACAATCTTGCCAGAGTATAAATCAAAACATATTTAACCGTTAATCATGAAAATAAATTTGAAAACAAAAAAAAAAATATTTTTTAAATAAATAAATTACAAAAACGTAAATATTGTTAGAATAAAATAAGATAACAATAGTATTTATATAAAAAATATTAAACAAATATTAGAAAAAAATAAAAAAATAATTGAATACTGCTCTTGACTGTTATCTCCCCCCTCCGAATAAACAAAAAATGTTTTCTTCTTTCTTTTCTCTCTTTTTGCTCTTCTTTTTCTTTTTAATTTTTTTATATGAATATGTGGCACTTCATCGGTGGGTTCAACCATATTATATTCAGATAAAGAAAAAATAATAAATAAATAAATATAAAAATAAAAAAAATGAAAAAATTAATTAAATAAGTAATTAAACTCATAAAAAACAAAACAATCAATATAGTTTTAATTTTATTACATTTGCTGCGGATATTAATATTTACTGCGTTATATGCAATATTGCCACCCCGCGTTTTTTGAAATTTGAAACACCCACCATTTGATAAAGAGGTCTTCCTCGAAATATATTATGGAACACGGTCACACAAATTACATCAGTGTTGAAGTCTTGCCTAATCAAGTAAGATTTGCTATATGAAAAAAAAATATTAAAAAAGTTTTTGAAAAATATATAATTAAAATCACTTGTTTTGTCTTACTTCTCAACGCCGATATATTTCCATTTCTTGCATTGTGATAGCCTTCTGATACCCCCCCTCTCTCTCTCTCTCTCTCTCTCTCTCTCTCTCTCTCTCTCTCTCTATGTATATATATATATATATATATATATATATATATATATAGAAGTATACAGGATAATCTGATAAACTAATAAACGGATCATAATGACTTTTAGAATACATATTCTAGGCAACACAGTGAGTAACATGGGCACATTACTTTTTGTAAATTTTAAGTGGTGCATATACATAAACTTAGGTATATATATATATATATATATATATATATATATATATATATATATATATATATAGTTATACAATATAAACTCCTATACTAATGAAGCGATTATTATGAATTTTAAAACATATTTACGGCAACACGGTGAGTAACATAAGCACATTATATTTATTGTAAACTTTGCCATTTAGGAGGTGTGCCAACTCCAAATCGCATCTGCCCCAAAAAACCTTTAAAATAAGTTAGATACAAAAAAAATGTAGCAGATAAAAATGCTCTAAATCAAATTTTTAGTTATATTAATTAATATATTTTAAAAGGATCGGTGCACGCGCATGAGCGTCAATAATATGTATGTACTTGGTAAAATCCTAAACTATTGAATTTATCATTATAAATTATGGAATATGTATTCTAGGCAACAGGCTGAGTAACGTTGGCAGATTATTTGGGTTTTAAGGCTTTACCATTTAGAAAGTGCCACCAAAACTGTACCATACCCCCCAAAGAAAGAAAAAGACATAAAAATGTAAAACTAATTCTATATTTATTGTTTGCTAACTGTCAGTTAAGTAGATTTCTTTACACTTTTTCATGCTAACATGTCTACCAATGTAGACTCTTGTTTCAAGAAGCTATGCCTTTAAATGTAGCTATTTTTGTTTTCAGCTGTGGGAAACGACTTTAAATTCAAACCCCTATTATTATCGACATTTTTAAATAATATATTTTGAATTTTATATCATGTCTTCGTTAATTTGAAAGTAAAAAAATAGATAAAAAAATTATTCTTACTTAGCACCCACAACCACCCTAAATCCAGGGTAATTCTACGCTCGCTGTCAGTTGTAACAAGTCAACCACTAAATGATATGTATAATCTTCTTTGCTGCGGAGTCCTGTTACGCTTTTTTTATTATCTCATCTATCCACGCGGGGCGCAGAAATACCTGGTTTATACCCAGGCGCGACATTACCCTCTCGGTATGATACACCCGTAGATATTGTCAGATCATTCATATAGGAGAAGGAAAACTCTTATGTAAATCATGTCCTACTGACTTCATACGTCTGGGCACCAAAACACAGGTGAAGGTAGTCCTCTTTATTCCTGATCGAAAACCTTCCTAGACCGGGGAATTCGAACAAAATATCCGGTTTACAAACCTAAAATTGCTTAAGGAGTAGATAGGTTCAGCCTATCGCCCGGTCTTTGCACTCCTTCTTTGTCTATTTGCCATACAATACCTCAAGGACACCCAGTGATTGCCTTGTTTCCTGACTAAGAAAATGAACGACTTCACTCTTTCTTTTCATCTGGGCAACTTGGGGGAAATCTCTTGTCACTTAGTTTCACATTACTGTTATGCTGATTTTTTGTTATTGTTTTTTGGCGATAGTTAGCCGGTGCTTACCGGTGCGTTTTTATTATTTTATTATTTTTATTATATATATATATATATATATATATATATATAATCGAAATAGAAATATATTAGTTATAATTTCAAATATTCTTATTCTGTTCAGGAATTTGTATATGAAAGCTCTCCTTAATATAACCTAATTATTATTGAGCTTAATTTTAACTGCGGTATTGAAACATATACTGGGTATGTAATAATATCTGTTTTACTAAAAGAATATATAGATGGATCTCCCCTACGATAACTCAAGAATTGTATTAGTTTATCATCTGAAAATCACACCCACTAGTCCTGGGTACTGAAGAACGAGGGTTCAGTAATATTTGTATATTACTTTCTTTTTTCTTAGGCTATTTACACCATGGTTTATACGTTCTGGCCTGTTCTGCCGTTGTCGGTTATTGTAAGTAAGTAAACCAATTGACGTCTGTTATTTTGACTCGGCTGTTTATACTGCCAACATTCTGTGTCAATTATATCAGGTCGTCGGACGATAGTCCTAGCTCCACTAAAGACATTTCAGTATGACTTAGTATAACTAGTGCAATCTCTTGACGAAACATCCGGATATATGTGTGACTAATTCTTTTGTCGCTAGCTCCTATCCTGCCTGCTATAGCCAAAATTATATATAATGTATAATGATACCCGGCCAGCTAGTGTGGTGGTCCTCATCAACTTTTCCGGAAGTTCGGGTCTGATCTTTCCGTCCGCAGACACCACTGACTGTTTCAATTTTTTTAGTCGCATGAGTTCAAGGCTAATTTGCTTATGTTAGTCACAATATCGGGTGGCAGAGTTCTAAGGACGATTATGAATTTTTACTTTCGTCGTTACCTGCCTGATGTGTAACTGGGATTCTATGATAGTGAACCATCTCGCTACGTTAGGTATCATGAATTGGAGTGGATTGACGCTAACTAGTTGCGCCTCCATATTTGTTTATTTAATTCGCTATGAAGAAGCAGAAGAAACATGCGGAAAAAGCAGAAAGAGACAGGAGATAATCAGACAAAAAATGGTGATAATAATAAACTCAG
The DNA here is from genome assembly GCA_963556195.1 of Sepiola atlantica. Taxonomy (NCBI): domain Eukaryota; kingdom Metazoa; phylum Mollusca; class Cephalopoda; order Sepiida; family Sepiolidae; genus Sepiola; species Sepiola atlantica. The sequence goes on from OY744517.1 coordinate 213,769,451, forward strand.
TTGTAAGATGTATATATGGCATAATCACGTTGACACACCGGTTCCCGCTAAGTCACATAAGTTAAGCGACGTTGAGCCTGGCCAGTACTAGATGGGTGAACATTTGGGAATATCACTCGCTGTATGTGGACACCTAGCTATAGGCAAATAGCGTCGCTAACCCGCAGTACCTAGTGTGACGATTATGACAAAGAAACCTTGAGTTTAAGGTGGACGGAAACCAGGGAGGGGTTCTTCCCCCGGAAGTGAAAAAACACCCTAATGGTAAGATGTAATCTTTTCTCTGTTTTTCTTTTTGTTCATTTATGTTCTCACTTCTCCTGTATCACAAATCTGTAGCTTGGTTTTCTTTTGTTATCTTTTATCACCTTGCTTCGTATATTACACAAATCTGTTTTTTTTTTGTTATTTTCTTCACGTTGCTTCGTATATTACACAAATTTGTTGTTTTTTTTGGTTATTTTCTTCACGTTGCTTCGTGTATTACACAAATCTGTTTTTTTTGTTGTTATTTTCTTCAGGTTGCTTCGTGTATTACACAAATCTGTTTTTTGTTGTTGTTATTTTCTTCAGGTTGCTTCGTGTATTACACAAATCTGTTTTTGTTGTTGTTATTTTCTTCAGGTTGCTTCGTGTATTACACAAATCTGTTTTTTTTGTTATTTTTTTCAGGTTGCTTCGTGTATTACACAAATCTGTTTTTTTGTTGTTATTTTCTTCAGGTTGCTTCGTGTATTACACAAATCTGTTTTTTTGTTATTTTCTTCACGTTGCTTCGTGTATTACACAAATCTGTTTTTCTTTTGTTATTTTCTTCAGGTTGCTTCGTGTATTACACAAATCTGTGTTTTTTTGTTGTTATTTTCTTCAGGTTGCTTCGTGTATTATACAAATCTGTTTTTTGTTATTTTCTTCGGGTTGCTTCGTGTATTACACAAATCTGTTTTTTTGTTATTTTCTTAACGTTGCTTCGTGTATTACACAAATCTGTTTTTTTTTGTTGTTATTTTCTTCAGGTTGCTTCGTGTATTACACAAATCTGTTTTTTTTGTTGTTATTTTCTTCAGGTTGCTTCGTGTATTACACAAATCTGTTTTTTTGTTGTTATTTTCTTCAGGTTGCTTCGTGTATTACACAAATCTGTTTTTATGGTGTTATTTTCTTCAGGTTGCTTCGTGTATTACACAAATCTGTTTTTTTTTGTTATTTTCTTAACGTTGCTTCCTGTATTACACAAATCTGTTTTTCTTTTGTTGTTTTCTTCACGTTGCTTCGTGTATTACACAAATCTGTTTTTTTTTGTAATTTTCTTCACGTTGATTCGTGTATTACACAAATCTGTTTTTTTTTGTTATTTTCTTCACGTTGCTTCGTGTATTACACAAATCTGTTTTTTTTTGTTATTTTCTTAACGTTGCTTCGTGTATTACACAAATCTGTTTTTTTGTTATTTTCTTCACGTTGATTCGTGTATTACACAAATCTGTTTTTTTTTGTTATTTTCTTCACGTTGCTTCGTGTATTACACAAATCTGTTTTTTTTTGTTATTTTCTTCAGGTTGCTTCGTGTATTATACAAATCTGTTTTTTTGTTATTTTCTTCGGGTTGCTTCGTGTATTACACAAATCTGTTTTTTTTTGTTATTTTCTTAACGTTGCTTCGTGTATTACACAAATCTGTTTTTTTTGGTTATTTTCTTCACGTTGATTCGTGTATTACACAAATCTGTTTTTTTTGTTATTTTCTTCACGTTGATTCGTGTATTACACAAATCTGTTTTTTTTTAATTTTCTTCAGGTTGCTTCGTGTATTACACAAATCTGTTTTTTTTGTTATTTTCTTCACGTTGCTTCGTCTATTACACAAATCTGTTCTTTTTGTTATTTTCTTCGGGTTGCTTCGTGTATTACACAAATCTGTTTTTTTTGTTATTTTCTTAACGTTGCTTCGTGTATTACACAAATCTGTTTTTTTTTTGTTATTTTCTCTACGTTGATTCGTGTATTACACAAATCAATTTTTTTTGGTTATTTTCTTCACGTTGCTTCGTGTATTACACAAATCTGTTTTTTGTTGTTATTTTCTTCAGATTGCTTCGTGTATTACACAAATCTGTTTTTTTTTGTTATTTTCTTCACGTTGCTTGGTGTATTATACAAATCTGTTTTTCTTTTGTTATTTTCTTCATGTTGCTTCGTGTATTACACAAATCTGTTTTTTTTGTTATTTTCTTCGGGTTGCTTCGTGTATTACACTAATCTGTTTTTTTGGTTATTTTCTTAACGTTGCTTCGTGTATTACACAAATATGTTTTTTTTGGTTATTTTCTTCACGTTGCTTCGTGTATTACACAAATCTGTTTTTTTTTGTTATTTTCTTCACGTTGATTCGTGTATTACACAAATCTGTTTTTTTTTGTTATTTTCTTCAGGTTGCTTCGTGTATTACACAAATCTGTTTTTTTTTGTTATTTTCTTCACATTGATTCGTGTATTACACAAATCTGTTTTTCTTTTGTTATTTTCTTCACGTTGATTCGTGTATTACACAAATCAGTTTTTTTTTGTTATTTTTTTCACGTTGCTTCGTGTATTACACAAATCTGTTTTTTTTGTTATTTTCTTCAGGTGCTTCGTGTATTACACAAATCTGTTTTTTTTGTTGTTATTTTCTTCAGGTTGCTTCGTGTATTACACAAATCTGTTTTTTTTTGGTTATTTTCTTCACGTTGATTCGTGTATTACACAAATCTGTTTTTTTTGTTATTTTCTTCACGTTGATTCGTGTATTACACAAATCTGTTTTTTTTTTTGTTATTTTCTTCACGTTGCTTCGTGTATTATACAAATCTGTTTTTCTTTTGTTATTTTCTTCACGTTGCTTCGTGTATTACACAAATCTGTTTTTTTTTGTTATTTTCTTCGGGTTGCTTCGTGTATTACACAAATCTGTTTTTTTTTGTTATTTTCTTAACGTTGCTTCGTGTATTACACAAATCTGTTTTTTTGGTTATTTTCTTCACGTTGATTCGTGTATTACACAAATCTGTTTTTTTTTTGTTATTTTCTTCACGTTGATTCGTGTATTACACAAATCTGTTTCTTTTTGTTATTTTCTTCAGGTTGCTTCGTGTATTACACAAATCTGTTTTCTTTGTTATTTTCTTCACATTGATTCGTGTATTACACAAATATGTTTTTCTTTTGTTATTTTCTTCACGTTGATTCGTGTGGATCACAAATCTGTTTTTTTGTTGTTATTTTCTTCACGTTGATTCGTGTAGTACACAAATCTGTTTTTTTTTTATTTTCTTCACGTTGCTTCGTGTATTACACAAATCTGTTTTTTTTTTGTTATTTTCTTAACGTTGCTTCGTGTATTACACACATCTGTTTTTCTTTTGTTATTTTCTTCAGGTTGCTTCGTGTATTACACAAATCTGTTTTTTTGTTATTTTCTTCAGGTTGCTTCGTGTATTACACAAATCTGTTTTTTGTTATTTTCTTGAGGTAGCGTCGTGTATTACACAAATCTGTTTTTTTGTTATTTTCTTAACGTTGTTTCCTGTATTACACAAATCTGTTTTTTTTTGTTATTTTCTTCAGGTTGCTTCGTGTATTATACAAATCTGTTTTTTTTTGTTATTTTCTTCACATTGATTCGTGTATTACACAAATCTGTTTTTCTTTTGTTATTTTCTTCACGTTGCTTCGTGTATTACACAAATCTGTTTTTTTGTTGTTATTTTCTTCCGATTGCTTCGTGTATTACACAAATCTGTTTTTTTTTGTTATTTTCTTCACGTTGCTTCGTGTATTACACACATCTGTTTTTCTTTTGTTATTTTCTTCACGTTGCTTCGTGTATTACACAAATCTGTTTTTTTTGTTATTTTCTTCAGGTTGCTCCGTGTATTACACAAATCTGTTTTTTTTGTAATTTTCTTCACATTGATTCGTGTATTACACAAATCTGTTTTTCTTTTGTTATTTTCTTCACGTTGATTCGTGTATTACACAAATCTGTTTTTTTGTTGTAATTTTCTTCACGTTGCTTCGTGTATTACACAAATCTGTTTTTTTGTTGTAATTTTCTTCAGATTGCTTCGTGTATTACACAAATCTGTTTTTTTTGTTATTTTCTTAACGTTGCTTCGTGTATTACACACATCTGTTTTTCTTTTGTTATTTTCTTCACGTTGATTCGTGTATTACAAAAATCTGTTTTTTTTTGTTATTTTCTTCAGGTTGCTTCGTGTATTACACAAATCTGTTTTTTGTTATTTTCTTGAGGTTGCGTCGTGTATTACACAAATCTGTTTTTTTGTTATTTTCTTAACGTTGTTTCCTGTATTACAAAAATCTGTTTTTTTTTGTTATTTTCTTCACGTTGCTTCGTGTATTACACAAATCTGTTTTTTTTTGTTATTTTCTTCACGTTGATTCGTGTATTACACAAATCTGTTTTTTTTTTGTTATTTTCTTCACGTTGATTCGTGTATTACACAAATCTTTTTTTTTTGTTATTTTCTTCACGTTGATTCGTGTATTACACAAATCTGTTTTTTTTTGTTATTTTCTCCAGGTTGCTTCGTGTATTACACAAATCTGTTTTTTTGTTGTTGTTATTTTCTTCAGGTTGCTTCGTGTATTACACAAATCTGTTTTTTTTGTTGTTATTTTCTTCAGGTTGCTTCGTGTATTACACAAATCTGTTTTTTTTGTTGTTATTTTCTTCAGGTTTCTTCGTGTATTACACAAATCTGTTTTTTTTTGTTATTTTCTTAACGTTGCTTCGTGTATTACACAAATCTGTTTTTTTTGTTATTTTCTTCACGTTGATTCGTGTATTACACAAATCTGTTTTTCTTTTCTTATTTTCTTCACGTTGCTTCGTGTATTACACAAATCTGTTTTTTTGGTTATTTTCTTCACGTTGCTTCGTGTATTACACAAATCTGTTTTTTTTGTTATTTTCTTCACGTTGCTTCGTGTATTATACAATCTGTTTTTCTTTTGTTATTTTCTTCACGTTGCTTCGTCTATTACACAAATCTGTTTTTTTTGTTATTTTCTTCGGGTTGCTTCGTGTATTACACAAATCTGCTTTTTTTGTTATTTTCTTAACGTTGCTTCGTGTATTACACAAATCTGTTTTTTTTTGTTATTTTCTTCACGTTGATTCGTGTATTACACAAATCTGTTTTTTTTGGTTATTTTCTTCACATTGATTCGTGTATTACACAAAGCTGTTTTTTTTGTTATTTTCTTCAGGTGCTTCGTTTATTACACAAATCTGTTTTTTGTTGTTATTTTCTTCAGATTGCTTCGTGTATTACACAAATCTGTTTTTCTTTTGTTATTTTCTTCACGTTGATTCGTGTATTACACAAATCTGTTTTTCTTTTGTTATTTTCTTCACGTTGCTTCGTGTATTACACAAATCTGTTTTTTTTTGTTATTTTCTTCACGTTGCTTCGTGTATTATACAAATCTGTTTTTCTTTTGTTATTTTCTTCACGTTGCTTCGTGTATTACACAAATCTGTTTTTTTTGTTATTTTCTTCGGGTTGCTTCGTGTATTACACAAATCTGTTTTTTTGGTTATTTTCTTAACGTTGCTTCGTGTATTACACAAATCTGTTTTTTTTTGTTATTTTCTTCACGTTGATTCGTGTATTACACAAATCTGTTTTTTTTTGTTATTTTCTTCACGTTGATTCGTGTATTACACAAATCTGTTTTTTTTGTTATTTTCTTAACGTTGCTTCGTGTATTATACAATCTGTTTTTTTTTGTTATTTTCTTCACATTGATTCGTGTATTACACAAATCTGTTTTTCTTTTGTTATTTTCTTCACGTTGCTTCGTGTATTACACAAATCTGTTTTTTTTTGTTATTTTCTTCACGTTGATTCGTGTATTACACAAATCTGTTTTTTTTGTTATTTTCTTCAGGTTGCTTCGTGTATTACACAAATCTGTTTTTTTTGTTATTTTCTTCACGTTACTTCGTATATTACAAAAATCTGTATTTTTGTTATTTTCTTCACGTTGCTTTGTGTATTACACAAATCTGTTTTTTTTGTTATTTTCTTCACGTTGCTTCGTGTATTACAAAAATCTGTATTTTTGTTATTTTCTTCACGTTGCTTCGTGTATTACACAAATCTGTATTTTTTTGTTATTTACTTCATGTTGATTCGTGTATTACACAAATCTGTTTGTTGTTGTTATTTTCTTCAGGTTGCTTCGTGTATTACACAAATCTGTTTTTCTTTTGTTATTTTCTTCACGTTGATTCGTGTATTACACAAATCTGTTTTTCTTTTGTTATTTTCTTCACGTTGCTTCGTGTATTACACAAATCTGTTTTTTTTTGTTATTTTCTTCACGTTGCTTCGTGTATTATACAAATCTGTTTTTCTTTTGTTATTTTCTTCACGTTGCTTCGTGTATTACACAAATCTGTTTTTTTTGTTATTTTCTTCGGGTTGCTTCGTGTATTACACAAATCTGTTTTTTTGGTTATTTTCTTAACGTTGCTTCGTGTATTACACAAATCTGTTTTTTTGGTTATTTTCTTCACGTTGATTCGTGTATTACACAAATCTGTTTTTTTTGTTATTTTCTTAACGTTGCTTCGTGTATTATACAATCTGTTTTTTTTTGTTATTTTCTTCACATTGATTCGTGTATTACACAAATCTGTTTTTCTTTTGTTATTTTCTTCACGTTGCTTCGTGTATTACACAAATCTGTTTTTTTTTGTTATTTTCTTCACGTTGATTCGTGTATTACACAAATCTGTTTTTTTTGTTATTTTCTTCAGGTTGCTTCGTGTATTACACAAATCTGTTTTTTTTGTTATTTTCTTCACGTTACTTCGTATATTACAAAAATCTGTATTTTTGTTATTTTCTTCACGTTGCTTTGTGTATTACACAAATCTGTTTTTTTTGTTATTTTCTTCACGTTGCTTCGTGTATTACAAAAATCTGTATTTTTGTTATTTTCTTCACGTTGCTTCGTGTATTACACAAATCTGTATTTTTTTGTTATTTACTTCATGTTGATTCGTGTATTACACAAATCTGTTTGTTGTTGTTATTTTCTTCAGGTTGCTTCGTGTATTACACAAATCTGTTTTTCTTTTGTTATTTTCTTCACGTTGATTCGTGTATTACACAAATCTGTTTTTCTTTTGTTATTTTCTTCACGTTGCTTCGTGTATTACACAAATCTGTTTGTTGTTGTTATTTTCTTCAGGTTGCTTCGTGTATTACACAAATCTTTTTTTTTTTGTTATTTTCTTCACGTTGATTCGTGTATTACACAAATCTGTTTTTTTTTGTTATTTTCTTCAGGTTGCTTCGTGTATTACACAAATCTGTTTTTTTTGTTATTTTCTTCACGTTGCTTCGTGTATTACACAAATCTGTTTTTTTTTTGTTATTTTCTTAACGTTGCTTCGTGTATTATACAAATCTGTTTTTTTTGTTATTTTCTTCACATTGATTCGTGTATTACACAAATCTGTTTTTCTTTTGTTATTTTCTTCACGTTGCTTCGTGTATTACACAAATCTGTTTTTTTTTGTTATTTTCTTCACGTTGATTCGTGTATTACACAAATCTGTTTTTTTTGTTATTTTCTTCAGGTTGCTTCGTGTATTACACAAATCTGTTTTTTTGTTATTTTCTTCACGTTGCTTCGTGTATTACACAAATCTGTTTTTTTTTGTTATTTTCTTAACGTTGCTTCGTGTATTACACAAATCTGTTTTTTTTGTTATTTTCTTCACGTTGATTCGTGTATTACACAAATCTGTTTTTCTTTTCTTATTTTCTTCACGTTGCTTCGTGTATTACACAAATCTGTTTTTTTTTGTTATTTTCTTCACGTTGCTTCGTGTATTATACAAATCTGTTTTTCTTTTGTTATTTTCTTCACGTTGCTTCGTGTATTACACAAATCTGTTTTTTTTGTTATTTTCTTCGGGTTGCTTCGTGTATTACACAAATCTGTTTTTTTGGTTATTTTCTTAACGTTGCTTCGTGTATTACACAAATCTGTTTTTTTGGTTATTTTCTTCACGTTGATTCGTGTATTACACAAATCTGTTTTTTTTGTTATTTTCTTAACGTTGCTTCGTGTATTATACAATCTGTTTTTTTTTGTTATTTTCTTCACATTGATTCGTGTATTACACAAATCTGTTTTTCTTTTGTTATTTTCTTCACGTTGCTTCGTGTATTACACAAATCTGTTTTTTTTTGTTATTTTCTTCACGTTGATTCGTGTATTACACAAATCTGTTTTTTTTGTTATTTTCTTCAGGTTGCTTCGTGTATTACACAAATCTGTTTTTTTTGTTATTTTCTTCACGTTACTTCGTATATTACAAAAATCTGTATTTTTGTTATTTTCTTCACGTTGCTTTGTGTATTACACAAATCTGTTTTTTTTGTTATTTTCTTCACGTTGCTTCGTGTATTACAAAAATCTGTATTTTTGTTATTTTCTTCACGTTGCTTCGTGTATTACACAAATCTGTATTTTTTTGTTATTTACTTCATGTTGATTCGTGTATTACACAAATCTGTTTGTTGTTGTTATTTTCTTCAGGTTGCTTCGTGTATTACACAAATCTGTTTTTCTTTTGTTATTTTCTTCACGTTGATTCGTGTATTACACAAATCTGTTTTTCTTTTGTTATTTTCTTCACGTTGCTTCGTGTATTACACAAATCTGTTTGTTGTTGTTATTTTCTTCAGGTTGCTTCGTGTATTACACAAATCTTTTTTTTTTTGTTATTTTCTTCACGTTGATTCGTGTATTACACAAATCTGTTTTTTTTTGTTATTTTCTTCAGGTTGCTTCGTGTATTACACAAATCTGTTTTTTTTGTTATTTTCTTCACGTTGCTTCGTGTATTACACAAATCTGTTTTTTTTTTGTTATTTTCTTAACGTTGCTTCGTGTATTATACAAATCTGTTTTTTTTGTTATTTTCTTCACATTGATTCGTGTATTACACAAATCTGTTTTTCTTTTGTTATTTTCTTCACGTTGCTTCGTGTATTACACAAATCTGTTTTTTTTTGTTATTTTCTTCACGTTGATTCGTGTATTACACAAATCTGTTTTTTTTGTTATTTTCTTCAGGTTGCTTCGTGTATTACACAAATCTGTTTTTTTGTTATTTTCTTCACGTTGCTTCGTGTATTACACAAATCTGTTTTTTTTTGTTATTTTCTTAACGTTGCTTCGTGTATTACACAAATCTGTTTTTTTTGTTATTTTCTTCACGTTGATTCGTGTATTACACAAATCTGTTTTTCTTTTCTTATTTTCTTCACGTTGCTTCGTGTATTACACAAATCTGTTTTTTTTTTGTTATTTTCTTAACGTTGCTTCGTGTATTACACAAATCTGTTTTTTTGTTATTTTCTTCACGTTGATTCGTGTATTACACAAATCTGTTTTTTTGGTTATTTTCTTCACGTTGCTTCGTGTATTACACAAATCTGTTTTTTTTGTTATTTTCTTCACGTTGCTTCGTGTATTATACAATCTGTTTTTCTTTTGTTATTTTCTTCACGTTGCTTCGTCTATTACACAAATCTGTTTTTTTTGTTATTTTTTTCGGGTTGCTTCGTGTATTACACAAATCTGCTTTTTTTGTTATTTTCTTAACGTTGCTTCGTGTATTACACAAATCTGTTTTTTTTGGTTATTTTCTTCACATTGATTCGTGTATTACACAAAGCTGTTTTTTTTGTTATTTTCTTCAGGTGCTTCGTTTATTACACAAATCTGTTTTTTGTTGTTATTTTCTTCAGATTGCTTCGTGTATTACACAAATCTGTTTTTCTTTTGTTATTTTCTTCACGTTGATTCGTGTATTACACAAATCTGTTTTTCTTTTGTTATTTTCTTCACGTTGCTTCGTGTATTACACAAATCTGTTTTTTTTGTTATTTTCTTCACGTTGCTTCGTGTATTATACAAATCTGTTTTTCTTTTGTTATTTTCTTCACGTTGCTTCGTGTATTACACAAATCTGTTTTTTTTGTTATTTTCTTCGGGTTGCTTCGTGTATTACACAAATCTTTTTTTTTGGTTATTTTCTTAACGTTGCTTCGTGTATTACACAAATCTGTTTTTTTTTGTTATTTTCTTCACGTTGATTCGTGTATTACACAAATCTGTTTTTTTTTGTTATTTTCTTCACGTTGATTCGTGTATTACACAAATCTGTTTTTTTTGTTATTTTCTTAACGTTGCTTCGTGTATTATACAATCTGTTTTTTTTTGTTATTTTCTTCACATTGATTCGTGTATTACACAAATCTGTTTTTCTTTTGTTATTTTCTTCACGTTGCTTCGTGTATTACACAAATCTGTTTTTTTTTGTTATTTTCTTCACGTTGATTCGTGTATTACACAAATCTGTTTTTTTTGTTATTTTCTTCAGGTTGCTTCGTGTATTACACAAATCTGTTTTTTTTGTTATTTTCTTCACGTTACTTCGTATATTACAAAAATCTGTATTTTTGTTATTTTCTTCACGTTGCTTTGTGTATTACACAAATCTGTTTTTTTTGTTATTTTCTTCACGTTGCTTCGTGTATTACAAAAATCTGTATTTTTGTTATTTTCTTCACGTTGCTTCGTGTATTACACAAATCTGTATTTTTTTGTTATTTTCTTCATGTTGATTCGTGTATTACACAAATCTGTTTGTTGTTGTTATTTTCTTCAGGTTGCTTCGTGTATTACACAAATCTGTTTTTCTTTTGTTATTTTCTTCACGTTGATTCGTGTATTACACAAATCTGTTTTTCTTTTGTTATTTTCTTCACGTTGCTTCGTGTATTACACAAATCTGTTTTTTTTGTTATTTTCTTCACGTTGCTTCGTGTATTATACAAATCTGTTTTTCTTTTGTTATTTTCTTCACGTTGCTTCCTGTATTACACAAATCTGTTTTTTTTGTTATTTTCTTCGGGTTGCTTCGTGTATTACACAAATCTGTTTTTTTGGTTATTTTCTTAACGTTGCTTCGTGTATTACACAAATCTGTTTTTTTGGTTATTTTCTTCACGTTGATTCGTGTATTACACAAATCTTTTTTTTTTGTTATTTTCTTCACGTTGATTCGTGTATTACACAAATCTGTTTTTTTTTGTTATTTTCTTCAGGTTGCTTCGTGTATTACACAAATCTGTTTTTTTTTGTTATTTTCTTCACGTTGCTTCGTGTATTACACAAATCTGTTTTTTTTTTGTTATTTTCTTAACGTTGCTTCGTGTATTATACAAATCTGTTTTTTTTGTTATTTTCTTCACATTGATTCGTGTATTACACAAATCTGTTTTTCTTTTGTTATTTTCTTCACGTTGCTTCGTGTATTACACAAATCTGTTTTTTTTTGTTATTTTCTTCACGTTGATTCGTGTATTACACAAATCTGTTTTTTTTGTTATTTTCTTCAGGTTGCTTCGTGTATTACACAAATCTGTTTTTTTGTTATTTTCTTCACGTTGCTTCGTATATTACAAAAATCTGTATTTTTGTTATTTTCTTCACGTTGCTTCGTGTATTACACAAATCTGTTTTTTTTTGTTATTTTCTTCACGTTGCTTCGTGTATTACAAAAATCTGTATTTTTGTTATTTTCTTCACGTTGCTTCGTGTATTACACAAATCTGTTTTTTTGGTTATTTTCTTCACGTTGATTCGTGTATTACACAAATCTGTTTGTTGTTGTTATTTTCTTCAGGTTGCTTCGTGTATTACACAAATCTGTTTTTTTTTGTTATTTTCTTCACGTTGCTTCGTGTATTACAAATATCTTTATTTTTGTTATTTTCTTCACGTTGCTTCGTGTATTACACAAATCTGTTTTTTTTTTGTTATTTTCTTCACGTTGCTTCGTGTATTACACAAATCTGTTTTTTTTTTGTTATTTTCTTCACGTTGCTTCGTGTATTACACAGATCTGTTTTTTTGTTATTTTCTCTACGTTGCTTCGTGTATTACAGAAATCTGTTTTTTTTTTGTTATTTTCTTCAGGTTGCTTCGTGTATTATACAAATCTGTTTTTTTTTTGTTATTTTCTTCACATTGATTCGTGTATTACACAAATCTGTTTTTTTTGTTATTTTCTTCACGTTGCTTCGTGTATTACACAAATCTGTTTTTTTTTGTTATTTTCTTCACGTTGATTCGTGTATTACACAAATCTGTTTTTTTTGTTATTTTCTTCAGGTTGCTTCGTGTATTACACAAATCTGTTTTTTTTTGTTATTTTCTTCACGTTGCTTCGTATATTACAAAAATCTGTATGTTTGTTATTTTCTTCACGTTGCTTCGTGTATTACACAAATCTGTTTTTTTTGTTATTTTCTTGACGTTGCTTCGTGTATTACACAAATCTGTTTTTTTTTGTTATTTTCTTCACGTTGCTTCGTGTATTACACAAATCTGTTTTTTTGTTATTTTCTTCACGTTGCTTCGTGTATTACACAGATCTGTTTTTTTTGTTATTTTCTCTACGTTGCTTCGTGTATTACACAAATCTGTTTTATTTTTGTTATTTCTTTCACGTTGCTTCGTGTATTACACAAATATGTTTCTTTTGCTTTGTTTCGTGTAAAATATTATTGTTATTGTTTGTGTTGCACACACACCATCTGTGTATGTTTTTTATGGTGATTATTGAGGATCAAATTTTCACCTGATTTCGTCGACGGTGGATAATTTATAGAAAACAAACAACGCTGTGTTTGTATTAAAACAAAGAAAGTTTGGTTAGAGATGTTGTGTGTAAAGTTTATTAAAAAAATTTTTCTGGTACTTGTTTAAATGTAGTTTAGCATGTATGTGGGTGTGGCTGCTTGTTTGTTTAGACTATTTTGTGTGTATATGAGTTTATACTTCTTTTCGTTGGCTGTAACAGTAAAATGAGGTACAACAACTAAAGTTCAACCATTCCTCATCGGTAACAACGTGGTAGTGTCAGGGCTATTCGGCTAACCCTAACCCTAACCCTAACCCTAGACGTCTAGAAACAGTCGTCCTCAGAATACGTCGTCTTCTGTGTTTTCTCTTTTTAAAAAATATTCTTATCTCTTTGTTTTTTTCTGGGGATAGGGCATCCTACCGGATGCCAGATATTCACCGGCTATTTCAGACACTCCAGCCGAGAGATAATTTTAAAATTCTAACCGTCCCTTTAAGTGCAATTGTTTGTATTTCTCTTGCACTCGGTTCACCTGGTATATCTGCCAGATAGTTTTTGAAATTCTTTTTCATTAGTCCTGTTGCTCCTATAATTAATGGGATGATGGAGATTTTCCTAAGATTCTAGTTTCTTTTCATGTCGTAGATAAGACCTTGGTATTTCGTAATCTTTTCCTTTTAAGCTCTGTTTAATCGTCTCTGCCTCTTTGTGTGGCATGCAAAGGCGTGTCAGGTGTGGAAGCGCAAATCGGATGAGTGAAACTGACAATGTTACTTCTGCGAAAATTCTGTGTGTGTTCTCGACCAAACCTTCCCCAACTTCGCATGAAATGGCTGATCCTTGCTTCTATCGCTGTCGGTGGTAAAACCTGTGATCCTGCAGGTTAATGAATAGCTGTGACCAACCAGGCGGACTTCATGCAGATCAGGCAATGCTGATGCACATTTTTTGTTTACTCTATGCAGAAGTCTGACTCTTCAGTGTGGCACAGATAGTGGTTCTGAAACACAGTTCCTTGTTTTGATAGGATATTGACAACAGTCGCCTCTTTGGTAATAGACCTTATAATGATATAAAATGACAATGGAGAAAAATGAATAAAAACAAATGTTATGAATGAAAGTCTGACTCGTTTAACATCATCATCATCATCATCATCATCATCATCATCATCATCATCATCATCACCATCATCATCATCATCATCAGCAGCAGCAGCAGCAGCAGCAGCAGCAGCAGTAGTAGTTGTAGTCTTACGTGTAGCATAGATAATGGTTCTGTAACGTGGTTCCTGGTTTGGATAGGATAATGACGATGGTCGCGTCTTTGGCAATATCCTAAGACACACGCTGACAATTGAATGTTATAACGTGGCGAAGGAGAAAAATGCATAAAATCATTAATGTTATGAATGAAAGGGTCACCATTTAGCAAGTCTTAAATTCATCAACCGGCTGTTATGAATGAAAGAGAGAAAACATAGATAAACGAACAAAACATATTCATATATTAACAATTTTACAGTGACCTCAAATATATTTTGAGTGATTCAATTGTTCGTTTAGAAAGGTTAAAAGTTCTTGTATTTGTTAGAGTGTTCTAATGTGTAAGACACAAGTGTTAAAAGTGTGAATGTTTATATGTTTGTTTTCTGTTTTTTATTTTCATTTTCATTTTCTGTCATTTGCTGGAGACGGTGCATTCTTCCAAATGCCATACGATAACCCGCTATTTACAGACTCCAACCGAGAGCTCTTTTCAGGATTCTGGCTGTTCCCATGAGTGCAGTTGTTTGGATTTCTCTTGCACTTGGTTCACCAGGTATACTTGCTAAATACTTTTTCAAGTTCTTCTTCATGAGTCCAGTGGCTCCTATGATAACTGGAATGATGGAGATCTCTTTGAGATTCTAGTTTTTTTTCTTCATATCATAAATTAGACCTTGATAGTTTGTTATTTTCTCCCTTTCAGCTCTGTTTAGGCCCCCATCAGTAGGGACACTGACCTCGACCAAAGTTGCCCCCTCTCTCTCTCTCTCTCTCTCTCTCTCTCTCCTCTCTTGTTCCATATGACAATGTCAGGTTAGACAGCTGCGTTTTCCAGATCGGTAGCTGTGGGGATTTCATGGTCATAATGGATGGTGTATACCTCATTCCCCACAGTTCTCTCATGTAGATGTTCCCAGGACGTGCTGATACACTTAATATTCATTTTCTTACAGATAGTCCAGTGGAGGTACCTGCACATTCCATTTTCTGTCAGTGTGAATATGCGTGTGTGAGAAATAGTCAGTGTGGCATTTTGTGTGTATTTGATTGCCTTTTTTGACAATGTGTGAATATGTAAGCACTTGTGTAAGTTGAGTAATCATTTGCTTATGCGGTCATCGTAAATGTGTGAATATGTGTGTGAGTTCAGAAAACATTGTGCGTATTCGGTTTTTGTCAGTGTTTGAAAATATTGCTGTTTGTTTGTGCGACAACATGTGTGTGTGTAAATGGAGTAGTCGTTTGCTTCTTCTGTGTGCGTGAATTGAGTATTCATTTTGCCTCCGATAGCTTCGAAATGCGGGAGGGGGGGGGGCGAAATGTTGTCGGGTTAGGGTTAGGGTTCTGTTTTTTTTTCGGACTCCGTTGTACTCTAACAATTCTTTGGGTCTTTGTTTGTCCGTTTTTTATCAGTACTTGACATTTAACACTGTCTCGCTAACATAATTGTTTCGAACGGACAGGAATCATTTTCATTAGTTGAAAATGTTGAGTTCGCACATTTATATGAAATCGTACTGTCTTTATTTGAGATACGGCGAAAATGAAAGAGACAAGCTAAATGGACGGAGTAAGAAAGAGAGTAGATTATAGAAGTAGAATCATATCGAAGTAGCGGCAACGTGGGTGTCTCAGTCTGAAAAACTATTTTTAGCGGTTGTTTATATTGGAACCAATCAACTCTCCAAGGATTCCATAGATGCCGTTTCAAACGAGCGGGAATCCTTTTCAGTAATTGAGACTCTACGACTTCGTACATACATGAAGCTAATGTTTTTATTTCAGGTCTCCATGCTGCGATTGCACAGAGCAATTGATTTAAGTGCGTGCCGTTTACACTCTATACAGAAAGAGGAAAAAAGCGGAAACAAAAGAAAGGGAAGGATAAGCTAAACGCACGGAGAAAGAAATAGAGTAGCTTATACAAGTTATTATGTTTCACATTCGCTCGTCTCGCACGCTGATTTACTAATAGACCACACATCTATAAGTTTTTTGGCTCTTGTATAGATCGAGTACCCAGCCGAAATTTATTTTAGAAGAGTTCCAATGGTGTAAGAAGGGGCAGACAAATCTTCATTTTTTTTAAATACATAATTTCACGCCGTAAATATAATACCGACCGTATTCCACGACAACTTTGGGTTTTTGGTGGCTATGAAAAGGACACTAAATCGGATTTTTTAGTGACGATCCCGTCCAGAGACGCCGCCACATTAATCCCAATAATAAAAAAATATCTGCGATAATTTAATATTTTAAACTATAAAAAAATAAAAAATCTGTTAATCAAAACAATAGGACTGTTCGTTTTGCTGGTTTTGAAATGAAAAAATATACTGTTGATTTTCCCAAATTCTATTTTCTTCAATAAATGTTCTATCAATATACTGTTGATTTTCTCAAATTGTTATTTCTTCGAAAAATGTTCTATTAATATTCAATTAATAATAATTGCATGACTTCTTATTTAAGAAATGGATATTTTCCATTTTCGGAGACATTGCGTACTAAACAAAGAGAGTTATCTGCCCCTTGCACCATTGGAACTCTTCTAAAATTAATTTCGCCGTATACAAGAGCCGTTTTTTTTTAAATAGAAAATAAATACTTTATATTGGCATTTATTTATTAATTAATAAATACTGAAAATTTAATTAAGATCGGATGGTTATCTTTTTTCTGTTAAAGATTCACAATAAATATGCGAAACACTAAAAACGGAAGAAAATTATTAAATGTATTTTGGTTTGGCTTAAAACTAAACAGAATATCTCTTGGCGACTGTTTTTAATATTAATTAAAATAATCGATACTTGGGACTGATTAAGTACTGAAATCATCTGGATACCTATTCCTTACAATCACCCAACATCTGCTACTCTCTCTAAGTTTAGTGTTTTCGTAAATTAAGATTCTTTATTATTTTTGTTGTTAAATGATTTTGTTTTGTTTTTTTCTTGATTCATTTAAAATTTTGGAGAATTTTTTTTTAATATCTTTTTCAAAGTTTTCTTTTTTATTTACGAATTTCCAATAAATGTGTGAAGCATCAAAAACGAAAGAAAACAAGTTTATAAAACGGAGACGATAGAAATTTATTCACGTAGATTGGTTAGGTTCTTGACTTTAAAATAATAAGAATATCGTTTTAAATATTAAGTAGAAGTATCACTTACCTCTCAGAATCGAGTGAGTATTGAACAATACCACCATTATTATTATAAGTACTATTCCACATGATCCAAGAAAAATCTTTTTCCCAAATAAAATAATCATTTTTAACTCCTGTCCGTTTTTTTTTTCATTTATGCTGATGTGACAATTTTAGTTTTCATAACTTCACACGAGTCAACAGCAAACGTACACATTCGACACTCTCGCAAATCGCCTCTAACCATTCAAACACTAATATTTGCACTAACAACTTTTGAAACAGCGAAATACAAAAGAAGAAAATAAAAACATATATAGGATTACATTCTCATCAAGTAACATTTGTTAATGATACTCCCAGTGGGCGTGGGGTTCCGTTTCTTCTCTTTCCCTCTATTTTGATTGGCTGCATTGGAGAAGGCATAAAAACCTCAACCAATCATAGTATAGCGAACGTTTCTATCGATTTTTTCCCACATTTTAGAATAAAATTCATTATTGATCTTAAAATCTATATGTTGTTTGTAAATAAAATTCTAATATATTTTTGAGAGTGTGCAAAATGTAACTTTAATTCAATCGCTGGTGGCCTTTTTTTATTTTACACAAAAATATTTTTACTTTTATAAAACAAACTTTTTGTCACAAAATATACTTTTAACATTTTTTTTTACGTGCATATAAATTTCATTTTTATGCTTATATAAAATCAAATCCCTTAACTTTGAATATCGTAAAGACCATATGAAATGCTTTTTGTTTGTTTCTTTCCTTAATTAACAAAATGTGACTAGGTTCATACTAGGAAAATTTTCTCAACATTGGACTATTTTAAATGATACCATGGCAAACATTTATTTTAAAAAGGGGATCATATATATTAGTCACGCCATAAACGCAGTCATCTCTAAAAGTTTTATCATTGAATTTCTTTTTAATTTTCTGATTATTATTAATAAAACATGCAATTTTCAAACCATAAAAAATGTAAAGTTTATTTGTTCAATTTTTACCGGTGTGAAGAAACGATCCCCTGTTAAATTAAAGTATGAAATAGAATTTTCATTTGGCTAAGTGCCAAATCACATTTTCCTTTCTTTGTCAAATTTAAGTATGAAATAGAATTTTCATTTGGCTGTCAGACCTAAGGGCCAAATCACATTTTCATTTCTTTGTCAAATTTAAGTATGAAATAGCATTTTCGTTTGGCTGTCAGACCTAAGAGCCAAATCACATTTTCCTTTCTTTGTCAAATTTAAGTATGAAATAGCATTTTCGTTTGGCTGTCAGACCTAAGTGCCAAATCACATTTTCCTTTCTTTGTCAAATTTAAGTATGAAATAGCATTTTCGTTTGGCTGTCAGACCTAAGTACCAAATCACATTTTCCTTTCTTTGTCAAATTTAAGTATGAAATAGCATTTTCGTTTGGCTGTCAGACCTAAGTGCCAAATCACATTTTCCTTTCTTTGTCAAATTTAAGTATTAAATAGCATTTTCGTTTGGCTGTCAGACCTAAGAGCCAAATCACATTTTTCTTTTCTTTGTCAAATTTAAGTATGAAATAGCATTTTCGTTTGGCTGTCAGACCTAAGTGCCAAATCACTTTTTTCTTTTCTTTGTCAAATTTAAGTATTAAATAGTATTTTCGTTTGGCTACCAGGCCTAAGTGTAAAATAACATTTTCCTTTCTCTGTCACGTTTAAATAGGAAATAACATTTTCGTTTGGCTACCAGACGTACGTGTCAAAAAACATCTTGCTTTCTTTGTCAAATTTAAGTAGGAAATAGCATTTTCGTTTGTCTGTCAGACCTTAGTGTCAAATAACATTTTCTTTTCTCTGTCACATTTAAGTATGAAATAGCATTTTCGCTTGGCTGTCAGACCTAAGTATCTAATAACATTTTAATTTCTCTGTCACATTTACGTAGGAAATAGCATTTTCGTTTGGCTGTTATACCTAAGTGTTAAATTACGTTTTCCTTTCTCTGTCACATTTACGTAGGAAATAGCATTTTCGTTTCACTTTCAGGCCTTAGTTTTATATAATATTTTCATTTTGCTGTGGCATTTAAGTATGAAATAGCATTTTCATTTGGCTGTCGTACCTAAGTGTTAAATAACATTTTAGTTTCTCTGTTACATTCAAGTTTCAAATCGCATTTTTCGTTTGGCTGGTCACAGACGATTTATCTGATTGACCAGAGAAAATTTATTTATATAATTTACTGTTTCGCTTCTTTGTCTACAGAGTCTACATTTACTTTTTTTCTCTGTTTTCTCTATTTTGCCTTTGCTGTAATTCGTTCTTACAGCGTTGTTCTGTGCAACTGTCAGTGGCGATTCTGTTTCTGTATTCAAGTTTCCTTTTTCTAGCCATGTCAAGTTTGGTTATACGCGAAATCACCTCATCTTAAGGGATGCGAACCAAGCTTTTGAATTTCCCGATGATATTACTATTTTTGCGTCGTTCTTTAGTGACATAGAAGCATTTACGGGAGCACTATCACGTACAAACGATTACTCGGAACGATACTGCTTTGATTTCGGGTTATTTCTGCTGGATTGAGGGAACCACACGCCAAGAATTTGAACCGGATCCTCAGCTTTATGGGAAATTAGTCGGAAGTGTAGTCTAAGGTTGTGGCGTCGGTTTCGATTTGGCTTTGAAATGATATTTCGTTAAAGGATAGTTATGTGTGTCTTTTCTCTTATCTTTTACGGACTGGCTGTACTTCCTCTGTCTCGAGATGTGTAACGGTCTTCCAGTGTCTTCTACCATCGTTTCTTTGAAAGAGAAAAAGGAGGTTGGATCGCAGGCACTTCTGTATTCAACGTCAGTGTGAGGCAGGTTTGGATATGCCTGACTTTTAAGAGATCGACTGGCTGAGAGACTGACTTTCCTGAATCAAACCTTGCAAGAGGAGTCAGCTCTACAGTTGAACGTGCCTTTCTCGACCTTATCCTCAGTCCTTACGGTCGATAGTCGTCTTAGAAAGAAAAGTGAATCGCAAGTATTCGCTGAGTGCCGAATCTCGCTCAGACAACTTCTCTGGTTCAATGGCATTTGACGGTCTAGAAATGAACTATATAGGCATTTATGGAAATTTTCTGTTTCGGATCAATTTGGGAAGCGACTGGAATCATCGATGAAGGAAATTCTCTTTTAATAGAGTTGGACGACAGGTTTCAGATCTCAACAATTATGAATTATTCTTTGACCTGGCAAATAGTCTGGAACCCATTTCCCCTCAGTGGTATACGTTTTAGTTCAAGCTCAGTCGGATTGCATAATTGTCCGCGCTGCGACAGGGCTGAAGAAAAAACGGCTGACTATGTCTTCTTCAACTGTAACGAACTTCGGCCCACACTGATCACGAGCAGTTGATAGTTACGTTAGTGATTGACCATGATCAGCTGCCATGGACTAAAGAGAAACGAATATTTTTCGTGATTCTGGTCTAATTCAGATGTGAACGACTTGTCTGAAGATATTTATAGGTTGAATTTTTTTCTCTCCTCAGGGGCTGTTTTTATTCTACAAACATCAGCTTAGGGTTAATATTAGATGTGAGAGAAAAAAGGCATTCCATAGAATTTATAAAAAGATGGACACAAGTTGCGAGTTTTTAGTCAGCTGCCGCGTCTAGCGTTCGTTTGAATTACCTCCTTTACTGTTACATACAAAATAAATAGATATTTAGACATATAGATATCCAAACAGAGACACAAAGTGTATTGTGAAATTATAGATTCTGGGGTTAGTCTGATACGTATCGTTTTAATAAGAAATAGTTACTAATAAAGTTGCATAAAAATTGGTGTTTATTTTAATGAAACAAAAGTGTTATTATATTTTGAATAGTCTGTTCTATTCATTTTGACGTGCGTACTCCAATAGTCATAAATCCCTAAGACCCATTTCAAGAGCAAACAAATAATGTTATATGATTTATTTTATGTACTACACAATAACATTACGGGTGTTCACCATATGTCGGTATAAATTAGAGTGGAATAAAATATGGTAACTATTTGAACGATTAAATGCCAATTTATCTCCGCCAGTTTTTGGGTTCTCTCACATTGGAAAATACTTTGGAAATTTAAAAGTTATCAGAAAAATAAACGGGAAAATTTTAAATAATTTATTTAAAAAATCAGAAAATTTAAGAATCCGAGAAAATTCAATGTTCTTTTATTTATTTTAAAATAAATCGTTTGTTTTTGTATTTTGTTTATTTGTGTTTTTAAGTGAATCGTATTTTCTGTTCTAATTCATTCATGCATCGACCTATCTTTTTACTACGCCTCTTTTGATCATTTTCCATTTTCACTATCTTCTCATTTCAAACCTGACAACTTGTTCTGAAGTGTTCTGTCTTCGTTGGAATCTTCTACTAACTCAGTTGTCGCACTTAAGATCAAAACAAAGTGCAATAAACATCTGATGTCCTTTTCCATCGCAGAAAGTATCTATACTCGTTTGTGGACAGCCTCACATCTTTCATATCAGAACTTTCTCTACACTCAATATTAGAAAAGAATGTGTCCTGTATTGCATCCAATATAACTAACTGGTTAATCGTTTGTATTCATACCCTCTAAGAAATTCCAACAGACACCAAACAGCCAGCCTTGGTACACACCTGAATATGCCGCTGCTCTGTCTCACAGAAACCACTATTTCAATGTCTTTTGATGAAACAGATGCTCTGAAACAAAAGCTGCGTTTAGGACTTCTCGCAACCACTGCAAATGGGTTATACAAAACGCTAAAGACTTCTATACCCAATCCGTTAAATTTAGAGTGGCCAAATAAAGGCTTAGTTCCTGAGAATTTTGGCGAATATGGTCCTAAACAGATGTAAGACCTCTATTTCAACCATAATCAATTTACCAGAGTGATTACCGTCAGCATCTGATAAAGCCAAAATCTTTGTTAAAAACTTTGCATCAAATACCACCCTTTGCGATCACGGCCGGTTAGCTCCTTAATTTCCCCAATGACGGTAAATATTCTGAGCGACATCTATATATCTATCAAGAATGTTGCCAAACTAATCAATAACCTTGATGCCAGCAAGACAACTGGTTCCGAAAACATTCGAATCATAGTGCTTAAGAAGTTGTAACTGGAACTAGCTCCTATTCTGACAAAGCTATTCAATCGTTTCTTCGCATCACCTTTGAAAACTTCGTTAGTCTGACCAGTATTAACAAAAACTGAGGATCCGTCTTCTGCATCTCAGTACAGACCAATCAGTTTCCTATGTGTCATGAGTAAGTTGTTTGAATATGTGATAAATCAAGAAGTTGTCAACCACCTCAACAAAAGTAATGTACTCAGTGAAAGCAATATGGATTTCGTCCTGCAAAATAACCAGCTGATGTGCTGACTGTAATATCACACAGAGTCAGTGAATCTATCGACAAGGGTTTTGTTTTTAGATCAATAGCTCTTGACATATCAAAGGGCTTTGATAAAGTTTGGCACAAAAGTTTGCTTCATACGCTATGGAATATCTGGAAATGTCTTCACAACGATTAAATCCTTTCTTTCTGATAGGTTTATAAAAGTAGTTGTTGGTTAGTAGAAGTCTGAAGCACATAGTGTCAATTCCGGCGTGCCTC
The DNA here is from genome assembly GCA_963556195.1 of Sepiola atlantica. Classification (NCBI taxonomy): domain Eukaryota; kingdom Metazoa; phylum Mollusca; class Cephalopoda; order Sepiida; family Sepiolidae; genus Sepiola; species Sepiola atlantica. Next base: position 213,792,260 of record OY744517.1, read on the forward strand.
AAGGATTCAACCCTCTTTCTGATCTTTATCAATGATTTCCCAAATCACATTCTAAGATCATTCGTTTTCATTTATGTAGATGACACAACCATCTTTGGGTACACTTCGAAGAGCATTAATGATCAAGATCTCTCTGTGAGACACAGAGAGATCTGAGACGGGGATTCTTTTAAATATTCAGCACCCCGAAACTATGTCGTAATACAGAAAAGGTTGGGAACCACCACTATATTCGCTGTATTAGCATCCAGAAAAATAGAAAAATCGAAATAAAAAAACAGCTGTCTAATAATGTGAAGCGTCAAAGGTCACGCATATTTTATATTGAAGTAGAACATAATTCATAATATTGTTATCGATTCCCATATGTGATTATGGGGCCGTATTCGATTCATACTTGATATGTAGTTCGATATACAGCCGGACAATCATCTGTTACATTGTTATTTGGATCATTGATTGAAAAAACAAACATATGCGTTGAAATAATAGAAAATACTTGAATATAAAAACGGTTATACTAGTATGAATATAATTTTATATCAATCCTAGTATAAATGATATATATTAAGGGAGATAATAATAACAAAAATTATCAAGTGTTTCTCAAACGTAAATTCAAGATTCATGGGTATTTTTTTAAATTCCGAATTTTGACGTAAAAGGATGTAATAAATCTTTGAAAATTCATCATCATCATCATCATCATTATCATCATTATCATCATCATCATCATCATCATGGCCGTCATTCGAATCGAGTATACGGGTCACCAGGGGTTACATTTGTGAGTTCTCATATGAGAAAACAGTCCAATTCGAGATCCACACATCCTATCACAAATTCGGCATACATTATCGTTTGGCAATTGATTTTCGTGGCGTACTATTCTTGCTGCTTTCAGTTCTTCAACGTGATGACGCTGTTCACTTTCAAATATTTCTACACCACTCCTTATTCCATTCCTCCACTCCACTCTCCCAAGTGCACTCACTTCCCATGTTGTGTGATCAATTCCACCCTCTTCATATTCTCCTTCAAACAATCCTTGTACCGCTTCTTCTGTCCTCCAACCCCTTAGCTCCCGAATTCAGTTCGGAATAAAATATTTTCTTAGGATAGGACTTGTCGTTCATCCTTACAACGTGATCAGCCCATTTCAAACAATTTTTTAACAATTAAAGCCTCTATACTAGAGTAGCCAGACTCTTCTAGGACACTGATGTTGGTTCGACGATCTTGCCAGTTAATTTTAAAGATATTTCTTAAAAGTCTTTGATGTAGTTTTTCGAGTGTTATAAGATGTAGACGGTATGTCGTCCAGGTCTCCAATGCATACAAGAGAGTTGGAAAGACAATTGCTCGATACACTAGTATTTTGGTATCAAGCCTTAAATCTTAATCATCAAAGACTCTGAAACGAAGTTTACCGAAAGCAGCACTTGCGTACCTAATACGATATTGAATTTCGTCATCAATTGTGGCATTGGAAGCGAGGCGGCTACCCAGGTACGCGAAGTGATCCACGTTTTCTAGCAATTCGCCACCTAATTGGATATTAGGAGCGTTTTGGTTGTTATCCTGAGGTGAAGGCTGAAATAATATATACTATTGAAAAAAATATACTATTGAAAAATATATACTATTAAAGAATGAAACTTGCGTCCGGAACAGTAGCAGAAACTCACTATGAAGCGAGCAGACAACAGTGGATATTATTGCTTGGGATAAAGAGCTTACGTTGTAGGTTTTTATATAATCATGCTTCATCGGCTGTTTTCTGTAGTTTTCTTTCGTATCAGAAGACCCCTCCCTCTCTCTATTCTTTCTATTTCTCGTTTTCTGAACACTCGACGTGGCCCAAACTCGTCACATCAACTTTTCATTCTCTCCGGGAGGCAAGTTCTTACTTTTTTTTTATCTCAACGAGAACTCGCCCGTGCAATAGAATGCTCACTTACATACGTGAACTCTCGTCATCGCAAAAGAAACAAGAGTCTATCTTGTAAGCATGGCGATCTGAGTTCGATCCCCGATGGACGACACACGACGATCCGTGGCTCCATTCGCGTGTAGATCACTGGCTCTACCCATTAATAGCTCAGCGTAGACGACTCATCATTTTTCTCATCATCATTTACCATGTTATTGAATAGTCTGCCTCCAAATCAGAGCGAAGATCGCGTATGTGGAATTCTCAGTCAGTACGGATTGCTGACTGACCACGCCAGTCACTTGCCGCCGTTTGAATTTGGTGGTACATCGACAGCCTAGCGGGTTTACCAAGACCTGATCTCCCACATCATATGGGTCGCCCATTTTCTCGTCGTCAAGTGACTGAACAAGGTCGATTCATTTTATTTTTCTGGTACGTGTATGTAGCATTCGCAACACTCGGAGTAACATTGTACCAGTATGCTACTCTCAAAATAAAGCACTTCTTCCTGACAGCAATCATCTTTATGCAGCGATTACTTCTTTCCACGATATCATTGCCTGATGGTGCGTATCGAACTTCTCATTTACACAAAACTGTTTGACTTGCCGGTAGTTATAGGCAAAAATCTCATGCGGTGCTTCCAGTTCGTAAAAGACGGACAATAATTGCCGAATAACGCTTGCCGTGCAATTGGTCGCCAAACCGCAAAACGGGTGGGTTCACATTCGATGAGAGTAAGACAATGGTTGCAAAAAAAGAGTAGAAAGTGACTGGTGGGTTTACTTCAGGCAGCCTCATAACTCTCGCTTCCCTTATTTTGTCCTTTAGTCCTCACATTACATGAGCGATTTTTCTGACAAAGGGGAAGAATTGCTGTTTTCTGGGTCGGAATCTATCCATCTAACACTTATCGTTAGCTAGTTTTTGACATTGAAGTGGTAATGTTTTAGTTCCTTACATCAAGTGGCTTCATGCCTAGTCTGGGGCCATTTCCATAAAATAAATTTATAATGAGTGATATCCATTCGAACCCGTTGCCATGCGTCACTTATTTTCTTCGTAACCGCGCTGTTGCTGGGCCAACAACACATCTCACAGTGCTTTATGACTTGTTCTACTTCTAATTTGGCCACTGCTCAGGAAATGCATCGTCCACTGTGTGTATGCACGTACCATTTGCTAGGCACTCGTGTCAGCTGGTCGGCATGGTTGAAGTATGACGAGACTTATGTTACGCTGACTACCAGGTCATACTCGGAGACTTGACTCTTTAAGGTGTTTAACCTTCGTCATATCAGCATCTCGCTTGCTACCTTGGTACGTATTCTTGTTTTCCCGGTCAGCGTGCCGGACACCCAGTAATAGAAGTAAAACGAGTCGCTACTTCAATGGATTGCGCTCTGGTGCCCCCGCGACGTAAATACACTAGACCAACTCGACACTCAGCTAAATACCATCCATTCACTGTGGAGGTCCCAAGATGCTGGAGAGCCTTCTACTCCAATAACTTATTTCCTTGTGCTGCTGGCCTCTGTAACTCCCTCCCTGCTCTCTGTTTCCTCGACGGTACCGACATGCAGAGGTTTTAAATTAATGTAAACAAACATCTTGCTACACTGCTCCAAACTTGGGGTGACACCCAAAAACCATACCCTAATTCTCAGTAACCCTTTACAGTGGTGGCATGCTTTGTTTGGGGTGAAATATGTTTTTTAAAAAAATCTGCGACCATCACCCAATCGCAACCCGGCCTAAGAATATTTTGGCCGGGTACTCATAATGTATGTTTAGACCGGTCCACATCTTTCTTCCCTCTGCAAAAATTGTGGGTTAGTTATTGACGGAATCACATCGTAAGTACTATTAATACATATTGAGCTTTTAAATTGCAATTTGGAACAGATTCTTATAGCTGAGCATAAACGATCTCTTCCTATACGAATTAATCTTTAGTGTATAAAATTCTTGTTATATATCCATTTGCAGGGTTACCCGGCGTTGAGTGTAGGATAGCATCATATGAAATGTCATGTTAAGGACAGTTTACTTTAACAACAACCTTTATGTTCTCAACTAGATATCTTACCCACTAATCTATTCAGATATATGTTAATACTCTTACACCAACGCTTATAAACGGATTAATTTCATCCTGTAACATGTTAGAAAAGTGCTATTAGCTCTTTTATTGGGGATCTAGAGACGCAGAACTAAATACATTATGTTTCCTGTGAATTGTACATGTGGATACACTTATATTTAAGGTACACTCCCTAGTATGTCTTCGTTTTTTAAGGGCAGACGTGCACACAGACAGAGGGGTGTTCTTCTGTATTATGTATAGATAGATCTAGGTATATAGAGAGCGATAAAGAGAGAGAGAAAAAGAGAGAACAAGAAAACAGATAAACAAACGTTACGTACTAAATATACCAAAATGTTTCACTTATATTCTATTATATTAGAAAAAAAACGATAAAATATATTCTTTGATTTCATATAATTTTTTTTTAATCGGAGGTAAAATCGAAACCGAACCGTCGATGTTTTCAGTCTGATACTTTCCCAACTAAACAATTCAGACATTTGTTAAGTAGACTTTTCAAATAACACTCATGAGAAAAATTTGACGTTTTTATTTATTAAATGTGCTAAAAAACAGCACTAACGACCAATTACTGGGAACTCAAAGAAGCGGACACTCGCCAATAGTCGGGTGGAAAATATTACGACAGGTCATTACATGTAAAAATTGAAACAACCCGTGTAGATTATGTCTGACTGAGAAATTTAATTTTTTTAAATTTAAGTACACTCAGAACCTATTAAAGTGTAGAAGTGAAACAGAAAAGAACAGTATACATTGAATAAACATTACTTTAGGATAACAACACATAATAAACATAAAATATTTAAATGAACAAAAAACCAAACTAAACTAACATTTAAAATAATAAAAAATAGAAATAAAAATATTTAAAGCACGCACGTGTTAATATAAGATCACCTATTAATTAGACACATTCACAAAGGGGATGCGTCGCCACTATAAAAAACTAAACAAACGAAAAAAGTCAGCCTAAACTTTTGTTTGTGAGAAGCTCTGCCATTGGCTAATGAAAACATTAACCTGTTGGATAGAATAACAATGAATATTATCGGTTAGCTAGCTATACTAAACACTACGTGGATACATAAAAACACGCGGTAACACAAATTCCGTGTATTTTAGCCTGGCAATTGTCTACGGAGATATAACGCGAACGCCTCTGTGTAGCTTAATTGGCATACATATATTTTTATACTTTACTACCTAGCTCTACTCACATATTGAGCACTGTTGAAGTAAATACTGAAAGTCGATACATAATATAATACATTATATCTACTTATAATATTATTTGTGTTGATACATGAAATAATAATAATAATAATAATAATATATATATATATATATATATATATATATATATATATATATATATATATATATATATATATGCAACTCGTTTGAACAATGATCTCCACACTGGTGATTCCGCAAAGATGAAAGGTATACGTATATAGATAATAATTAAATATTTTTTATTAAATAATTAATGAGAAATATTACAAACCGCCTAATCTAAGCTATAAATGCAAGTTCCTTTATGTTGAATACTGTTATGATGGCTGACTATAGTTGCTCGTCTGCTTGGCATAAATAGGATTTATTTCTCACCACGTCGTCTAACGATTGGAATTAGCCTCATTGGTTGGAACGTTCGGAATCGGAGTTGAATCGTACGACAAGTTTGAGCAATTATCTCTACACTGATAATCCCGTAAGGATCAAACGTATACGTATGTAGATAACAATGAAATATATATATATATATATATATATATATATATATATATATATATATATATATATATATATATATATAAAGAATGGAAAGGAATTAGAGAAGCAAAAGCCAAATCAAAATTGAATTTTTATTTGGCTTTTGCTTCTCTAATTCCTTTCCATTCTTCTTCATATCTACCTGCTCTATCCTGGATATTGAGCTGTATACTCTTCACAATAGGTTTTACCTTTCCCAAAAGTTCGCTTTTAGTACACCACTTTTTATATATATATATATATATATATATATATATATATATATATATATATATATATATATATAAATAACTAGAAGAATACCTGTCCCAGGAAGAGTAAAATTAATTTCCTTAATTGAACAATTTTTCACCACGTTTACGAAGATTAAAATCAGGATATAATGATACTAAACTTAATTTTGACTCATTACATGATTGTGATTCTAGAAAATGTCTCAAATTTAAGGCTTAAGCTTAAGGGGTCTATAGAACAAATTTAATTTCAAGGTATCTTGCTTAATTGGTTTTCAATGTTCTCATCTTGGAAATTATTCTTACAATATTTCGACTATAATAACCTCCGAAGTTCGTCTTTTCGAACGGAATTTTGAACGGAAACCGTAATTTAATCCACGGAGGTAGCATGCTTTCGTTCGGTCAGCCATGACCGGGCAGAAGTCTTAAGTAATTTGTAATTGTAGTCTTAGTATCGCCTATACTGAGGATTGAACCTTCAACATCCAGAAGACTGTCACTCAGAACGGATTATTACTTGGCACTTATATCCGTTGAACCACGGGTTCTTGCGGACAATGCTAGTGTGAATTCATGGAGCCTTAAACTTATTCGATCGGAGATAACATCGGCTGAGAGCAGTAATCCAAATAATCCAAATAATACAAATTATCAATTTTCATCCTCTAAATTCCGAAATATTTTGTTGTTTTCTATTCAACTATTTTGAAATGTCTAAACGCACCGATGACGCTGTCTGTATATGGAGATACATATATGAATTGTAAATCGATTAGAATAGGGATGAATTACAATATCATTAATTATGTGCTGCATCAATATAAAATATGCGTGATCGTTGACGCTTGATATGATTAGGCAGCTGTGTGTTTCTATTTGTCTGTATGCCTATAATATATATGCAGCCAATTATGTTTGCAAATAATTTCAACGAATAAAATAATACATTCTAATTCTTTTTTTCATTCCTAAATTTAAAAAAATTAGCTTTCTTTTCTCTGTCACATTTAAGTATGAAATAGCATTTTCGCTTGGCTGTCAGACCTAAGTATCTAATAACATTTTAATTTCTCTGTCACATTTAAGTATGAAATAGCATTATCGTTTGGCTGTTATACCTAAGTGTTAAATTACGTTTTCCTTTCTCTGTCACATTTACGTAGGAAATAGCATTTTCGTTTGGTTGTTATACTTAAGTGTTTAATTACATTTTCTTTTCTCTGTCACATTTACGTAGGAAATAGCATTTTCGTTTCACTTTCAGGCTTTAGTTTTATATAATATTTTCATTTTGCTGTGGCATTTAAGTATGAAATAGCATTTTCATTTGGCTGTCGTACCTAAGTGTTAAATAACATTTGAGTTTCTCTGTTACATTCAAGTTTCAAATCGCATTTTTCGTTTTGCTGGTCACAGACGATTTATATGATTGATTAGAGAAAATTTATTTATATAATTTACTGTTTCGCTTCTTTGTCTACAGAGTCTACATTTACTTTTTTTCTCTGTTTTATCTATTTTGCCTTTGCTGTAATTCGTTCTTACAGCGTTGTTCTGTGCAACTGTCAGTGGCGATTCTGTTTCTGTATTCAAGTTTCCCTTTTTTAGCCATGTCCAGGTGTTCGATAACTTCGATAACTAAGGGATAGAGCGTCAAGTTTGGTTATACGCGAAATCACCTCATCTGAAGGGACGTGAACCAAGCTTTTAAATTTCCCGATGATATTACTATTTTTGCGTCGTTCTTTAGTGACATAGAGGCATTTACGGGGGCACTATCACGTACAAACGATTACTCGGAACGATACTGCTTTGCTTTCGGGTTATTTCTGCTGGATTGATGGAACCACACGCCAAGAATTTAAACCGGATCCTCAGCTTTATGGGAAATTAGTCGGAAGTGTAGTCTAAGGTCGTGGCATCGGTTTCGATTTGGCTTTGAAATAATATTTCGTTAAAGGATAGTTATGTGTGTCTTTTCTCTTATCTTTTACAGACTGGCTGTACTTCCTCTGTCTCGAGACGTGTAAAGGTCTTCCAGTGTCTTCTACCATCGTTTCTTTGGAAGAGAAAAAGGAGGTTGGATCGCAGGCACTTCTGTATTCAACGTCAGTGTGATGCAGGTTTGGATATGCCTGACTTTTAAGACATCGACTGGCTGAGAGACTGACTTTCCTGAATCAAACCTTGCAAGAGGAGTCAGCTCTACAGTTGAACGTGCCTTTCTCGATCTTATCCTCAGTTCTTACGGTCGATAGTCCTCTTAGAAAGAAAGGTGAATCGCAATTCTTCGCTGAGTGCCGAACCTCACTCAGACAACTTCTCTGGTTCAATGGCATTTGACGGTCTAGAAATGAACTATATAGGCATTTATGGAAATTTTCTGTTTCGGATCAATTTGGGAAGCGACTGGAATCATCGATGAAGGTCATTCTCTTTTAATAGAGTTGGACGACAGGTTTCAGATCTCAACAATTATGAATTACTCTCTGACCTGGCAAATAGTCTGGAACGTGTTTCCCCTCAGTGGCATACGTTTTAGTTCAAGCTTAGCCGGATTGCATAATTGTCCGCGCGGCGATAGGGCTGAAGAAGAAACGGCTGACTATGTTTTGTTCAACTGTAACGAACCTCGGCTGAAAGTATTTCAACGAGGTGACGGACCACACTGATCACGAGCAGTTGGCGCTATTGATAGTTACGTTAGTGATTAACCATGACGAGCTGACATGGACTAGAGAGAAACGAATATTTCTCGTGATTCTGGTCTAATTCAGATGTGAACGACTTGTCTGAAGATATTTATAGGTTGAATTTTTTTCTCTCCTCAGGATCTGTTTTTATTCTACAAGCATCAGCTTAGGGTTAATATTAGATGTGAGAGAAAAAATACATTCCATATAATTTATAAAAAGATGGGTACAAGTTGCGAGTATTTAGTCAGTTGTCGCGTCTAGCGTTCGTTTGAATTACCTCCTTTACTGTTACATACAAAATAAATAGATATTTAGACATATAGATATCCAAACAGAGACACAAAGTGTATTGTGAAATTAGAGATTCTGGGGTTAGTCTGATAAGTATCGTTTTAATAAGAAATAGTTACTAATAAAGTTGCATAAAAATTGGTGTTTATTTTAATGAAACAAAAGTGTTATTATATTGTGAATAGTCTGTTCTATTCATTTTGACGTGCGTACTCCAATAGTCATAAACCCCTAAGACCCATTTCAAGAGCAAACAAATAATGTTATATGATTTATTTTATGTACTACACAATAACATTACGGGTGTTCACCATATGTCGGTATAAATTAGAGTGGGATAAAATATGGTAACTATTTGAACGATTAAATGCCAATTTATCCCCGCCAGTTTTGGGTTCTCTCACATTGGAAAATACTTTGGAAATTTAAAAGTTATCAGAAAAATAAACGGGAAAATTTTAAATAATTTATTTAAAAAATCAGAAAATTTAAGAATCCGAGAAAATTCAATGTTCTTTTATTTATTTTAAAATAAATCATTTGTTTTTGTATTTTGTTTGTTTGTGTTTTTAAGTGAATCGTATTTTGTGTTCTAATTCATTTATGCGTCGACCTATCTTTTTACTACGCCTCTTTTGATCATTTTCCATTTTCATTATCTTCTCATTTCAAACCTGACAACTTGTCCTGAAGTGTTCTGTCTTCGTTGGAATCTTCTCCTCACTCAGTTGTCGCACTTAAAATCAAAACAAAGTGCAATAAACCTCTGATGTCTTTTTCCATCGCAGAAAGTATCTATACTCGTTTGTGGACAGACTCACATCTTTCATATCAGAACTTTCTCTACACTCAATATTAGAAAAGAATGTGTCCTGTATTGCATCCAATATAACTGGTTAATTGTTTGCATGTATACCCTCTAAGAAATTCCAACAGACACCAAACACCGCCAGCCTTGGTACAAACCTGGATATGCCGCTGCTCTGTCTCACAGAAACCACTATTTCAATTGTTTTCGATGAAACAGATGCTCTGAAACAAAAGCTGCATGTAGGACTTCTCGCAACCACTGCAAACGGGTTATACAAAACGCTAAAGACTTATATACCCAATCCGTTAAATTTAGAGTGGCCAAATAGAGGCTTAGTTCCTGCGAATTTTGGCGAATATGGCCCTAAATAGATGTAAGACCTCTATTTCAACCAGAGTGATTACCGTCAGCATCTGATAAAGCCAAAATCTTTGTTAAAAACTTTGCATCCAATACCACCCTTTGCGATCACGGCCGCCTAGCTCCTTAATTTTCCCCGATGACAGTAAATATTCTGAGCGACATCTATATATCTATTAAGAATGTTGCCAAACTAATCAATAACCTTGATGCCAGCAAGACAACTGGTTCCGAAAACATTCGAATCATAGTGCTTAAGAAGTTGTAACTGGAACTAGCTCCTATTCTGACAAAGCTATTCGATCGTTTCTTCGCATCACCTTTGAAAACTTCGTTAGTCTGACCAGTATTAACAAAAACTGGGGATCCGTCTTCTGCATCTCAGCACAGAGGAATCAGTTTCCTATGTGTCATTAGTAAGTTGTTTGAATCTGTGATAAAGCAAGAAGTTGTCAACCACCTCAACAAAAGTAATCTACTCAGTGAAAGCAATATGGATTTCGTCCTGCAATATAAACAGCTGATGTGCTGACTGTAATATCACACAAAGTCAGTGAATCTATCGACAAGGGTTTTGTTTTTAGATCAATAGCTCTTGACATATCAAAGGCCTTTGATAAAGTTTGGCACAAAAGTTTGCTTCATACGCTAGCTATGGAATATCTAGAAATGTCTTCACAACGATTAAATCCTTTTGTTTCTGATAGGTTTATAAAAGTAGTTGTTGGTTAGTAGAAGTCTGAAGCACATAGTGTCAATTCCGGCGTGTCTCAAGGATTCAACCCTCTTTCTGATCTTTATCAATGATTTCCCAAATCACATTCTAAGATCATTCGTTTTCATTTATGTAGATGACACAACCATCTTTGGGTACACTTCGAAGATCATTAATGATCAAGATCTCTCTGTGTCTCCCTCTTCCGACCTGAGACGGGGATTCCTTTAAATATTCAGCACCCCGAAACTGTGTCGTAATACAGAAAAGGTTAGGAACCACCACTATATTCGCTGTATTAGCATCCAGAAAAATAGAAAAATCGAAATAAAAAAACAGCTGTCTAATAATGTGAAGCGTCAAAGGTCACGCATATTTTATATTAAAGTAGAACATAATTCATAATATTGTTATCGATTCCCATATGTGATTATGGGGCCGTATTCGATTCATACTTGATATGTAGTTCGATATACAGCCAGACAATCATCTGTTACATTTTTATTTGGATCATTGATTGAAAAAACAAACATATGCGTTGAAATAATAGAAAATACTTGAATATAAAAACGGTTATACTAGCATGAATATAATTTTATATCAATCCTAGTATAAATGATATATATTAAGGGAGATAATAATAACAAAAATTATCAAGTGTTTCTCAAACGTAAATTCAAGATTCATGGGTATTTTTTAAATTCCGAATTTTGACGTAAAAGGATATAATAAATCTTTGAAAATTCATCATCATCATCATCATCATCATCATCATCATCATCATCATCATCATGGCCGTCATTCGAATCGAGTATACGGGTCACCAGGAGTTTCATTTGTGAGTTCTCATATGAGAAAACAGTCCAATTCGAGATCCACACATCCTATCACAAATTCGGCATGCATTATCGTTTGGCAATTGATTTTCGTGGCGTACTATTCTTGCTGCTTTCAGTTCTTCAACGTGATGACGCTGTTCACTTTCAAATATTTCTACACCACTCCTTATTCCATTCCTCCACTCCACTTTCCCAAGTGCACTCACTTCCCATGTTGTGTGATCAATTCCACCCCTCTTCATATTCTCCTTCAAACAATCCTTGTACCGCTTCTTCTGTCCTCCAACCCCCTTAGCTCCCGAATTCAGTTCGGAATAAAATATTTTCTTAGGATAGGACTTGTCGCTCATCCTTACAACGTGACCAGCCCATTTCAAACAATTTTTAACAATTAAAGCCTCTATACTAGAGTAACCAGACTCTTCTAGGACATTGATGTTGGTTCGACGATCTTGCCAGTTAATTTTTAGAATTTTTCGTAAATGTCTTTGATGTAGTTTTTCGAATGCTATAAGATGTAGACGGTATGTCGTCCAGGTCTCCAATGCATACAAGAGAGTTGGAAAGACAATTGCTCGATACACTAGTATTTTGGTATCAAGCCTTAAATCTTAATCATCAAAGACTCTGAAACGAAGTTTACCGAAAGCAGCACTTGCGTACCTAATACGATATTGAATTTCGTCATCAATTGTGGCATTGGAAGCGAGGCGGCTACCCAGGTACGCGAAGTGATCCACGTTTTCTAGCAATTCGCCGCCTAATTGGATATTAGAAGCGTTTTTGTTGTTATCCTGAGGTGAAGGCTGAAATAATATATACTATTGAAAAAGATATACTATTGAAAGATATACTATTGAAAAATATATACTATTAAAGAATGAAACTTGCGATCGGAACAGTAGCAGAAACTCGCTATGAAGCGAACAGACAACAGTATATATTGTTGCTTGGGATAAAGAGATTACGTTGTGTTTTTTTAATATAATTATGCTTCATCGGCTGTTTTCTATAGTTTTCTTTCGTATCAGCAGAAGACCCCTCCCTCTCTCTATTTTTTCTATTTCTCGTTCTCTGAACACTCGACGTGGTCCAAACTCGTCACATCAACTTTTCATTCTTCCCGGGAGGCAAGTTCTTAATTTTTTATCTCAAAGTGCAAAGGAATGCTCACTTACATAAGTGAACTCTCATGATCGCAAAAGAAACAAAAGTCTATCTTGTAAGCATGGCGCTCTGGGTTCGATCCCCGATGGACGACACACGACGATCCGTGGCTCTATTCTCGCGTGGATCACTGGCTCTACACATTAATAGTTCAGCGCCAGACGACTCATCATTTTTCTCATCATCATGTACCACAGTTATTGAATAGTCTGCCTCCAAAGCAGAGCGAAGATCGCGTATGTGATGTGGAATTGTATCAGTCAGTACAGATTGCTGACTGACTACGCCAGTCACTTGCCGCCATTTGAATTTGGTGGTACATCGACAGCCTAGCGGTTTTACCAAGACCTGATCTCCCACATCATATGGGTCGCCCATTTTCTCGTCGTCAAGTGACTGCACAGGGTCGATTCATTTTATCTGTGTCTGGTACGTGTATATAGCATTCGCAACACTCGGCGTAACATTGTACCAATATGCTACTCTCAAAATAAAGCACTTCTTCCTGACAGCAATCATCTTTATGCAGCGATTACTTCTTTACACGACATCATTGCCTGATGGTGCGTATGCGCATCGTATCTGCAGTCAAACTTCTCATTTACGCAAAACTGTTTGACTTGCCGGCTGCAAAAATCTCATGCGATGCCTCCAGTTCGTAAAAGACGGACAATAATTGCCGAATAACGCTTGCCGAGTCTTGTTATGCAATTAGTCGCCAAACCGCAAAACGGGTGGGTTCACATTTGATGAGAGTAAGACAGTAGTTAGAAAGTTTACTGTCGGCAGTCTCGAAACTCTCGCTTCCCTTATTTTGTCCTTTAGTCCTCAGATTTCATGAGCGGTGTTTCTGACAAAGGGGGAAGAATTACTGTTTTCTGGGTCGGAATATATCCATCTAACACTTATTGTTGACTAGTTTTTGACCTGGAAGTGGTAATGTTTTAGCTCCTTACATCAAGTGGTTCCATGGTTCCATGCCTTGTCTGGAGCGATTTCCATGAAATAAATTTATAATGAGTGACATCCATTCGAACCCGTTTCCATGCGTCACTTATTTTCTTCGTCACCGCGCTGTTGCTGGGCCAATTTACTGACACCTCTCACAGTGCTTTATAACTTGTTCTACTTCTAATTTGGCCACTGCTGAGTCGGCGCGTCTGAGGAAATACATCTTCCTCTTGACGCCTGGATGTTCACTCTGCGTGTGGATGTCTTCTATCTGTTACTGGCTCATCGCGCTCACTTTAGCAGCGCATGTTTAAAAAACGGACCCGGCACGTACCATTTGCTAGACACTCGTGTTAGCTGGTCGGCATGGTTGCAGTATGACGAGACCTATGTTACCCTGACTACCAGGTCATACTCAGAGACTCGACTCTTTAGTGAAATATGGTTTTTAAAAAAAATGCGATCATCACCCAATCGCAACCCGGCTTAAGAATATTTTGTCCGGGTACACATAATATATCTTTAGACCGGTCCACATCTTTCTTCCCTCTGCAAAAAAGTTGTGGGTTAGTTATTGACGGAATCACATCGTAAGTACTAAGCTGCTATTAATACATATTGAGCTTTTAAATTGCAATTTGGAACAGACTCTTATAGCTGAGCATAAACGATCTCTTCCTATACGAATTAATCTTTAGTGTATAAAATTCTTGTTATTTATCCATTTGCAGGGTTACCCGGCGTTGAGTGTAGGATAGCATCATATGAAATATAATGTTAAGGACAGTTTACTTTAACAACAACCTTTATGTTCTCAACTAGATATCTTACCCACTAATCTATTCAGATATATGTTAATACTCTTACACCAACGCTTATAAACGGATTAATTTCATCCTGTAACATGTTAGAAAAGTGCTATTAGCTCTTTTATTGGGGAGCTAGAGACGCAGAACTAAATACATTATGTTTCCTGTGAATTGTACATGTGGATACGCTTATATTTAAGGTACACTCCCTAGTATGTCTTCGTTTTTTAAGGGCAGACGTGCACACAGACAGATAGGTGTTCTTCTGTATTATTTATAGATAGATCTAGGTATATAGAGAGCGATAAAGAGAGGGAAACAGAGATAATAAGAAAACAGATAAACGTTACGTACTAAATATACCAAAATGTTTCACTTATATTTTATTATATTAGAGAAAACAACGATAAAATATATTCTTTGATTTCGTATATTTTATTTTTAATCGGAGGTAAAATCGAAACCGAACCGTCGATGTTTTCAGTCTGATACTTTCCCAACTAAACAATTCAGACATTTGTTAAGTAGACTTTTCAAATAACACTCATAAGAAAAATTCGACGTTTTTATTTATCAAATGTGCTAAAAAACAGCACTAACGACCAATTACTGGGAACTCAAAGAAGCGGACACTCGCCAATAATCGGGTGGAAAATATTACGACAGGTCATTACATGTAAAAATTGAAACAACCCGTGTCGATTATGTCTGACTGAGAAATTTAATTTTTTTAAATTTAAGTACCCTCAAAACCTATAAAACTGTAGAAGTGAAACAGAAAAGAACAATATACACTAGATAAACATTACTTTAGGATAACAACACATAATAAACATAAAATATTTAAATGAATAAAAAACTAAACTAAACTAACATTTAAAATAATAAAAAATAGAAATAAAAATATTTCAAGCACGCACGTGTTAATATAAGATCACCTATTAATTAGACACATTCACAAAGGGGATGCGTCGCCACTATAAAAAACTAAACAAACGAAAAAAAGTCAGCCTAACCGTTGTTTGTGAGAAGCTCTGCCATTGGCTAATGAAAACATTAACCTGTGGGATAGAATAACAATGAATATTATCGGTTAGCTAGCTATACTAAACACTACGTGGATACATAAAAACACGCGGTAACACAAATTCCGTGTATTTTAGCCTGGCAATTGTCTACGGAGATATAACGCGAACGCCTCTGTGTAGCTTAATTGGCATACATATATTTTTATACTTTACTACCTAGCTCTACTCACATATTGAGCACTGTTGAAGTAAATACTGAAAGTCGATACATAATATAATACATTATATCTACTTATAATATTATTTGTGTTGATACATGAAATAATAATAATAATAATAATAATAATAATAATAATAATAATAATAATAATAATAATAATTATATATATATATATATATATATATATATATATATATATATATATATATATATATTCGGGGTTCAAATCGTACAACTCGTTTGAACAATGATCTCCACACTGGTGATTCCGCAAGGATGAAAGGTATACGTATATAGATAATAATTAAATATTTTTATCAAATAATTAATGAGAAATATTACAAACCGCTTAATCTAAGCTATAAATGCAAGTTCCTTTCTGTTGAACACTGTTATGATGGCTGACTATAGTTGCTCGTCTGCTTGGCATAAATAGGATTTATTTCTCATCACGTCGTCTAACGATTGGAATTAGCCTCATTGGTTGGAACGTTCGGAATCGGAGTTGAATCGTGCGACAAGTTTGAACAATTATCTCTACACTGATAATCCCGTAAGGATCAAACGTATACGTATGTAGATAATAATGAAATATATATATATATATATATATATATATATATATATATATATATATATATATATATATATATTTATATATATGAAGAATGGAAAGGAATTAGAGAAGCAAAAGCCAAATCAAAATTGAATTTTGATTTGGCTTTTGCTTCTCTAATTCCTTTCCATTCTTCTTCATATCTACCTGCTCTATCCTGGATATTGAGCTGTATACTCTTCACAATAGGTTTTACCTTTCCTAAAAGTTCGCTTTTAGTACACCACTTTATATATATATATATATATATATATATATATATATATATATATATATATATATATATAACTAGAAGAATACCTGTCCCAGGAAGAGTAAAATTAATTTCCTTAATTGAACAATTTTTCACCACTTTTACGAAGATTAAAATAAAGATATAATGATACTAAACTTAATTTTGACTCATTACATGATTGTGATTCTAGAAAATGTCTCAAATTTAAGGCTTAAGCTTAAGGAGTCTATAGAACAAATTTAATTTCAAGGTACCTTGCTTAATTGGTTTTCAATGTTCTCATCTTGAATATTCTTCTTACAATATTTCGACTATAATAACCTCCGAAGTTCGTCTTTTCGAACGGAATTTTGAACGGAAACCGTAATTTAATCCACGGAGGTAGCATGCTCTCGTTCGGTCAGCCATGACCGGGCAGAAGTCTTAAGTAATTCGTAATTGTAGTCTTAGTATCGCCTATACTGGGGATTGAACCTTCAACCTCCAGAAGACTGTCACTCAGAACGGATTATTACTTAGCACTTATATCCGTTGAACCACGGGTTCTTGCGGACAATGCTAGTGTGAATTCATGAAGCCTTAAACTTATTCGATCGGAGGTAACATCGGTTGAGAGCAGTAATCCAAATAATCAAAATAATACAAATTATCAATTTTCATCCTCAAAATTCCGAAATATTTTGTTGTTTTCTATTCAACTATTTTGAAATGTCTAAACGCACCGATGACGCTGTCTGTATATGGAGATATATATATGAATTGTAAATCGATTAGAATAGGGATCAATTGCAATATCATTAATTATGTGCTGCATCAATAAAAAAAAATATGCGTGATCGTTGACGCTTGATATGATTAGGCAGCTGTGTGTTTCTATTTGTCTGTATGCCTATAATATATATGCAGCCAATTATGTTTGCAAATAATTTCAACGAATAAAATAATACATTCTAATTCTTTTTTTCATTCCTAAATTTAAAAAAATTAGCTTTCTTTTCTCTGTCACATTTAAGTATGAAATAGCATTTTCGCTTGGCTGTCAGACCTAAGTATCTAATAACATTTTAATTTCTCTGTCACATTTAAGTATGAAATAGCATTATCGTTTGGCTGTTATACCTAAGTGTTAAATTACGTTTTCCTTTCTCTGTCACATTTACGTAGGAAATAGCATTTTCGTTTGGTTGTTATACTTAAGTGTTTAATTACATTTTCTTTTCTCTGTCACATTTACGTAGGAAATAGCATTTTCGTTTCACTTTCAGGCTTTAGTTTTATATAATATTTTCATTTTGCTGTGGCATTTAAGTATGAAATAGCATTTTCATTTGGCTGTCGTACCTAAGTGTTAAATAACATTTGAGTTTCTCTGTTACATTCAAGTTTCAAATCGCATTTTTCGTTTTGCTGGTCACAGACGATTTATATGATTGACCAGAGAAAATTTATTTATATAATTTACTGTTTCGCTTCTTTGTCTACAGAGTCTACATTTACTTTTTTTCTCTGTTTTATCTATTTTGCCTTTGCTGTAATTCGTTCTTACAGCGTTGTTCTGTGCAACTGTCAGTGGCGATTCTGTTTCTGTATTCAAGTTTCCCTTTTTTAGCCATGTCCAGGTGTTCGATAACTTCGATAACTAAGGGATAGGGCGTCAAGTTTGGTTATACGCGAAATCACCTCATCTGAAGGGACGCGAACCAAGCTTTTAAATTTCCCGATGATATTACTATTTTTGCGTCGTTCTTTAGTGACATAGAGGCATTTACGGGAGCACTATCACGTACAAACGATTACTCGGAACGATACTGCTTTGCTTTCGGGTTATTTCTGCTGGATTGATGGAACCACACACCAAGAATTTTAGCCGGATCCTCAGCTTTATGGGAAATTAGTCGGAAGTGTAGTCTAAGGTCGTGGCGTCGGTTTCGATTTGGCTTTGAAATGATATTTCGTTAAAGGATAGTTATGTGTGTCTTTTCTCCTATCTTTTACGGACTGGCTGTACTTCCTCTGTCTCGAGACGTGTAACGGTCTTCCAGTGTCTTCTACCATCGTTTCTTTGGAAGAGAAAAAGGAGGTTGGATCGCAGGCACTTCTGTATTCAACGTCAGTGTGAGGCAGGTTTGGATATGCCTGACTTTTAAGACATCGACTGGCTGAGAGACTGACTTTCCTGAATCAAACCTTGCAAGAGGAGTCAGCTCTACAGTTGAACGTGCCTTTCTCGACCTTATCCTCAGTCCTTACAGTCGATAGTCGTCGTAGAAAGAAAGGTGAATCGCAATTCTTGGCTGAGTGCCGAACCTCGCTCAGACAACTTCTTCGGTGCAATGGCATTTGACGGTCTAGAAATGAACTATATATGCATTTATGGAAATTTTCTGTTTCGGATCAATTTGGGAAGCGACTGGAATCATCGATGAAGAAACTTCTCTTTTAATAGAGTTGGACGACAGGTTTCGGATCTCAACAATTATGAATTACTCTCTGGCCATGGCAAGTAGTCTGGAACGTGTTTCCCCTCAGTGGCATACGTTTTAGTTCAAGCTTAGCCGGATTGCATAATTGTCCGCGCGGCGATAGGGCTGAAGAAGAAACGGCTGACTATGTTTTGTTCAACTGTAACGAACCTCGGCTGAAAGTATTTCAACGAGGTGACGGACCACACTGATCACGAGCAGTTGATAGTTACGTTAGTGATTGACCATGACGAGCTGCCATGAACTAAAGAGAAACGAATATTTCTCGTGATTCTGGTCTAATTCAGATGTGAACGACTTGTCTGAAGATATTTATAGGTTGAATTTTTTTCTCTCTTCAGGATCTGTTTTTATTCTAACAGCATCACCTTAGGGTTAATATTAGATGTGAGAGAAAAAAGGCATTCCATATAATTTATAAAAAGATGGGTACAAGTTGCGAGTTTTTAGTCAGCTGCCGCGTCTAGCGTTCGTTTGAATTACCTCCTTTACTGTTACATACAAAATAAATAGATATTTAGACATATAGATATCCAAACAGAGACACAAAATGTATTGTGAAATTATAGATTCTGGGGTTAGTCTGATACGTATCGTTTTAATAAGAAATAGTTACTAATAAAGTTGCATAAAAATTGGTGTTTATTTTAATGAAACAAAAGTGTTATTATATTTTGAATAGTCTGTTCTATTCATTTTGACGTGCGTACTCCAATAGTCATAAACCCCTAAGACCCATTTCAAGAGCAAACAAATAATGTTATATGATTTATTTTATGTACTACACAATAACATTACGGGTGTTCACCATATGTCGGTATAAATTAGAGCGGGATAAAACACGGTAACTATTTGAACGATTAAATGCCAATTTATCACCGCCAGTTTTGGGTTCTCTCACATTGGAAAATACTTTGGAAATTTAAAAGTTATCAGAAAAATAAACGGGAAAATTTTAAATAATTTATTTTAAAAATCAGAAAATTTAAGAATCCGAGAAAATTCAATGTTCTTTTATTTATTTTAAAATAAATCGTTTGTTTTTGTATTTTGTTTATTTGGGTTTTTAAGTGAATCGTATTTTGTGTTCTAATTCATTTATGCATCGACCTATCTTTTTACTACGCCTCTTTTGCTCATTTTCCATTTTCACTATCTTCTCATTTCAAACCTGACAACTTGTCCTGAAGTGTTCTGTCTTCATTGGGATCTTCTCCTCACTCACTTGTCGCACTTAAAATCAAAACAAAGTGCAATAAACCTCTGATGTCTTTTTCCATCGCACAAAGTATCTATACTCGTTTGTGGACAGCCTCACATCTTTCATATCAGAACTTTCTCTGCACTCAATATTAGAAAAGAATGTGTCCTGTATTGCATCCAATATAACTAACTGGTTAATCGTTTGTATTCATACCCTCTAAGAAATTCCAACAGACACCAAACAGCCAGCCTTGGTACACACCTGAATATGCCGCTGCTCTGTCTCACAGAAACCACTATTTCAATTGTTTTTGATGAAACAGATGCTCTGAAACAAAAGCTGCCTGTAGGACTTCTCCCAACCACTGTAAACGGGTTATACAAAACGCTAAAGACTTCTATACCCAATCCGTTAAATTTAGAGTGGCCAAATAGAGGCTTAGTTCCTGCGAATTTTGGCGAATATGGCCCTAAACAGATGTGAGACCTCTATTTCAACCATTATCAATTTACCAGAGTGATTTCCTCAGCATCTGATAAAGCCACACTTTTTGCTAAGAACTTTGCATCAAATACCACCCTTTGCGATCACGGCCGCCTAGCTCCTTAATTTTCCCCGATGACAGTAAATATTCTTAGCGACATCTATATATCTATTAAGAATGTTGCCAAACTAATCAATAACCTTGATGCCAGCAAGACAACTGGTTCTGAAAACATTCGAATCATAGTGCTTAAGAAGTTGTAACTGGAACTAGCTCCTATCCTGACAAAGCTATTCAATCGTTTCTTCGCATCACCTTTGAAAACTTCGTTAGTCTGACCAGTATTAACAAAAACTGGGGATCCGTCTTCTGCATCTCAGTACAGACCAATCAGTTTTCTATGTGTCATTAGTAAGTTGTTTGAATCTGTGATAAATCAAGAAGTTGTCAACCACCTCAACAAAAGTAATCTACTCAGTGAAAGCAATATGGATTTCGTCCTGCAATATAAACAGCTGATGTGCTGACTGTAATATCACACAGAGTCAGTGAATCTATCGACAAGGGTTTTGTTTTTAGACATATCAAAGGCCTTTGATAAAGTTTGGCACAAAGGTTTGCTTCACACGCTAGCTAGATATGGAATATCTGGAAATGTCTTCACAACGATTAAATCCTTTCTTTCTGATAGGTTTATAAAAGTAGTTGTTGGTTAGTAGAAGTCTTAAGCACATAGTGTCAATTCCGGTGTGCCTCAAGGATTCAACCCTCTTTCTGATCTTTATCAATGATTTCCCAAATCACATTCTAAGATCATTCGTTTTCATTTATGTAGATGACACAACCATCTTTGGGTACACTTCGAAGAGCATTAATGATCAAGATCTCTCTGTGAGACACAGAGAGATCTGAGACGGGGATTCCTTTAAATATTCAGCACCCCGAAACTGTGTCGTAATACAGAAAAGGTTAGGAACCACCACTATATTCGCTGTATTAGCATCCAGAAAAATAGAAAAATCGAAATAAAAAAACAGCTGTCTAATAATGTGAAGCGTCAAAGGTCACGCATATTTTATATTGAAGTAGAACATAATTCATGATATTGTTATCGATTCCCATATATGTGATTATGGGGCCGTATTCGATTCATATTTGATATGTAGTTCGATATACAGCCGGACAATCATCTGTTACATTATTATTTGGATCATTGATTGAAAAAACAAACATATGCGTTGAAATAATAGAAAATACTTGAATATAAAAACGGTTATACTAGTATGAATATAATTTTATATCAATCCTAGTATAAATGATATATATTAAGGGAGATAATAATAACAAAAATTATCAAGTGTTTCTCAAACGTAAATTCAAGATTCATGGGTATTTTTTAAATTCCGAATTTTGACGTAAAAGGATATAATAAATCTTTGAAAATTCATCATCATCATCATCATCATCATCATCATCATCATCATCATCATCATCATCATCATCATCATCATCATCATGGCCGTCATTCGAATCGAGTATACGGGTCACCAGGGGTTACATTTGTGAGTTCTCATATGAGAAAACAGTCCAATTCGAGATCCACACATCCTATCACAAATTCGGCATGCATTATCATTTGGCAATTGATTTTCGTGGCGTACTATTCTTGCTGCTTTCAGTTCTTCAACGTGATGACGCTGTTCACTTTCAAATATTTCTACACCACTCCTTATTCCATTCCTCCACTCCACTCTCCCAAGTGCACTCGCTTCCCATGTTGTGTGATCAATTCCACCCCTCTTCATATTCTCCTTCAAACAATCCTTGTACCGCTTCTACTGCCATCCAACCCCCTTAGCTCCCGAATTCAGTTCGGAATAAAATATTTTCTTAGGATAGGACTTGTCGCTCATCCTTACAACGTGACCAGCCCATCTCAAACAATTTTTAACAATTAAAGCCTCTATACTAGAGTAACCAGACTCTTCCAGGACACTGATGTTGGTTCGACGATCTTGCCAGTTAATTTTAAAGATATTTCGTAAATGGCTTTGATGTAGTTTTTCGAATGCTATAAGATGTAGACGGTATGTCGTCCAGGTCTCCGATGCATACAAGAGAGTTGGAAAGACAATTGCTCAATACACTAGTATTTTGGTATCAAGCCTTAAATCTTTATCATCAAAAACTCTGAAACAAAGTTTACCGAAAGAAGCACTTGCGCACCTAATACGATATTGGATTTCGTCATCAATGGTGGCATTGGAAGCGAGGCGGCTACCCAGGTACGCGAAGCGATCCACGTTTTCTAGCAATTCGCCGCCTAATTGGATATTAGGAGGGGTTTTGTTGTTATCCTGAGGTGAAGGCTGAAATAATATATACTATTGAAAAAGATATACTATTGAAATATATACTATTGAAAAATATATACTATTAAAGAATGAAACTTGCGATCGGAACAGTAGCAGAAACTCGCTATGAAGCGAGCAGACAACAGTATATATTGTTGCTTGGGATAAAGAGATTACGTTGTGTTTTTTTAATATAATTATGCTTCATCGGCTGTTTCTATAGTTTTCTTTCGTATCAGCAGAAGACCCCTCCCTCTCTATATTTTTTCTATTTCTCGTTCTCTGAACACTCGACGTGGTCCAAACTCGTCACATCAACTTTTCATTCTCCCCGGGAGGCAAGTTCTTAATTTTTTTATCTCAAGGTGCAAAGGAATGCTCACTTACATAAGTGAACTCTCATGATCGTAAAAGAAACAAAAGTCTATCTTGTAAGCATGGCGCTCTGGGTTCGATCCCCGATGGACGACACACGATTCTCGCGTGGATCACTGGCTCTACACATTAATAGTTCAGCGCCAGACGACTCATCATTTTTCTCATTATCATGTACCACAGTTATTGAATAGTCTGCCTCCAAAGCAGAGCGAAGATCGCGTATGTGATGTGGAATTCTATCAGTCAGTACAGATTGCTTGCCGCCGTTTGAATTTGGTGGTACATCGACAGCCTAGCGGTTTTACCAAGACCTGATCTCCCACACCATATGGGTCGCCCATTTTCTCGTCGTCAAGTGACTGCACAGGGTCGATTCATTTTATCTGTGTCTGGTACGTGTATATAGCATTCGCAACACTCGGCGTAACATTGCTCTCAAAATAAAGCACTTCTTCCTGACAGCAATCATCTTTATGCAGCGATTACTTCTTTCCACGATTGCCTGATGGTGCGTATGCGCATCGTAGCTGCAGTCGAACTTCTCATTTACGCAAAACTATTTGACTTGCCGGCTGCAAAAATCTCATGCGATGCCTCCAGTTCGTAAAAGACGGACAATAATTGCCGAATAACGCTTGCCGAGTCTTGTTATGCAATTGGTCGCCAAACCGCAAAACGGGTGGGTTCACATTTGATGAGAGTAAGACAGTAGTTAGAAAGTTTACTTTCTGCAGTCTCGAAACTCTCGCTTCCCTTATTTTGTCCTTTAGTCCTCAGATTTCATGAGCGGTGTTTCTGACAAAGGGGGAAGAATTACTGTTTTCTGGGTCGGAATATATCCATCTAACACTTATTGTTGACTAGCTTTTGACCTGGAAGTGGTAATGTTTTAGCTCCTTACATCAAGTGGTTCCATGGTTCCATGCCTTGTCTGGAGCGATTTCCATAAAATAAATTTATAATGAGTGACATCCATTCGAACCCGTTTCCATGCGTCACTTATTTTCTTCGTCACCGCGCTGTTGCTGGGCCAATTTACTGACACCTCTCACAGTGCTTTATAACTTATTCTACTTCTAATTTGGCCACTGCTGAGTCGGCGCGTCTGAGGAAATACATCTTCCTCTTGACGCCTGGATGTTCACTCTGCGTGTGGATGTCTTCTATCTGTTACTGGCTCATCGCGCTCACTTTAGCAGCGCATGTTTAAAAAACGGACCCGGCACGTACCATTTGCTAGACACTCGTGTTAGCTGGTCGGCATGGTTGCAGTATGACGAGACCTATGTTACGCTGACTACCAGGTCATACTCGGAGACTCGACTCTTTAGTGAAATATGGTTTTTTAAAAAATGCGATCATCACCCAATCGCAACCCGGCTTAAGAATATTTTTGTATCTTTAGACCGGTCCACATCTTTCTTCCCTCTGCAAAAAAGTTGTGGGTTAGTTATTGACGGAATCACATCGTAAGTACTAAGCTGCTATTAATACATATTGAGCTTTTAAATTGCAATTTGGAACAGACTCTTATAGCTGAGCATAAACGATCTCTTCCTATACGAATTAATCTTTACTGTATACAATTCTTTTTATATATCCATTTGCAGGGTTACCCGGCGTTGAGTGTAGGATAGCATCATATGAAATATCATGTTAAGGACAGTTTACTTTAACAACAACCTTTATGTTCTCAACTAGATATCTTACCCACTAATCTATTCAGATATATGTTAATACTCTTACACTAACGCTTATAAACGGATTAATTTCATCCTGTAACATGTTAGAAAAGTGCTATTAGCTCTTTTATTGGGGAGCTAGAGACGCAGAACTAAATACATTATGTTTCCTGTGAATTGTACATGTAGATACACTTATATTTAAGGTACACTCCCTAGTATGTCTTCGTTTTTATGGGCAGACGTGCACACAGACAGAGAGGTGTTCTTCTGTATTGTGTATAGATAGTTCTAGGTATATAGAGAGCGATAAAGAGAGGGAAAGAGAGGAAAAGAGAAAACAAAAGTTACGTACTAAATATACCAAAATGTTTCACTTATATTTTATTATATTAGAAAAAAAACGATAAAATATATTCTTGGATTTCATATAATTTTTTTTTAATCGGAGGTAAAATCGAAACCGAACCGTCGATGTTTTCAGTCTGATACTTTCCCAAATAAACAATTCAGACATTTGTTAAGTAGACTTTTCAAATAACACTCATAAGAAAAATTCGACGTTTTTATTTATCAAATGTGCTAAAAAACAGCACTAACGACCAATTACTGGGAACTCAAAGAAGCAGACACTCGCCAATAATCGGGTGGAAAATATTACGACAGGTCATTACATGTAAAAATTGAAACAACCCGTGTAGATTATGTCTGACTGAGAAATTTAATTTTTAAAAATTTAAGTACACTCAAAACCTATTAAAGTGTAGAAGTGAAACAGAAAAGAACAGTATACATTGAATAAACATTACTTTAGGATAACAACACATAATAAACATAAAATATTTAAATGAATAAAAAACTAAACTAAACTAACATTTAAAATAATAAAAAATAGAAATAACACGTGCGTGCTTGAAATATTTTTATTTCTATTTATTTATAATATAAGATCACCTATTAATTAGACACATTCACAAACGGGGATGAAAGTCGATACATAATATAATACATTATATCTACTTATAATATTATTTGTTTTGATACATGAAATAATAATAATAATAATAATAATAATAATAATAATATATATATATATATATATATATATATATATATATATATATATATATATATATATATATATATATTCGGGGTTCAAATTGTGCAACTCGTTTGAACAATGATCTCCACACTGGTGATTCCGCAAAGATGAAAGGTATACGTATATAGATAATAATTAAATATTTTTTATTAAATAATTAATGAGAAATATTACAAACCGCCTAATCTAAGCTATAAATGCAAGTTCCTTTCTGTTGAACACTGTTATGATGGCTGACTATAGTTGCTCGTCTGCTTGGCATAAATAGGATTTATTTCTCATCACGTCGTCTAACGATTGGAATTAGCCTCATTGGTTGGAACGTTCGGAATCGGAGTTGAATCGTACGACAAGTTTGAGCAATTATCTCTACACTGATAATCCCGTAAGGATCAAACGTATACGTATGTAGATAATAATGAAATATATATATATATATATATATATATATATATATATATATATATATATATATATATATATATAAAGAATGGAAAGGAATTAGAGAAGCAAAAGCCAAATCAAAATTGAATTTTGATTTGGCTTTTGCTTCTCTAATTCCTTTCCATTCTTCTTCATATCTACCTGCTCTATCCTGGATATTGAGCTGTATACTCTTCACAATAGGTTTTACCTTTCCTAAAAGTTCGCTTTTAGTACACCACTTTATATATATATATATATATATATATATATATATATATATATATATATATATATATATATAACTAGAAGAATACCTGTCCCAGGAAGAGTAAAATTAATTTCCTTAATTGAACAATTTTTCACCACTTTTACGAAGATTAAAATCAGGATATAATGATACTAAACTTAATTTTGACTCATTACATGATTGTGATTCTAGAAAATGTCTCAAATTTAAGGCTTAAGCTTAAGGGGGCTATAGAACAAATTTAATTTCAAGGTACCTTGCTTAATTGGTTTTCAATTTTCTCATCTTGAATATTCTTCTTACAATATTTCGACTATAATAACCTCCGAGTTTCGTCTTTTCGAACGGAATTTTGAACGGAAACCGTAATTTAATCCACGGAGGTAGCATGCTCTCGTTCGGTCAGTCTTAAGTAATTCGTAATTGTAGTCTTAGTATCGCCTATACTGAGGATTGAACCTTCAACCTCCAGAAGACTGTCACTCAGAACGGATTATAACTTGGCACTTATATCCGTTGAACCACGGGTTCTTGCGGACAATGCTAGTGTGAATTCAAGGAGCCTTAAACTTATTCGATCGGAGATAACATCGGCTGAGAGCAGTAATCCAAATAATCAAAATAATACAAATTATCAATTTTCATCCTCTAAATTCCGAAATATTTTGTTGTTTTCTATTCAACTATTTTGAAATGTCTAAACGCACCGATGACGCTGTCTGTATATGGAGATACATATATGAATTGTAAATCGATTAGAATAGGGATGAATTACAATATCATTAATTATGTGCTGCTTCAATATAAAATATGCGTGATCGTTGATGCTTGATATGATTAGGCAGCTGTGTGTTTCTATTTGTCTGTATGCCTATAATATATATGCAGCCAATTATGGTTGCAAATAATTTCAACGAATAAAATAATACATTCTAATTCTTTTTTTCATTCCTAAATTAAAAAAAATTAGCTATGTTAGTAGAAATATAGCTATGTTAGTAAGAATATAGCTATGTTAGTAGGAATATAGCTATGTTAGTAGGAATATAGCTATGTTCGTAAGAATATAGCTATGTTAGCAGGAATATAGCTATGTTAGTAAGAATATAGCTATGTTAGCAGGAATATAGCTATGTTAGTAAGAATATAGCTATGTTAGTAAGAATATAGCTATGTTAGCAGGAATATAGCTATGTTAGTAGGAATATAGATATGTTAGTAGGACTATAGCTATGTTAGTAAGAATATAGCTATGTTAGTAAGAATATAGCTATGTTAGCAAGAATATAGCTATGTTAGTAAGAATATAGCTATGTTAGTAAGAATATAGCTATGTTAGCAGGAATATAGCTATGTTAGTAGGAATATAGATATGTTAGTAGGAATATAGCTATGTTAGTAAGAATATAGCTATGTTAGTAGGAATATAGATATGTTAGTAGGAATATAGATATGTTAGTAGGAATATAACTATGTTAGTAAGAATATAGCTATGTTAGTAAGAATATAGCTATGTTAGCAGGAATATAGCTATGTTAGTACGAATATAGCTATGTTAGTAAGAATATAGCTATGTTAGCAGGAATATAGCTATGTTAGTAGGAATATAGATATGTTAGTAGGAATATAGATATGTTAGTAGGAATATAACTATGTTAGTAAGAATATAGCTATGTTACTAAGAATATAGCTATGTTAGCAGGAATATAGCTATGTTAGTAAGAATATAGCTATGTTATTAAGAATATAGCTATGTTAGTAGGAATATAGATATGTTAGTAGGAATATAGCTATGTTAGTAGGAATATAGAAGAAAATGTCATATTAAATCCTACAGATTTATCAAAGCAAATAAACTGGTTGAGATCTGCGCCACCATAAGACTGTGTGTCCCGGAGCAGTGGCTTATTTATCAGTTTACAGAGCACGAAGTTAATCTGGTTGAAAATGGGGATTGACGTGTTGAAATCTGCTCTGCTATAGGTAGATAGTTGCGTCAAGAGTCATCTATTTTCTGCAGCGTTAGAATAGTCTAACCCAGCGATATTAACAACACATTTTATTTAAGTCTTCCATTTCAGGTCTGGTGTGAAATCAATCCTAGGGGCTTCCTAAAGGAGAGAACCTTTCATTCTAATTATATATCGGCTGGTAGTTGGATCATCAGTATGAACATAACTTTAGGTACTTGAAAGAAATGCCCAACTACGCTTACACAAGACAACATTGCGTAATGTAAGTTCAGTCCGACTGTTAAGATTGGGCCTATTTTTTTTGCATTACAGCTTCAACGTTTTGATGAATGTGGAGGATGCTTACCCTAAACTATTTTTCACCACTCTGAAGACTTTCGTGTTTTCTTATTTTTATGTATTCAAGTATGGGGTTAAGGTTAGGGTTAGGGTTAGGGTTCAGGTTTTTTAAAATTTGTTATGTATTCAAGTATGGGGTTAAGGTTAGGGTTAGGGTTAGGGTTAGGGTTAAGGTTTTTTTAAATTTTTTATGTATTCGAGTATGAGGTTAAGAATTGTAGTAGCACGTTGATGACATTTTAGCTGGGTACTCTCTTTCTGTCTGTCTGTCTTTCTGTCTGTCTGTCTGTCTGTCTCTCTCTCTCTCTCTCTCTCTCTATATATATATATATATATATATATAGTCTAAAGAAGCTTTGAGTCATTAAAAAAAAAATGTAAAATGCAGTTTAAATCCCAAGACAAACTAACTAAATCCAAGATATTGCAGACTTAACATTCGTTGGAAAATTAATAAATGGAAAAATATAAGTTAAAAAAAAAAAAAAAAAAAAAAAATGGAGGGCGTTAATTATCTAAGAGTGAAACAAAAACAGGAGACCTTAAGCGTCTAATATTAACACGGGGATCATCAGCTGTTTACCATGTAACTGTTTCAGTATATATATATATATATATATATATATATATATATATATATATATATATATATATATATATATATATATATTGAAAGCTATAGTAGTGTCTTATAACCTGACACACGCTAGCCAATGATGCGGATGTTTTAATAATGGCATTCCTTGATAGTAATTAGTCAAATGGCCAGATGGCCAAATGGTCAAATGGTCAAGTGGTCAAGCGTCATCCCAACCACGTTACTATTTTGAATGGATGTTAGTCTGTCCTTTCAGGACATCTGTACAATTGTACCATTGTCTATGCGGAATCCAGAAATGAGGAAAAAGTACAATCTAAAGAGAAACAAAAAGTCTGTTTACTCTCCAGAACTAAAATGAGATAGTCTCAGCTCTCCATCGACACTATTATTTTCGCACTCGAATACCGGACATTATAGGAGAGTGACGCAAATAAAATAACTATTTTTTGTATTTCTTAGCAGTTACAATGGTGATGTCCAAACACTATGACCGTCTTTGTTGTGGTTACAAATTTCTGCAAAGTTATTTTTATATACACGATACGGAGTGAGACGAGTGATGTTCGTTCGTTGCATGAGTACACCGTAGGTTGCCGTCCGAACTTGGTGGGTTAATATGTCCTGCTATCAGTTTTTATAAGCGTGGATTATGTGAGTACGTGATGCGCTGTCACCACGACAGATAAATAGGATCATACAACGCACAACAAACTTGAGGTTTATTATTCAAACGGGACTGAATCTCGAACAAAGGAGTTAATTGGGGTCGACGTAACACCGGCCAGACATAAGCTGGCGCTTAGTGTTTTTAATGCTTGTTTGTTTATTTGGGGGTGAAATGGCGAAACCCATTGCGCTCTAAGTGATTTATGTGACTGAAATAGGAATTGATCCAACAGAAACCCGTAGCTATATAATAAAAACTCCAACCTACGTTTATTTTTATTACTTAAAAATAGACAATGAACCCAAATAATAAATATGGTTTTCTTTTCGCTGTTTCACATGTACGATGTAAGTCGGTCGTTTCACGTGTACGATGTAAGTCGATCGTTTCACGTGTACGATGTAAGTCGGTCGTTTCACGTGTACGATGTAAGTCGGTCGTTTCACGTGTACGATGTAAGTCGGTCATTTCACATGTACGATGTAAGTCGATCGTTTCACGTGTACGATGTAAGTCGGTCGTTTCACGTGTACGATGTAAGTCGGTCATTTCACATGTACGATGTAAGTCGATCGTTTCACGTGTACGATGTAAGTCGATCGTTTCACGTGTACGATGTAAGTCGGTCGTTTCACGTGTACGATGTAAGTCGATCGTTTCACGTGTACGATGTAAGTCGGTCGTTTCACGTGTACGATGTAAGTCGGTCGTTTCACGTGTACGATGTAAGTCGGTCATTTCACATGTACGATGTAAGTCGATCGTTTCACGTGTACGATGTAAGTCGGTCGTTTCACGTGTACGATGTAAGTCGGTCATTTCACGTGTACGATGTAAGTCGGTCGTTTCACGTGTACGATGTAAGTCGGTCGTTTCACGTGTACGATGTAAGTCGGTCGTTTCAGGTGTACGATGTAAGTCGGTCGTTTCACATGTACGATTCTAATTAGTATAACACGGTGTTTTTAATGCTTGTTTTTTTTTTTTAAATAAATCATGGTTTAAGTATAAAAGGACGAACCCCACTGAACTCTTAAATAATTTATGTGTCCGAAATAGGCATTAACCCCAAAAGAAAACAGTAATTGTTGAACTGGTCACCATTGCTAGCGAATCGGCTTCTCTATTTATTCTAAAAAGAGAAAGCGGAAAACGAAATTAACACGCTCATGAATAAATAATGTATGTGACTGAAACAGAAATTAACTAAAAAAAAAATCAGTACCTGTCGTATTAAAATAAACGAATCTATATCTAATTTAGTTAGTTCAAAATAAACTGTGGTTTAAGATACAAACGGATAAATGTTGCCTACTGTAAAAATAGAAAGAAAAATTGAACGGTTACAAGCTTTGACGTGTGTGGACCGTTTCGCATGGTGGGCATTCGATTTTCATAGGAAAAATTAACTTGTGTACATAGTAGATTTTTTTATATGTGACATTCATTTGCATATGAGAACAACCTGCTTTCAGAAGGAACATATTAAGAAGACAGCAGTTGTGTTAATGACAGCAAAGAGTGAACATTGAGATTGAGATTGGGATTGGAATTGTTCGTTGCGGTGACGTCGAAGAAAAGTTACTTTAAATTCCTTACCGGATTACAAGCTATTTCGGCGCGAAGAAGAGATTATGGAGTTCGGAAATTTAAGGTTAAGCAAAGATGTGATATCGCCTTTTAGTGGTGAAGGTGATGTAGTGAAAATGGTGACAAAGTTACAAAAGGTGCAAAACCTTGCTAGTTTCATTCCACTTTTTCTGCACGGAGATGCACTTGCTCTCTACCTTGAGTTGGGTAATGAAGACCAGTTAGATGCGGAACAAATTGAGATGAGACACGTGACAGCGTTCACCGAAGGGCCTTTCGAAGAGTATAGAAAACTGAAACGATTCAGGTGGACTGGAGAATCGGTGGACGTTTACGCCAATATGATCAAAATATTTGCTGGACTAGCAGGATGCCTAGGGAGACGGCTGGATCATACGGCCAAACTTGCTTTCATTACAGGATTCCCAGCAACAGCTACCTCACGTAGAGAGAATAGACGTCAGCAAATTAATATCGACTGCACACCTAGTCCAATTAGGCCACGAGAAATTGTCACGTAATAACGGAGAAATTAAGTGATGTTTACAATGAAAGCGGCAAGCATAGACATCTAAACATTCGATAGCACTTAACGACAGAGTCGGAGCATTCTACTGAAGCTTTTAGGCGAATGTTTATTTTTAATCTTTCCGGCAGTACTCAACTTTCAATTTTACTTGGAAGGGGCTTATAATAATATTAAATTATTTGTTAATATTTTACCTACGTACGACGTCGTTTCGAGCTCACGGCTCTCATCAGCACAGGAAAATAACAATCTCAGACGGTCATCGCTCTACCTCTCTACCTCTCTCTACCTCTCTCTCTCTCTCTCTCTCTTTCTCTCTAAAACCCCATGTAACGACATGTCCGCTGGATCACCTCTTCCCAATGTTTCCTTCAATGTTAAACAGGTTCAGCGCATTGGCCTTTGCTCACCCTTCGGGTGTGACCTTTTTTTTATGAAAATCGCGCCGAACAAAGAATGAAGCCACTTGATGTAAGGAGCTAAAAAAGTAATACTTACAGATTAAAAAGTAGCCAACGATACGTGTTAGATGGATAGATTCCGACTCAGAAAACAGCAATTCTTTCCCCTTTGTCAGAAACATCGCTCATTTAATGTGAGGACAAAAGGACAAAATAAGGGAAGTGAGAGGTACGAGTCTGACGAAAATAAACCCAAGGTCCACTTACTACTCTTCTGTCACATTCGACGTACTCGTTGCCTTAACCTTAACCAAAATACACACTAGATGATCTACCCGTTCAATATGTAACATTCCTCCTCCTCCTCCCCCTCCCCGCATATCTAAAAAATATCACAGGATTTTTACCAGTCTGAGCTGTTAAGTTAAGCAGAGCCTCATTCTCCCCGGAACCAAATAGTGCCAGCCATGTTTATTTTTATTCTCTCGCTTTTCGGTTTTACTACATTATCATTATTTTTATCCACTTAACGTTTCCACACTGGCCGGAATTCTTTGTTGACGTTTCCTTGAGATGTAAGGTAATACCATCTTACGGCTATCGTCGGCGCTCATTGCCACCTTACGTCATCTAACAGTCACGGAGTATCCTTCAGCCCGATTTCACTACTGTAACTGTCCAGCGTGACCATCGCCCACTCGTCGATAAATCGCATGCCATATCCATTATCTCATAGCAGTCTGGATATTAGCTACCCAAAATGGAAAGGAAAAGGATCTTAGCCCGATTCCCGGACCAATTCTCTGAACAAAAGTAACGAACCTTGCATTAAAATCACACTCCAACAACAGAAAGCAAAATCCAAAGAACATATACCACTCTCAGACTGCTGGTAACCACAAAAAAAGACGTAGCGCCCCACCAGTCATCGGCAAAACTGTTACCTATTACAAAGGAAAAACAAACGCAGTGCGTGGACACTACTAACTCCATACCATTTCGGCCAACAGCAAAACAAATACCCTACGGACAGTCTATGACAAATCATTGTCTAAGTTGTAAGTCATGATTCGATTGCTTTTGACGGGAACGCCTGAGGAGATCAATCATCTCGCAGAAAGTCGCCAACCAACGCACTACTGGTCCACCAAGTATTACGGAAAATGCGACATTATATATAAAAAAAAATATCGTCACATTCGAAGAGGTATACTCGCCCCGGACAGCACACTTACCAGGAAAACGCCTTATACAAAAGTTACTGCGATCTAATATTGGAAAACCAATAAACTTCTTAATCATGGGTTAAAACAATACAAGGGAACCCGACTAAACCAAATAAAACATACTCTTATTAACGGAGCGAACGGCGAGTTGCCATAGTAACACAGTTGAACGCCAACCCCCACCGGTCATCCATTATCAGGCAACGAGACACCAGATGAATCATCCACACACAGGCAAACAGTAAATCTACTCTGCTTCGACCGTGTTTTGCCTACAATACTTTTAACCCGAATTTACATATTTGCGTATTCCCGCTTAGAAATCAGTAATCAATCAACCCATCAACGCATTTTCTTTGTTTCCTTTTCCCTAAAATAACTCTGTGCTCTGTAGCTAAACGCCAACTAGCCTTACATATAATGATCTAACCACATATAATGATCTAACTACGTATAATGATCTAACTACATATAATGATCTAACTACATATAATGATCTAACTACATATAATGATCTAACCACATATAATGATCTAACTACATATAATGATCTAACTACATATAATGATCTAACTACATATAATGATCTAACTACACAAAGAAGAAAAATCGCCAACAAAAATGCAAAAATGTCCAACAATCTTTGCAGTTCCCCATGTTTCTTGCCAAGTAGTTAGTTATCGAGGAGAGAAAATCCATAAAAAAAACATAAAAAGGATAAAAATTAAATAAAATAAAATAAACACAATAACCGTTGTCTCTTATATATATATATATATATATATATATATATATATATATATATATATATATATATATATATATATATGTGTGTATGTGTCTATGTGTGTGTCTGTTTGCATAACTGCCTATGTGTTTGTCTCTTTGTTTCTGTCCATTTCTTTAATTTTTATTTTTATTTATACATATACTCATACAAAAGTACTTACTCTCCTCTTTCTCTCCCTCTCTGTCTGGTCATTTGTTCATTCTTTTACTTTCTTCTTTCTTCTTTCTCTTCGTTTTTCCCCTCCACAATCCTCGTCGCTCTTAGCATGCGTCGATCCCTCCACTTTTGTTGGCCTAGCCTTGACAAAAATACACACTAGCTGATCAACCCGTTCAATATGTAACATATGTTTATCGCCTTTATGAAACGACAAAATAGACTTCATTTAGTTCGTGACGCTCATGTTTAAGATTTGGAATGAAAGTTTAACGTTAGCCAATAAAAACGCTGAAAATATGATTTACTACTGGTTAATATAGAAAAGATTATCCGCTCAGTGATTTATGTGACAGGGAGATGCTTGGAAATTTGGGAGAGTTAATTCCTGAAGCCCTATTTATGATATCAGTCATTCATTCATTTCGTATCAATCAGGTGCTATTTTTGGCATTGGTTTCCCGAATATAATTTTCGTTAGAATTCTTTCTAATTTCTCTAGAAAGCCATCGCGTACTTACATGATGTAACAGGTGAAGGTTGCCAACATACT
This sequence comes from Sepiola atlantica, assembly GCA_963556195.1. NCBI lineage: Eukaryota > Metazoa > Mollusca > Cephalopoda > Sepiida > Sepiolidae > Sepiola > Sepiola atlantica. The sequence goes on from OY744517.1 coordinate 213,828,244, forward strand.
AACTGGATGTTTTTCTGTGGAACGAATTGGATTAGTACGTATATAGTATGCACACCAGGGTGGCAATAGGTACGTATATAGTATGCACACCGGGGCGGAGATAGTTACGTATAGCGTATGCGCACCAGGGGCGGGTATAGGTACGTATATAGTATGCGCACCGGGGGCAAAGTTAGTTACGTATATAGTATGCGCACTGGGGGCGGGTATAGGTACGTATATAGTATGCGAACTGGGGGTGGGGATAGGTATGTATATAGTATGAACACCGAGGTGGCGATAGGTACGTATATAGTATGCGCACCGGGGCGGAGATAGGTACGTATATAGTATGCACACCAGGGCGGAGATAGTTATGTATATAGTATGCGCACCGGGGGCGGCGATAGGTACGTATATAGTATGCGCACCGGGGGCAGAGATAGGTACGTATATAGTATGCGCACTGGGGGCGGAGATAGTTATGTATATAGTATGCGCACCGGGGGCGGAGATAGGTACGTATATAGTATGCGATCCGAAGGCAGCGATAGATACGTATATAGTATGCGCACCGAGGGCGGAAATAAGTATACATATAGTATGCGCACCGGGGGCAGAGATAGTTACGTATATAGTATACGCACCAGGGGCGGAGATAGGAACGTATATAGTATGCGCACCAGGGCGGAGATAGTTACGTATATAGTATACGACTAGGCGCGGAGATAGGTACGTATATAGTATGTGCACTGGGGGCGGAGATAGGTACGTATATAGTATGCGCACATGGGGCGGAGATAGTTACGTATATAGTATGCACACCGGGGGCGGAGATAGGTACATATATAGGATGCGCACATGGGGCGGAGATAGGTACGTATATATTATGCGCACTGGGGGCGGCGATAGGTACATATATAGGATGCGCACATGGGGCGGAGATAGTTACGTATATAGTATGCACACCGGGGGCGGAGATAGGTACATATATAGGATGCGCACATGGGGCGGAGATAGGTACGTATATATTATGTGCACCGGGGGCGGAGATAGGTACGTATATAGTATGCACACCGGGGGCGGAGATAGTTACGTATATAGTATGCACACCGGGGGCGGAGATAGGTACGCATATAGTATGCGCACCTGGGGTGGAGATAGTTACGTATATATTATGCGCACCGGGGGCGGAGATAGTTACGTATATAGTATGCACACCGGGGGCGGAGACAGGTACGTATATAGTATGCACACTGGGGTGGAATTGGTACGTATATAGTATGCACACTGGGGCGGAGATAGGTACGTATATAGTATGCGCACCGGGGGCGGAGATAGTTATGTATATAGTATGCACACCGGAGCGGCGATAGGTACGTATATAGTATGCGCACAGGGGGCGGAGATAGTTACGTATGTTTGTCAGTCTATGTCGTTAACTATTTAGCCACCGGCCTTTCTATGATATCAGTAATCAAAATGAAAACTATTAAACGGATTAAATATGAAATTCGATTAAAATGATTGGAAATAAAAAAAATATTGTGTTTAACAATACTAACCAATATTTGTCTGATATGACTTCGGAAACAGATTTTATTCTACAGCTTATAGCAAAAGACGCCACTAAAGTACGGAGTAAATACTGACATCATTTTTAATACAAGATAGCATGAAAATCGAGTACACAATGTATTTTTTCCTATTTTTTGTTTTGTTGTTTAGATGACTACAATTCGCAGTGTTAGCAGCAATATCATCAACTTTTTGTTATCAATCATAGTATACTATCACCCTGTTTATTACTGTTAATATTATTATTAATTCGTTTTATGTTATACTAGAAAAGCTACCCGGCGTTGCCCGGGGCTCTCTCTTCCCTGGTCGCTCCATTTCACCGCCCCCTCTCCCCGTTGCCACTTTATCCCTGTTGGCTTCGGCGAAAGCTGCATCTTCCCCACCCTTCCTCTTCCGTTGCCCGGGGCCAAAGTATGACATATTTCTATTAAAAGTACCACCTCTGTCTGCGCCTTCTATATACGTACGTACGTATCTCTATCCCGGTGCGCTTACTATATACGTACCTATTTCCGCCCCGATGTGCATTCTATATACGTACCTATCACCGCCCCCGGTGCGCATACTATATACGTAACTATCCCAGCCCCGGTGCGCATTCTATATACGTACCTATCCCCGCCCCGATGCGCATACTATATACGTAACTATCTCCGCCCCGGTGCGCATACTATATATGTATCTATCGCCTCCCGGTTCACATACTATATACGTACCTATCGCCGCCCCGGTGCGCATACTATATACGTATCTATCGCCCCCCCGGTTCGCATACTATATACGTACCTATCACCGCCTCGGTGCGCATACTACGTACTTATGGCCGTCCCGGTGCGCATACTATATACGTACCTATCAGTTTTTTACTGTTATAATCTCTATAATAAAGTAAAGTCCATTCCCCTCACCATAATAGGATAATAATCAAAACTTTCATATCCTAATCTGTTCCACCATCCAATTAAGCTAAACCCTTATGTGTATTTCCAGAAATTATGTATTCATTACTTCTTCTTTCAAAATTTATTATATTTTCTCCTGATCACCGGACTCTCCCAAATAAACTCTCCAGCGAGAAGGTGGCATAAATATTTACTCGCTACTATTTATCTACTATCACCGCCATCAGACCACCGTATGCTAATTTTTAATAGAATAAAATTAAACGAACACAAATTAGTCCAGAATAATTAGTGAAAGTTTCACATTCGCATTTTTGTAAAAACAATAAAAGTTTAGACGTCTGCGTCTGTACGCTTTTCCGGTTATTTTATTTTTTAATTACAGTTTTTTCTTTTCATATTTTTCATGTTAAACAAAGAACATTCAGTATTCATTCAGAATTGAGTACTAAATTTGGTCCGCTGTTCTGTGAGCACATTCCATATACTTTTTTCACATTCCAGAATAGAGCGGAATATATCAATTAACGAACAGCTTTTCTAGATGACGTCTTCTACTGTCTATTAATTATTACAAATTTATACTTTTTTTAGAAGACTAACTATACGTTGGTGTTTTTAAAAAAAATAAATCAGCTAGATCGTAAGCAAACCATCCCCATATAAGCGCTGGAAAATAGTCACATGTTGATTGTTTTTTTAAACTTTTTCGGGTCGAGTTTAGCCTACAGATAGAAATCTAATTTCTGCGACATTATTTTGTATTGAATACGTTATTAGAACACTATTTTCGATATAAAATAGTTAGTATGTATTTTCAAACACACAAGAAAACATTGACTTCTTTTATTTCATTTCTATTTATAGAAAAAATAACTATTAGCCTATTTACAAAAATATAGTATGTAAAACCTATTTTAATTATTTGTGGGAAATCCCGTTCTTCAAACAAAATAAAAATTGCATCAGTCAAGAAGAGGTAGTAGTAGAGGTAGTAGTAATAATAATAGTAATAATAGTAGTAGCAGTAGTAATAGTTGTAGCAGAAGTAGTAGTAATAGTAGTAGTAGTATTAGTAGTAGTAGTAGTAGTAGTAGTAGTAGTAGAGGTAGTAGTAGTAGTAGAGGTAGTAGCAATAATAATAGTAATAGTAGTAGTAGCAGTAGTAATAGTAGTAGTAGAAGTAGTAGTAGTAGTAGTAGAGGTAGTAGTAATAATAATAGTAATAATAGTAGTAGCAGTAGTAATAGTTGTAGTAGAAGTAGTAGTAATAGTAGTAGTAGTAGTAGTAGTAGTAGTAGTAGAGGTAGTAGTAGCAGTAGTAGCAGTAGAAGTAGTAGAAATAGTAATAGTAGTAGTAGTAGTAGTAGTAGTAGTAGTAGTAAAGCAGAACGAAGGGAAGGAGAGAGTTTTGTCTTCTTTTGCTTAGCAATTAGTTGTTTCCTCTTATCGATTAGTTTTGTCTTCTTTTCTTGTCGATGGGGAGAGGGAGAAAGAGAGAGAGAGGAGGGATTTGACTTATTTCCTGTGATCGATAAGTTTCGTCTCAATGATTTCAAGTAATAAATAGGAATTAAATCTCAAAACGATAGCGAGCGGGAGAAGTCTGACAGTTCTTAATATTTCATTTGTTTTCATCAGTGTCATGCTTTGTATGGCGTTGCTTCCATTTTTTTTGGTATTATTTACTCACTATGAGTTTTCACCCAAGTCATTATAAGTGATTGCTCACTGGTAATAACAAGTGGTTTTCCTAGAGTTAGAGTGACAAGTCTCTCTAGATTTCCAGCAAATTCCGCTTCTTTCGATAACTATTCTAAATCATTTTGTGTTATCACAGCAGTCGTTTACCATTGATTTCTCGCTGGCAACGACCATTGGTCTTCTCGGAAAATTGAGCGGTAATAAGCCTTCTCAAGGTTTCAGTAGTTTTCGCACTCTTTGCACTCTATTAAGAGGTTTGGTTGGTGCTTTCCATCTTCACTACCTCCGTCCTCTTCGAGTCTTCATGACCATTTCGTGTAGTACCAACTGAGGCTGGTGCCACTACATACGTGTATGTGGGTGTTTTTTTTTGGGGGGGGGGGTAGGAAGAGGATCAGATTATGGGGTTTCTGGCAGTTTCAGTTCTCATTGTCTCATTTTCTTTCCATATTTTGTGTTGTATTTCTATTTCTACTTATCTGTGGTTTGTCTGCATTCACTTGTCATGCGGGTTGCTTTCTGATGTCAAGGATTTTTTCGGAAATTTATTTCTATTTTGGCATGGATGATGGGAAGGTCATCATATCGCCACTATTAGAATGTATGTCAAGGTTGTTTGTTTTGGTGGCGTGAGGTCTTCCCACCTTTCTTTTGTTTCAGCATCATCATCGATGTAATGAAGTCTAGAGGTGACGTCATACCGGTGTCTTTGGCACGTGTTTTGAATCAGTTCTAGCTTCAAAGCCGAGGGAGTGGTTCTGTTTTCAGCTGTATCCGTCTATTTTTGAGAATAGACGTAAAATATGTGGATGATTTCTACTCATTCTTAGAGGAAGAACGATATATTTGAAATTCAGGGTATTTGAACGACCCTATTTATACAGAAACACTTTTTTCCTAGAAGGGATTAACGAAGGACGTTTCTGGATAATCGATCAACCTTATGACAAAAGGTTTATTTTTTGTGTGTGGTGTAAAGACAAGCATCTGTGAATCTAAAAAGAAAATTACTAAATACTGCCCTTTGGAGGTTGATGTTTTTGGAGATATCTATTTATGAAGTAATTTCGAGGATTGAGACCTTTGGAATGAAAAATGTTGAACAAAGAACAAAGAGAGACTTTAAAACGGACATTTCGATAGAAAAGAAAAAAAAACTGTGCCTGAGAAGATTCAGCAAACTACGGCTACGGTCCGGTATATTTTGTTTTATTGTTTCAAGCCCCTTTGTTAAATTTTTAAGAAGATTTTTAGTCATTATTCTATGTTTTTGTAAGAACAAAAAAGGTAATTAATTTGTTTCCAGTTCGTTGTGCCAGCGAACTCTATCCATAGGTGAATTTTCATGTTTTAATTTTTTTAAATTTTTTTATCTTGCTTACTGTGGGTTAATGTTATTAACCTTGCTTTGGGAAATAAAAGCAGCCAGCCCCATTTTAATGTAAATAAAGCTCTATTTTAACTCAATCGAACCTCTTATTTTTTTCTTTTCCCCTTGTCATGTTTTTAAAAAAAACTGTTTTAACCCCCATTGTAACCAAGTAATTCGAATTTCGCTAACGACCGCGAAATTATGACAATTTTTCTTAATATTTCAGCCGTTTTCATAATGGCCGTGCGTTGTATGGTATCAATCCTTCATTTGATTCCAATTTTTCTAAGTCCTTTTTCCAGGTTTTTCGGAACTGTTCCTTGCGCTTCGACAAATATTGGTATTACTGTAATTTTCTTCATGTTTCATATTCCTTTCAGCTCTCTGGCAAGTTCCATGCATTTGCTCACTTTTTCTGTCCACTCGATCTTCACCTTTTGAATTGCTGGGACGGCAAAATGTACTATTTCGCAATTTTTATTTTCTTGTTGATTATTATCACGTCCGGTCTCCTGGCTTGGATGAGTTTGTACTTCCATGTCCATTTCCACTATTTTCGCTGGTTTGTATTTTGCGACATCCTTTCTGTTCCTTGGAAAGTAGTCCACGATTATTAAGAAAGTGATAAATTTGTTTTCTTAGTTGTTCTGTTAGATTTTTTCCACATGGTTGGTAAACAGGTTATTGGTCTGTAGTTGCTTGGATTAGTTTTCTTTTTGGTGTCTATTTGTATCAGTGTAGTTTTCTCTTTGGTTATCCATTCTGGTACGTTTATTTCGTCGATAAATCTTCTCAGGTTTTGAATTAACCTTTCATGTAGTGTCATGCATTTTTGAACCAGTATGCGTGTATTCCATTGTGACCTGGTGCTTTCCAGTTTGCTATTTTTCTTAGGGTTGTCTTGAGTGTTTCCTCGTTAATTTCATTTTCTGTTCTATCTTCAATTTGCTGAAACTCTTCTTTTATGTGTTTCAGCCATTCGGCATTTCTGTTGTAGTCTTGTCATTTTTCCCATATCTTGCTCCAATAGAGTTTTGTTTCCGACGGGTCCGGTTGTTCTGTTTTTGTTCTTCCTTCGTTTACCTTTTTATTAAATTTGTTTTCATTGTTTTCAAAGGTCCTGTTTTGTTTGTACTGTTCTGATTTGTATCTGTATCGTCTCAATTTTTTGCTACTATCATTTGCTTTAGTTCTTCATGTTTCATATTTAATTTTTTCTTTGTGAGTCATATTTTCACGTTTCCATCTTTTTCAGTTCTCTTTCATCCTATTTACTGCTTTAGTTTTTTTTTAAGTTTGTTGATCTGGGTTTCAAATCGTATTTCCCATCCAAGTTTTGTCGGCCTATTTTTTTGGCAGTTTTGTTTCTACTTTAAATTTCATACTTACTGTCTTAATCCATGCATAAATTAAAGTGTTTAAGTCTGTAATAGTGTCTATTGAGATGTATGGGAGGAGTTTGTTCACTTTTTCTGTTTCTAATTTTAATTTCTTCCATTCTTGGTTCATTACGGATTGGAGTTTTTAGTTTTTCTTCGTTCATAATTCGTATGATATTTGCTACATCAGATGCTTCTGTCGTTTTGTAGTTATCGGTGTCATATTCTCAGTGTTTATGTTTTGCCTGTCTTCTATGTGTGGGTTTTCACTGACTGATGTTTCTTGATCTCCATTAATTCAAGCTTTGAGAGGCAACCTTTCTTGAGGATATGTCTCGCTTGATCTGCGATTTTTTCTTCCATTGTATGGTAGCCAGTAGTCATGTTTTATAACTGTTTTATTCGCTTCCAATAACCTCCTTCTATAATAGCACTCCATTACCAGTATATTCTCTTTTGTTGTCCATTTCTTCCTCTGGGTTTTTAGTTTGTTATGTTGGTAATTTCTGCTTTCCCGCGTTTGGTCTGTAAAATTGTTGTACCTGAAATTAGAAGAGTTACGTACATGTTTTGGGGATCTGTGATATTCTTGTTCCTGCAATTCGAAGAGCCAATATTCACAAGATGACGAGAAAGCACCTGCCGATCATGAGACCCAGATCTTTCGTCTGGGTTCCATGGCGTTCATTTTGTATTTTGGTCATTTATCATGGCATAGTGTTTATGGCAATACCACGCTCAGGCTTGTTTTTCCTGTGATCCCATCACAAGAATAGTTTTTACTTCTCATAGAGATGTGAGATAAGGTATGCTCACTGACAACAACCAGTGGTGTGCCCTGGAGTCTGAGTGACAACAACTCTCCACAGATTTCCAGTACTCTCAATCTCTTTTCCATGACCACCGCAAATGACTTTGCAGTATCTCAACAGCCGCCTACCATTGATTTCTCGCTCGCAGCGACCATTGGCGTCTCCTGGGATCTGAGTGGCAATAAGCCTCCCCGAGGTCCCAGACTTCTCCGCTCTCTTCCAGTGGAGGTCTGGTTAGTGCTGTCCCTCCTCTGTCTTCCAATTCTCCTTGACCCTCTACGATTATTTTTGTGGCGTCAACTACGGCCGCTGCCACTTTTTTTTTGGGGGGGGGGGTATTATTATCATTATCATTATCATTATCATTATTATTATCATTATTATTATTATTATTATTATTATTATTATAGATTACTGTAGATATTCTATAGTATATTGAAGAAGTGATTTGTAGGAAACTGTCGATGTGATTATAATATTTGTTAATATTATTTTATTTTTTGTAATGCGTATAGGTTCCATAATTAAGATTGAGAGTTATATATAAAACATTATTTTAAGGTATTGTAACCTCGTTTGTATCTCTTATTGCCAGGTGTTAACGTATCTGTTGCCGGGGTCGAGGGTAGATTTGGCAAGAGCACAAATTTGAATCCAAGATATGATGGCGATCACCTGTTGCTATGACTAGTGTGCGTGCGTTGTGTACTCTGCGAACGAATGAAAGTCCTCACAGAGTTGTGATAACAACTGTCACTTTCTCTGATTGGATTGTTACACGAGATTTGCTTGAAGAAACATTACAATAAGGTGACAAAGGCTGTTGATAACCCTACCAATAGGTTTATTGAAATGAAAAAATAAGGAACTGTTATATAGGTGTTTCTTAAAAAGTATATGTAGTCCAAATCGTGAATTGAGGTAGCCTTAGGTCGCGTTGTTGACCGCTTAATACAACATTAATCTATCTTTGTTCTTTAAGCTGACTGCTGTGCCTGAGTGTTGGTAATTTCTGAAGAGTAAGTGAACTTTTTGTAAGCAAACTGGTAGAAAAATTTGATTAATCTATATAAGGAATACCCCTCGTTTTCCCTCCCTCTTTCAGTATTAATTTTTTCCCCATTCGTTCTTATTAAATCTTTGTCTACACCGAGGTTTCCCTATTTTCAGCATGGTTGTCCGTTTTTTATTTTTATCAAGACTTCGTTTTCTTTGGTCTTTTTCATGAATAATTATACACCGAAGCTTCTGACCCTAAAAGTCATCACTATTTAATCATAACTAAATGTTTATAACTGACAGGAATTTAGTTTTATAATTTCTTTCATAATTAATGACAACATCACCTCACACACTGTCTGATCCCAGAATTGATGCGCTTTCATTCACTGGGAATCGTTATCGCTGGGATAAAAAATAAGCGAAGAGAGTATTGATTTACTCCTCTCCAGGAGTTAGGCACAATGTCAGCTTTTATCCTACTTCCACAAGTAAGATGTGACCCAAGGTCGGGTCGGGAAAGTGGGGTTTGAAAAGCCAGCGCCCGAGAGGTGAGCACTCTGGCCATTTAAAAATTGCCTGGGCAGCCTCGTCGGCATTCCCCGGTAGGGGCGCCTCAGACAGTAAGCAATAAACTTACTCCTCCCCAAAGAGGGGAGGCAAAGCCTGGGAAGGTGGACCTCCTGGAACTACACATGGCAGACCCATTGACCGGCGTAAGTCAAGCCTCAAAGGACAAGACAATACCAGTATGGGGTGCAGTATCCATCGGAACAGATACTACACTTTGATCTTAGCCAAAAGGCCAAGAACAGAGTAGAAATAAGCGAAGAGAGTAGAACTATAAGTTTTTCTCCTGTTCCTTACTCTACATTTAAATAGGGAGTTTGAATTACCTACTAAACACTTTCCGTACAAGGGTTTCTCAGGACAACCTGATATGAAGATACTTCACCCGACAAGTAAACCCTGACCAAAAATTCAATATGACATAGTATTCGCAGCCCAAATAAGATCCCCTCAGCACGGCTATACACTTGCTCATACGAGTAATAGTGCACCTTCTCCTAGTAATGTTACCTCAAGTAACAAGGATACCCCACCAGACTAGACGAATTATTGTCCTGTGATCCAATAAGACCACAAGAAATATATACTATAACATAATTAACTGGTAAATTGGGAAGAGGAAAATTAGTGTTCTTAACTTCTTTAATAACTCAACGTTTGAGAGATAAAGGAGAACTTTAATAGAATATTCGAATATCTATGTATCTCATATAGAGATCAAGTGTAAGTCCCAGGAAGGGGCCCCTTGATTTCTGAGAACTTCTACCGAAGTAAAATGAAACAAAAGTAAATAGTTGCTCTGCTATAGTTGGTATCTCGATTTTTAAGTATTTGTACTATTCCTTTTTTATTTTATCCAAATGTCTACCTAATGAATTTTGAAATATAATACAACTAGTTATCAATATTATTTTGTTAATTATTGAAGAAAGTTTATTAATTATATATATTCGTGTTAGTTCGCATATTGTAGCACCATCGTAACCGCCCATTGTCACATCAAACGTGTCTTCACTCCAAAACATTCTTGGTCTGCCAAATTACTACAATGTGTTTCTTCCAAATATCCAAAGTTTGCGAGCTCCTCTAAATGAGCTATTAAAAAAAATGATTGCCAAGAATAATTTGAAAAAATATGAAAATATTTTTACATCAGAATTATTCCTGACACACTAGAAGCCAGATTGCGAAATCATTGTAGCCACTGATGCCAGCTAATACGGCATTGGTGCTTGCATATTACACAAAATTGAAAACGGTTTATTGAATCCAATCGTCAACACATCACAACCGCTACTACCCGCAGAGAAAAAACTGCTCACAAATTGAAAATTATTTTTACATTAACTAAATTCTCTAGATTCATCCATGGAAGTCATTTTGTTTTGTAGTGGTTAGTGAAGTGCAACGGATAGTGTTTTTCCGTGTATTATTAGTGGGGTTGAGAGTTAGAGACCATGGATGACTGGAAAAGACCGGAATGTTGGAAGAGTGTGACTTGTATCATTATGATTAAAACTTCGGAAATCTTAGCTGGATGAAGGCCATGCGACGGTGATGTGGACGCAGTGGCTAGCAGAAAGGATCCTAGCAGGCGTTCTGAATGTGTCTGCATAAGGAAATTGGTCAAGAAACTACAAAGAAATATGCGGTAAGATCTAGGCACGTCAATGCGGACTTTGTTGAAAGAGATGGACGTCGGAGTGGCCACTATGAAGAAAGCGCTGAACAATGGGTAGGTGGTGGCAGGAAAGCCATACGTGTGGCATCAGGATTCGGCTCTGTATCACACCTCCAGGAAAATACATAAGTGGTTGTCTGATAAATAACACGACTTCACCAGTCCTAACATCTATCATCTAACTCGCTTGCAATCACATGTGTGGGGCGCAGTTGTAAAAGACACCAACCGTACCGCCTGCAACACCAAGTACGAGCTGATTGCCAGGACGAGAGTGGTGTTCGCTCCGGGACATTGTAAAGGCCACGTGCTTCAGGTTTCATACTGAAAGACGTGGTGGAGTGAACTGTATTCAGCAAAAGATCTTCTAAGAGATGCACTTTGAATTTTGAGAATGCATCAATTGTTTTCTTTCTTTTCCAAAGAGTATCAAATTTGTTTGGAACACCCTGTATCTTGTTTAGACCGTCGGTGCCGTGCGTGAATCTACGATTTGTTGCTCTCCGCTTTGCCCCGTGCCCTTTTCAATGTGTGTGCGTCTCCGAACCTGCCGAGATGTAGAGCTAAAACAAATGTTGTCCAACATAGTTTTCTCACAAAAAAAGGAAGGCATTGAACTGAGAGAGTCAATGTTTTGTTGAGCTAAACACCGCCAATTCCGTTACAAACATTTGGCTAATTGCAAACTGTGATCTTCTCCTAATAATAATCTTCATGAACGGAAAGAAAGAAAGAAAGAAAGAGACAGAAAGGGATAGATAAAGAGAGTGTGGGTGTGTGTTGAAATTTGTAAAGTGTATCGCTTTTTAGATTACAATAAGCGAAACTCATCTCAGAATTCCGTCGCCTTTGAATATATGACATCACGTACGACCACGTATTATCGGTTTTCTGTTCTCACCGTCCTCACTCCTCATGACGCTTGTCTGAAACGATTTCTGTCTCCTAACATAACCACCAATATATGCAACATATAACATATCTACTAGTTAACCTACCCACTTGAATATCTAACTCGACAATCAACTAAATCCCATCCATTCACTGTGGCGGTCTCCAGATGCCGGAGAGCTTTCTACTCAAATAGCTTCTTTCCTGGTGCTGCTGGCCTCTGAAACTCCCTCCCTGCCCCTTGTTTCCCCAACAGTACTGACATGCAGAAATTAAAAATTAATGTAAACAGTCATCTCGCTGAGCAGATCCCAGTTTAGGTTGACCCCCCTCCCCAACCTTCTCCCCTTTTCTTTCTTCTCAGTAGCCCCTTATGTCTACAGTGGTGGCTTGCCTTGTTTGGGGTGAACTACATTAAAAAAAAAACAATAAAAAAAAACAAACTGATAAACAGACTATTCATATATAAATGCATTGTCAGTCGGTTATACTGAATTATTGAAATCGTATTTTCATTGTTAAAAGAGCAGATTGAAGAAACGCATCTTATTTTACACATGTTGAAGCATCTCTATAAAATACTTTTTTCTGCCAGTCTGTCACGTTTGTTTCAAATAACATTTTCGTTGATCTGTCATGCTTAGGTTTGAAATAACATTTTCATTGGTCTGTCATAATTAAGTTTGAAATAGCATTTTAATTGGTCTATCATGCTTAAGTTTGAAATAACATTTTGATTGGTCTGTCAGGCTTAAGTTTGAAATAACATTTTCATTGGTCTGTCAGGCTTAAGTTTGAAATAGCATTTTCGTTCTTCTGTCATACATCAGTTTAAAATAACATTTTCGTTGGTCTGTCATGCTTAAGTTTGAAATAGCATTTTCATTGGTCTGCCAGGCTTAAGTTTGAAATAGCATTTTCATTGGTCTGTCAGGCTTAAGTTTGAAATAATATTTTTATTGGTTTGTCAGGCTTAAGTTTGAAATAACATTTTCATTGGTCTGTCAGGCTTAAGTTTGAAATAGAAATTTTAGTTGGTCTATCATGCTTACGTTTTAAATAACATTTTTATCACTAGATGAGCAGATTAAATGAATGCATCTTAAGAATATTCATTCCATTAACTTCTTTTTATGTTCAACGTAATATTCATTATTGTATTATACACGTATGGCATATTCTTATATTGACTTTCTCTGCTGAAATATAATATCAAAGTTGTTGTTCATCATTTAAAGTTGTTGTTCCCCGTTTACAGGAGTTTGATGCATGCGAGGCTTGCTCATCTATTTTTGCAGAGTTCAATGTCAACAGTATCAAGTCACTATTGATACATTGCTCCCAAATCTTATGTGGTCTGTCGGTTACATCTGATATAAACTTCTCTTTCGGTAGATCCCAGTCTGTCATTATCTAGACGTAGGCATATCATCTCAGTCGACATTGCAAAATGGACAAATCTAGTGATACCAAGCTGAGTTTAACAAGAGCTTCTTTATCGCTTTCATCAATTATGTTACATTTGCTTGTCTTGTCGGAACAGACAAAGATTTTCATTGAATCCGAATTTGCGGCTTTTGATATTTCTTTGCTGCTCGCAAAAGAATGACTTAAGAAAGTGGAAACAGGATTGGCTTTTAACAGTGACAAAGCAATCATGTTCAGAGAACAGACAATAATTTCAATTGAGTCAGGACATTATAACTCGAATATAAGTGTTCGAAAAGGATATCAAAGAACAGCTTATTTTCTGTCAAACATGAAAAACGAAAAGTAGACAAGGACATCCGTGTGGGATTGTTCAAAACCTGCATTGTAAGTTTTGTCATGCTAGTGCAGACAAACTCATGAACTTGGTGAAAACTTCAAAAAAAATTTCAGCAAAAGAGGAAAGTCAAAGACTCAAAGAAATTAAGTGTGTGACTAAAAACTGTCAAATGTTCGAAATGTACAAGAAAGAACCGTCGTGCACAGTAGATAACAATTTGAGGACAATGTGTTTGGCCCAAGGCGATCCATAATACAGGCATGGAAAACATGCGATTGTGGTCCACGACTAGAGGGGTGGGTGGACATGTGAAGACCAATTACTACTAAATAATAATTACCGAAAAAAGTTTTAGTCAGAAATTTCTTATTAATGTCCAGTAATTAGCAATTATACATATTATTAGGAAGCAGCTTACAATAATTGATTTATTTCCATCTAATCAAATATAAAAAGTACAAAAATATAACAGAACTAAATTCACGAAAAATCACTTTATTCACCATGAATTGGAAACATTTTTGATATTTCAAAAATCATGAGTCAATTTGTTTATATTGACGACTTGATTACAGAAAATATAATGACATAATACAATCAGAAAACAAATTCAACATTTTACAAAATCAAATTTTTATGTTTGTTACATATACAATTGCTTTTTTTTTACAGAAGATGAAGAAAATGCTTATTTCTTCATGATACACAGTCTCAATAATAAAATCAACTTCCATTAACAAGAACGTAAAACCAATAAAATATATGTAAAAAGAGGTGAAATGTACAACATATCTGATAACTGCTTGGAAAATTATGCCTTATCAATACTGATTATGTTTTGATGAAAATTGTATAAGCATTTTTATTTTGTAAATAATATTTTAAGATGATTTCAAAACTTTTAGTGCCGGTTCTTGAATTGCCTTGGGTGAATTAAACAAACAATAATTTTTTTAATTTTTGGATAATATAAACCCATGCACTTTTTTCATATTGAAATGATGTATATCAGAAACTGATATAAGATTTTACTCATGATGATTATTTTATCTGAAGTAAAATTAAATTAACAAGTTTAAATACTTTTTAAGCTTCAATTGTACTATAGAGACTGTTGAATTTTATTGCCCATTTCGCTCTGTATTCGTCAAAATGTTGGATAAGGTTGATTTTTGGTTTGGTCTAAAATTGTACTCTTGTCCAGACATAAAAAATTTTATTTATTTTTTAACAAGCTCTTTTTTAGTTACGTTTTTTTAGCAACAATAACTCTTGTTTGATTATTTAATAATGGGAGATATTCGTACTCTGTTCTGTTACTTAAATCTGAAAAAGCGAGATTCTACTTTGTTTAGGCGATTACATGTAAACACCCTGAAAAATCTGGCGGAGAGAACAAAAAAAGAAAACAAACAATTATTTAAGAATTTAGAATGCGAGTTGGTTTCGTATATAAAATTAACGTAAAATGATTCCCTATTTCCGGGCCATTCTATTTTTTTTAGAGCAGTTAACTAAAAGATATTTACCAATAACCCTAAGTCCGAGTGGCAAGGTCGTAGAACCACACATAATCGCCTAAAAAAAGTAAAAGCACTATTCGATCCCCATCCTTCAAAAGAATACACAAGATTTATCTCTCATAGCAAAAACAAACAAAAAATTGGTTGACTACCTTAAAACGTTAGAATGGTCACCATTAAGCCAAACTGATGTATTGTATAAGTTCACTTGTCTATTTAAGGAATGTATTTTTAACACCAAACCTGAAACATATAAAATATACATCTCACATACATATATACATACCATTTATCCGATAG
The DNA here is from genome assembly GCA_963556195.1 of Sepiola atlantica. Lineage (NCBI taxonomy): Eukaryota > Metazoa > Mollusca > Cephalopoda > Sepiida > Sepiolidae > Sepiola > Sepiola atlantica. Next base: position 213,843,705 of record OY744517.1, read on the forward strand.
ATGTTATATAAAAATAACTGCACAAAACCATTAAAAACCTGCAATATACAAAATAAAAAAAATCGCATTTTACATATACTAACATCTTAAACAACTAATATAAAAAAGTTAATCTAATCAAATAAATAATAATAAATTAAAATAAATAAATTAATAACGAATAAATTAAATAGAACCTTCTTCCAAAAAAGGAAAGAAAAACTAAAACAATAAATAAAATGCTGTAAATAAACAACAACAAACTTTTTATTTATACAAACATTTTCGGCCACACATATGCAAACATATTTCGATCTTAGCTGAAGATCAACTAGACCTCCACAAGCCACTATTTGAAATCAATGCAAAGATTGAAATGAGAGAGCCATTCTTTCAAGAAATAACACACAATTAATCACATGATTCAATAAGAGTATTGCGATTACATGGCAAAACTTAACAAAATGGCTTACTGATCTAAACAAATTTTTAGTCTTTTTTATTTGTTAAATTTCCAATTGTCCATTTTTACTTTTTTCATCTATGCAGGTCGTTTAGAAATTAGGTAAGCAACACAGTTTGATGACACTTACAGCTTTCCTTATAACCCTATTTTGTCTTACACATTATGTTAAAAACAAGACAAACTTATTTCCTGTCAGACATACACACAAAATTCATATACACATTCGTATATATATATATATATAAAGAGGTGTACTAAAAGCGAACTTTTAGGAAAGGTAAAACCTTTTGGATTTTCTATTTTCGCCGCACCTGAAGTTGTGGCTTCTTGGAATTTAACTTTGAATCCTCTCATTACATCTCGTGCCTTTAACGACCTACCTATCTACATCTTATTCTCTCCGCTGGACTTTTCGACACCGGACTTTTTAGCAATCGGACATTTGCTTGCATTCGGGCAGAATTTTGCCCTGCGTTTCTTTCCCTACAACTTTTATTTCATTTTTTCAAATTTTAAATCTTGGCCATTGCCAACTTATCTATCCAAGCGACTTCCTCTGATGATAAGATTTTGATCTTTGAAAAGCCTGGCTTAAGGAAAATTTAACTTGAATAAATTGCCTTTTTGCGGAATATACCTTGCTCTGAGCAATTGAATTGAATTTTGATTTGGCTTTTGCTTCTCTAATTCCTTTCCATTCTTCTTCATATATATATATATATATATATATATATATATATATATATATATATATATATATATATATATAGTGTTATGGTGTCGTACATGTACGAAGAACAAATGGACATCCATAATAAAATGCGAGAAGCATTCCAACTCACTCTTCCACCCCAGTTTTATACTGGCAGTCCAGAATACCACTTCTTGTATCTATATTCTTTTTCTTCAATAATATATCTTTGATCCTGTAACCCCTTGTTTTTGTGTCTTTATTTCGGCCCCTAACAGGATCACAACAAACTGGCGACGAGGCAATTCGAACTGACACGGGTCGCCAACTAACGGTCGACAAAGTACCCACACTTATACGGGAAACCACAACGAAACTATCGACGAGTTACAACAGAAAAAAAAACAAAAACAAAGGATTTTTGCCGGAACCTTCGAAAAGAACAAAACTTGATGAAATCGAATACACATTGTCTAGTTCTGAAAACAAGTTATCGGTGAAGAAAAAAAAACACGATAAACCAAATTGATTATTTTCTTAATTGAAAAAAAAGGGTCAGTTTTTTTTTATCTCTCTCCCTACATTGTTATTCCGATTCTGTTAGAATATGTGACAAATAAGGGAATATATGATTTTATTTCCACCGAAAAGAAAAAAATTGTGAAACAGTATTTTTTTTCTTTCTAAAACTAAAATGTGTAAAGTATAGTAAAAAAAAAAAGGGTTTCATAATCTTTTCACAACCAAGATGGCGTCTAGCAAGCGCTACTCTAAGGAAAAGACCTTCTTACAAAGCCATACTAAAAAAGAAAATATTAATTTTCTAAAAAAAAAAAAATAAATAAATCAATTAACCAGATTTCAAATCTCCCAACATCAACAGGCTGAGGAGAAATTTCAAAAGCTTTTACTCGAGCAAAATGAAAAACAACAACAACAGAAAACTGAAGAAAAGTTTCAAAAATGTGTGTTTATATATATATATATATATATATATATATATATATATATATATATTCTTATATATTCTTACAAGATATGGTGAATGTAAATATATCACACTATCGCCGAGATGATGAACATATATCCTATGTAAAGATTGCATAGCGCCCATTTGAGACTTCTGTGATTACACCTGTACATACATGATTTCTGAACACTTGTATCTTCATATCCGCTGATGACTTTTCCATCCAAAGATCAGTGTGGACTTTTGACATTTCTGGATCATTGAACTTTTCAACTCCCGTGGGGAGTCTTGAAACAAACCTGCACCTTCTGTGAGTAATCCCTTTTCTTCCATGATTTGTTTAGGACACTATTTTTGTTCATAGATTTTTCTCGCCACTAGTTAACGTTAAACATTATCGCGCTACCCTAAAATAGTACTTACTTTTTCTTGTTGTTTGTTTTATATATGTTTATCCTTTCTCTTACTATTCTATGAATAAATATTGGTTGAATCTTAACTTGGTGTTCGAGTCGTCTTTTACCTGCTCATTATTCTTCCTTATTTTCTATGTGATGTCTTGAACTTATTCTGTTGATAATATTGGAACATAGAGACCTACGAGCCACTCCAGGACACGTTTACCTTTTTCTTATATTTATTATTTCCACGCCACTGTGGTCCCGACATAGGCTGTGTGTGACAATATTTATATATAAGTAGATAAGTGATGAGAATAAAAATTAGATAAAAATCAATATTTATTAAATCCTCAATTGTTCAAACAATGATAATATAAAAACGTTTTCCTTTACTTAATCCATGGATTTTCAAAGATATGCTCTTATCATCAAAGAAAAGTTGACAGATAAGTCAGTAAAATTTACTGTAATGCAAGCATTTTAAAATATAAAAATATAAAAGACATGAAAATATAAAGAATTCAAAAAGTTTAAAATATTTATTTATATATATAAAAATATACGAGACATGAAAAATATAAACAATTTAAAAAGTTTAAAATATATATATATATATATATATATATATATATATATATATATATATATATATATATTAACTTTGAATCCTCTCTCACAACCTTTCGGGCCTTTTAACGACCTACCTATCTACATCTCATTCTCTCCGCTGGACTTTTCGACACCAGACTTTTTAGCAATCGGACATTTGCTT
>OY744517.1:213851983-213891983 GCA_963556195.1 Sepiola atlantica
GAATTGAGAGTGTCTGTGGTGTTGCACATCACTTCTGTCAAAACCTCAACACGGGAAGAAAAAAAGCAATGAAGTTGCACAGACAATTTTCACATGCCTCAAAAGAAAACTTGTGTAAACTTGTTAGAGGAAATAGGGATTTTTGTGATGCTGACTTCCTGAAGAAAATTGAAAAAATGTTGCAATTTCTGTTAAGTATGCATGAAATATAAATGTGTACCATTATGTCCAGTTGTAGCTATGCCCATGGCTGATATATTTAACTAAGTTGTGTGTATGGACTTAAAGGAACATATTCACAATAAAACTTGGAGTTTGCATATGATTGATTCTGCCACAAGATATTCTGCAGCCTGTTTAGTGTTTTCTAAACAACAAGATGAAATTGTGTGAAACATTTACCAAATATGGATATCATATTTCAGAGCACCTAGATAGTTCTGAAGTGATAACGGAGGGGAATTTTCAAATGAAAAATAGAGAGAGATGAATGAAAAACTAAATATAGAAACTGCAACAGGTGAATCTCCATGTAACAACGGGATTGTGGAGCCGCATAATCAGATATTGGCAGAGGCATTTTACAAAACTATTGCAGATGTGAAATGTGAACAAAAAATTGAACTTGCATGTGTAGTAAATACCAAGAACACTTAATAAAATAATGGCGATTTTAGTCCAAACCAATTAATATTTGGAGTTTACCCTAACCTGCCATCAATCTTAGAGGATGAACTTCCAGCTATGTAGAGTTCATTTAGTGATATTATACGTCAGAACATGGAAGCTTTACACAAATGCCAGACAAAACTATAATGCAGCTGAGTCAAGTGAAAAAATCAGGAGAGCACTCAAATACTTATTCAGATGTGGTTTATGATAATGGTGATAAAGTTTTTTATCGCAGGAAAATTTTTAAAGATTGGAAAGGTCCTGCAGTGGTGCTTGGGAAAGAAGGACAAACTGTATTGGTACGCCATGGAGGAGCTTATTAATGAAAGTTAAGGATAGTAGTAATAAGTATTGGGCTGAAAAGAGATCAGAATATAAGACTGGAGATAAAGAACCATATATAAATACTCATGATGTGAATGAGGAAAATGATCGTCATAAATATTTGACACCGGATGAAACTTATTCCCAAAAGAGATGGTAATTCAAATAATAGAGTAGAACCAATGCACAATTCTTTTATTGAGTACAAAATGAGGAATGAAGAGGAGTGAAGCAAGCCAAAGTATTAAGCATAAAGCCTAAACAAACTGAAAAGTATAAGGAATGGGTAAACGTACACGTGGAGGGAGATGAAGAACGAATGTGCCTAAATTTGGATCATATTGACAATTGGAAGGAACTACCTTATCCGGAAAATGCTGTACTGCTAACCACAGATCAAAAAATGTCTCAGGATGTTAAAGAGAGAAAGTTAAATAACTTGATTAATAATGAGGTATTTGAAGTAATTCTCTTTGAAAAACAGGCTACATTATCGTATCGCTGGATATCGTATATCTGAAAAATATAAAGATGGTGAAAAGAGAACTAGGGCGAGATTAGTGGCCTATGGCTTTGAAGAGGACACTAGAAATCTTGAAAAAAAAAGATTTCTGCGAACCTAAACAAACCGTAATTTCCGGCCCAGCCACATACCGACGAGTGGATATATTTTTTTCTGAGGATGGGAGATTCCCCCGAAAATTTAAATAAAAAATAAATAAAAAAGGAAGACACACCACCCTACCATCACGGTCCGAACTTAATACTGGTAAATATAATAAAATTATTTGAAAATTATTGATTTCTCAATATTGTCACTATTTTGATTGTTTACCATTTCATGTACCGCCAGTGTCACCTAACCAACGCATTGTCTCTGCCTTCTAACAATACTTATATATATATATATATATATATATATATATATATATATAATGTATTTTTCTGTAATTGTTTTTATTGGTGATTGCAGCATTTGTTGTTTTTGCTTACTACTATTTCGATTCTTTCATCTTGAGTGATTAAGATGCAGAAAATTGAATTATTAGTCGCCTTAAACTTTATAGGACGTATTTTTCGTTAATAAATATTTTTTTATTAATTTTATACGTACATAAAAGTAATCCATAGACAAGTGTTTCTGGCTCACAGCCGTCATCAGCATGGCTAACTTAGACAAGGATCGAACCTTCGATAATGATGGCTATAGGCCAGTGTTTTACCATTGGACTACGACACCCTGCCTAGAAATATGTATGAGTTCTATCACCTAAATATTTAATATATTTTTCTGTAATTGATAATATATATATATATATTAGATTTTGAATGTGAGATGATATATATAATTATTTCCACAATTAAACAACGTCGCAGAACACACAAACCATCAAAGCCACAAACCGAAAGTCCTAGACTCGAGTTAGAGTTGAGAAGAGTAGGTTCATTCCACAGTCGGCCTTTGTCGCGGTTTGCTTAATCTTTGTTAGTTTATAAGACTTTTTTGTATAAGGCGAGTTGGCTCAGTCGCAGAGTACTCACCTTGTATGGAAGTGACTCGGGTTTTGAATCCTGAGTTCGGATATGTTCAACTGATGAACCCAAAGGAGAGCGAAACTACAGTCTAGGACTTCCGGTTTGTGTCTTTCATGGTTTGTGTGGGCTGCGGCGTTGTCTGATTGTGGAAATAATTATATATATCATCTCACATTCAAAATCTAATATTTGTTTGCTCGCATGGTTAGCTTGTTGGATAACATCGTCCTAGCGAGTATAAAATCCTACTTGCGAGACATCTGCCTGGGTTCTTAGTAGTTAGCTGACTACACCCCTTGTTGAGAAGAGAAGGTTAATCTCACAGTCGGCCTTCACCGTGGTTAACTTAATTTGTGTTAGTTAATAAGACTTTCTTGTATGTGGCAAGTTGGTTCAGTGGCAGAGTACTCGCCTCAGATGGAAGTGACTCAGGTTTCGAATCCTGAGTTCGGATATGTTCTACTGATGAGCCTAAAAAAGGGTGAAACTCAAGTCTAGGACTTCTGGTTTGTGGTTCTCATGCGGCATTGTCTGATTGTGGAAATAATTATATATATATATATATGTGCGTTTTTCTTGTCAACATCATTTTGTCTTGTTTTACAAAGCACTTAATATTTTAAAATAAGAATTAAATTATACAAAATAAATGCTGTTATATACATTATTTATTGCATTTCAGACTTCATGCAAACTTTCTGACAGAAATAATTATTTTTCTTTGCGAGCATTGTATGTTATTCAAATAATATTTCACGGTTGTCGTTATTCAGTTAATATCCAGATATGGAATCCTTATGTCGATTCCAAAAAATGTTAATATGCGTTTTTCATGTAAACATTTTGACTCTAGTTCATCTCTCTTGTTCAATAATGTGTTTCTTCATTTGAAAGACTTTGAATGCATCTTAATGTGATTCAACAACAGTAAAGAGATTCCTCGACATACGTTGTGATGTTTATCATAACTATGAAATAATGTTTTGTATATGACTAAGGTTTTTTTTTATTTTAGTTCAGTTAGTTCTTAGAAGTCTTGGTGCAAACATTTGAGTTATATTTGAAGGATCCTTTAAGGATTAATGTTGTCCCTTTTAGAGTTACTGTATATATTTTTTCTAGATTTTGTTTGATTAAACTAGTTTCAACAGGTAAAATGTTGTTTTTTTCAGAGACCACGTTGTTTTGAAGTCATTTTTTAGGTCCTGGTAATATTTCTTCTGTGTGTGCTATTATGTGTTGTTTCAACGCACCCTTTTGAGAGAAAGCTTTTCCACATATTTCACATAGAAATGGTGTTTCTCCAGTGTGTATTCTTATGTGTTGCTTTAAGGAGCCATTTTGATGGAAACCTTTTCCACATGTATGACATGAATAAGGCATGTTTCCGACGTGTGTTTTCATATGATACTTTAGACTGTTATCATGAGAGAAACGTCTTCCACATACTTCACAGTTAAATGGTGTCTCTCCGGTATGTAACCTCATGTGTTCTTTTAGATAACTACTCCGTGAAAAAGTCTTTTCACATACTTTGCAGGGAAACGGTGTTTCACCTGTGTGTGTTCTCATGTGCCGGTTGCAGGCTGACTTTTCATTGAAAGCTTTCCCACACAAATCACATTTAAAGGGTTTCTCCCCCGTATGTGTCCTCCTATGTACTTTTAAATGACCATTTTCAGAGAAACCTCTCCCACAAATTTCACAATGATAAGGAGTTTCGCCAGTGTGTGTTCGCAAATGTCTTTTAAATGAATTTTTGTCAGAGAAAGATTTTCCACAGACTTCACAATGAAATGGCGTCTCACCAGTGTGTGTTCTCATGTGTTGTTTTAAAGAGCTACTGTGAGAAAAAGAACTTCCACATATTTCACAAGCGAATGGTTTTTCTCCCGTGTGTATTCTTATGTGAACTTTTAAATTGCTATCATAAGAGAAACCCCTTCCACAAACTTCACAATGATAAAGAATTTCCCCAGAATGTGACTCGACGTGCTTCTCTAACAAGTTATCGTCAGCAAAAGCTTTCCCATTTTGCTTACATTTAAGAGAAGGTTTTTCAGAATGTGTCTTAATGTGTTTTTGTAAAAGATTATCATCACTAAAACTATGTCCACACATTTCACAGCAGTAACGGGATCTGTCAGTGTGTTTTGCGATGTGTAGTTTTAAGTTATCAACCAGCGGGAAATCTTTACCACATATCTGACAAGTAAATGGGGGTTCACTCTCATGTGTAGCCATATGAGCATTTAAATTTGCACTGATTGAAAAACGTAAACTGCAAATATCACAATGGAAAGGCTTGTCTTTTTGTTTCATTTTACTTCAGACGAAGTTCTCAGAAATCAAGGGGCTTCTACCTGGGGCTAACACTTTATCTCTATTAAAGTTCTCTTTTATCTCTCAAACGTTGAGTTAGTAAAGAAGTTAAGAACATTAATTTTCCTCTCTCCAGTTGATTATCTCATAGTATATCTTTCTTTTAGTCGAACCAGATTCCAGGACAAGATTTCATCTAGTCTGGTGGAGTATCCAGCTAAGTGGTGTAACTTGAGGTAACATTATATGGAGAAAGTGCACCATTCCCCGTATATGAGCCAGTGCATAGCCGTGTCGAGGAGATTAGGCTTCGAATACTATGTTATTTTGAATATTTGGTCAGGATTAACTTGTAGGGTGAAGAATCCTGACAAACCCTTGTACAGACAGACCGAAGATACTTGTGGACGATGTCTAGTAGGTAATTCAAACTTCTTATATATATGTATGTATATACTAATGAAGAAACGTTTGCAACATAGGAGTTTATTATCTATATATTAATACGATAGCGTGTGTGTTCGTGTGTCACGCTTCCGGCAAAAGCTCTACGCATGCGTGCCGCACCTAAATTTTGAAAAACATTCAACTAGCCTGCGTTTAGGAATATTTACATTTGTTTCCCTCTGGAGCAATGGTTAGCGAGGTAGTATTTTTTACTTCGGCCCGACTGGTTTATAGTTCGATCCCAACCAACCTCTAAGATTTTTATTCTACATTTCGAGGGGAAGGGGAAGAAATAATACATTTTGTTTATCACCTGGTTAAAAACTACTGTTTTGTGTTGCTTAAAACTTAAAACTATTTTTTGTTTTTATGTTGGCGTTTTAAATGACATTGTCTATTTAATTACGTTGACTGCTTAAAAAGTAGGGTATCGGCCAGTATTATTTTGTTGTTGTTTTTTTTTTTGAACGGATGGCATATCAACCTTTTTTAGTAGATATGCGCAGTGTCCATCGTACACGAGTTACTATTTAAAACAATTATTTCACTCTTATCCAGAAGGGGGGGGGGGGCTCATAATAAAGCAAGCGTAACTTACTAACAAATAGAGGGTGCTTTGTTACATTAGGACACGTATTGAAAACATCATTTCGTGTAATTTACACGGGTTCCGCTAGTTATTATTATTATTATTATTATTACTTCTCTGTGCCTTATTCCTCATATGAGCCAATGTCGAGGGGATCTTATTTGGGCTTCGAATACTGTTATTTTGAATATTTAGTCAGGGTTAACTTGTAGGGTGAAGTATCCTCATGTCAGGTTGTCCTGACAAACCCTTGTACAGAGAGACCGAGACACTCGAGGATAGTGTCTAGTGGGTAATTCAATGTGCTCAACAAGCTGGGAATGATTAGCAAATGTTTTCCGCATTTGTTTCAGCATCAGAATCGTCAGAAAGCGCAGAACTGTTATCGTTATTCTTGTCATTGGTTTCATTTGTTAATTCCATATTTGTGGATATCGCATATGCAATATCACATATTTATTGTTTGTATTGTCATGCAAGATGTTTCCAATCACATATTTATTGTTTGTATTGTCATGCAAGATGTTTCCAATCACATATTTATTGTTTGTATTGTCATGCAAGATGTTTCCAATTGTGAATTTTTAAATATTTACTTTTCAAGTATTCTTTTTACATATTTTATAGCTAAATAGAATCTCTCCATTTTGCTATGGGAGAAGTTTTATTAAATAGATATTTCGCGAAAAGACATTTTCATAAACTTTACGGTGGTAGCGAGTTTCTTCTCTACTTCTGCGATGAATATGTTCAGAAAAATCAATTTTTTCTGAGTCATCATGAAACGGAATGTCGGAATTATTCACGATGATACATTTCAGTTCGCTCTTGTTGATGCTCTTCACTCCGGAAGCACTGCTCTACAGCCTTCTTCATCATTCGGATGATTTTGTTTCTGACAATCTGCAAAATATAAATATTACCAGATTTATATTCTAGATTTATTTTACAAAAATATATAAAAAAAACAAAGCGCAAAGTTTTTCCTGAGTTCTTTAGAATGTTACATAAGTACACAATGAGCCCCCACCTCCCCTAAAAAAAGGTCACTCCTGGAATCGTTAATAAAATTGATAATTCTTTTCTGCAAATGATAAGCACACCTGGATATGACGTGCACAATTGGCAATAAGTCTGACACACTTCTCTCTTGGCACTCCTCTCTGATTTGGGCTGTGATGGCCCCCCCCCCCCTTCAGTTCAAGAATAGTCTGGGAATTGTTTTGATAGACATTATGTTTGTGATAATCATCCCATAGATAAAAGTCATGGGGAAGGGTTAAGTTCCGGTGATACCTCCTACTGATGAGACGATCACCAAAGTGTTCCCGCATATCATAAAATTAGCATCCGATGTGCAAAATTGTCAATAACGTTAATACGCTCATCTTGTTGAAGTCATTGCAATATTTCTTCAGTTCGTGAAGAGTCTGGGACTTATTTTGATAGACATTATCTTTGAGCTTTGCGATAATCCCATGGATAAAAAAATTGGGTGGACATTCAGAACAAGACGATCACCAAATTTTCTTTGCATGTCAATCGAATGGCGATAAAACAAAGACTGTTGGATATTCATTCAGAGAGACTGTATTTGAGACGCTTTTGACTGAATTGTGGGAAGGCTTCTTTTTCTGTTCGGGTCACTGTGTCGTGGACTGAGCTGCCAGAAACTGCGGTCAGCCTGTAGACGTCCAAACAGTCCTAGGTGGCGCTGTACTCATCATGACCACTTTTTATGATTACCTCTATCTTAGAATCCAACATCATCGACAGGAATTTAAATTTCCCTTTCAAGGAATTTGTCACCCGGGTAGCTCTACCTTTGCCGCTACGCTCGCTGTTGGACCGCCTTCACCAAAATAGAGTATTAATTTACCTCCTCTCCAGGAGGTTAGGCACAAGGCCAGTTTTATCTTACTCCCACAAGTAAGATGTGACCCAAGGTCGGGTCAGGAAAGTGGGGTTTGAAAAGCCAGCGCCCGAGAAAGTGAGCACTCTGGCCATTAAAAATTGCCTGGGCAGCCCGTCGGCATTCCCCGGTAGGGCCGCCTCAGGCAGTAAGCATAAACTTACTCCTCCCCAAAGACTGCACAGGATCGAGACCGGCATAAATAAAGCCCCGAAGACCAAGACAATACCAGTTTATGGGGTGTAGTATCCATCGGAACAGATACTACACTTTGATCTTAGCCAAAAGGCCAAGAAGAGTATGCACCTCTTTTTTCCGACAAAATAGCTTAACATATATATTTGGTTAATTAATTCCTATTTTAGTCACGTAAATTATTTAGAGTAAAATATGTTTCAGCACGGTTTTGGTATTGCACTTAAAAACTTATTTTTTCTTGTTTAAGTAAAAGAATAAGATTAAAAACACGAAGTTAGAACAAGATTAATCGTACACGTAAACGCCGAAATGAAAACAAGCCGAAAAAATATAGTCGCCATTTTTATAAACAAGTTGAAAAAGAGGCTATCTAAGGAAGAAATTAATGTAAGTTCATCCTTGTCTAGTTAAATGAATTTCAACTAATATATTACTAGGGCTATGATCATATGTTCTATCCTCTATCAAAGGAGAAGTCCTTCTTGACCGAGGATTTTTTTTTTTTTGATTTTGCCATCAATCTAGAGTTCCCCCTTTTTTTTTATTGGGTGGGGGACTGTATATTCCCCAAATTGGAATATTAATTAATAATAATAATAAAGCGTTTTCTGAGGGGGGGGGGGGGATATAAAGTGAGAAGCCCCCAACATTTTATAACTAAAAATATTTTGGTACTCTTATAGCTGACGAACCATGTTTCTGTGACTTCGCGTCGTCAACGTTTGGGCAGGTTACGGAAACGCCCGAGAGTTGACGAGGCGAAAACTACCGAACGATAAATTAAAGACTGCCAAACGATAAATTACGACGAAGAAAATCAAACTAAAATAGCCATATACAAATAAAGAACGAAGAAACCATAGCTAAACAACTGTTAGTAATTAGATGTTTATTCTTGTTATGTTCTTTTTTGTCAAAGGAACCATTGCTAAGGAAATGTTTTTAAATAAAATGTTATTTTGTTTCAAATGATGATTTTGTTTGATTTGTTCAGCAAATGTTTTTTGGGGTTTTTTTTTTCAATGTTTTTCTTTTACATTTTTTTGTCAATTTTTGGTGCTTGTATAGATTAGCGTGCATATGAAACACGCTGAAAATCGCAGTTTCTAGTTAAATTAACTGGCAAAACTCTTTGAAATGCTTATGTATCAAGCAAAAATAGGTTTGTACACCAAAAATTAGCAAAAACTATCGGGTAGAATTGTAATAAAAAATAAAAATCCATGATATCGTTTAATCGAGTTCGGCCATTGATTCAAGCGAAAAAACACGAAATTCAGGGGGAGATAACCCAGTCTGACATATTAACAAGTAATAAATCAATGGCATTCACCAAAATACGATGAAACTGATTTTTATTTTTAATTAAAATTCTACTCGATCATTTTTCCTACTTTTTGGTGAGGATACTTATTTAAATCTGCTGCGTAAGTTTATGATACTGTTTATTTGTGTGGTATTGATAATTTAATACGGACGCTTCTCTGTACAAGCACCCACTTTTTTCTTGTTAACATAAACACCGCAACAACTGTTTTTAAGCAATATGTTTTGTTTTGTTTTCTTATTTTAACGAAAACAAATTGTTTATGAGCAAATGTTTCTTGGTTAATAGTTTCGTCAACTCTCGGGCGTTCCGAGACCTGCCCGAACGTTGACGACGCGAAGTCACGGAAACATGGTGCGTCAAGAGTACCAACATTTTTTTTTTAGTTAGAAATGCAAAAAAAAAAAAAAAAAAAATTAAAAATAAAATTACAATAATAACGAATTCATGTAAATTGTTTCTTAAAATTTACCACCTTATACAAAAAGGTCAAAATAATAAAATACAAATCGACCATTTTTAGATTAAATTCAATTCACTGATTTAATAAACATTGAAAACCAGTCTAAAATGAAGTCTTCGATACCTATCCTAAAAGGAAACGTGACACAAATATATTGAATTAGAAACTATAATTTTACATGGATTTAACAGGGGAAACAAATATGAAATAACATTTTGAAAACATTTATTATTCATCGGAATGAAGCTCTTACCTTTCTTTTTCAAGAGAGGAAAGAATAGAAAATCATAAATAAACACGGTAAATATGAAGAAATTTGTAAATACGGTGTCACCGTTTCGAAAGTCCCCTCTCATATATTATACCGTGTTAAATTTTCTGTTTGAAACAAACAAATAAGTGCTATATTGAACTTTCTTGACTGGAGCAATTTCGTTTCAGTTAATCTCCGTTTTGTATTGTCTCCACCTACCGATGTTAAGTCAATTTTGTATCCGATATTAATAAATTCTTTGAGAGACCTCATTTGTACAAACTTTTTTCAGTCGATATTATTTTTTATTCCTATTTATTTATTTACTGTAATCATGTTCGCATTCAATTACCGTGTGAGAGCCAAAGCAGGAGCTATTAAATTCTTGCAAGAAAGTAGTATAATTTATTGGAATGTTTTATTCCAAAACATTTTTCGTCACTTGTGCACTTGACGAAACAGCTGAATTTCTTTGTTTTCAATTTTGAAGAGCTACATTACAAAACAACGGTGATAACGAAACGAAACGACAAATATATTAAAACATTTTTAATAAATTCATTCATTTAATAAAATATAGTTTCTGAAAGAAAAACATTGTAATAATGTTGTTTTTTTTTAATGTAAAATGTTCATGTGACCGGTAAAAATATTACCGTTTCTAATGGACACTGAATTTTTACAGGGTCTATGCGGATCTCCAATAAAACCTATCGTTTCGGCTGTCTAGTTTGGTAAACCTCATTTCCATTCCGAACGGGAATATCTCTGAGGAAGAAATCAGTGTGTGCGCCTGTAAAAAGTCAATCGTTTTTTGGAGTTTGCTGGTTAAATGAATAAGATTTTTAAACCTTAGGTTATTAAGACCCATTTTTAGATAAATTGCGTGTGGTTGGCCTGTCTTGAATGTGGATTATCGCCGCTGGTTTGAATGTAACTCTTCAAAATTGAAAACAAATAAATTCAGCTGTTTCGTCAAGTGCACATTTCTCCCCAATAAGTTTTAAAACATTCTAACCTAAACCTCACTAGCAGCCACTCGGACTTTGGGGTTGTGGTAAAAAAAGGAAAAATTGGATTTTATCCGTTAAGATGGCAGCAGAATGTGACGTCAATATGTCGTAAAATCTGAAAAAAGTCCCCAAACCGGGAAATAGTAATTTGTTTATATTTTCTTAACTTGCAACAATTTGTTTTAATAAAATTTAAAACAAAGTGTTTCAGGCTTAAGTTTATTTCATTAAGTTTCAAAATAAATAGATCGGCAGATGGTTATCCTACTAACGGTGCTTCCACACAGAATGCGATAAATTACGTGTACAAGCGTTAGGAATGGTATTATGTTGTTGTTTTTGTTAAATAATATTAACCGAGGAATCATTTCGAGTTAAAATCCAAGTAGCATTACGCACGAAAACCACGGTTGAAATCTATGAACTATCGACAATAGCCACCCGAGTTAAATATGCTAGTTAAAAATAAAATAACTAGAAATTTTTAGTAAATACTTACTTTAAATGGTAAAAAAATTAGCGCTCACCAAAATTTACGGAAAGCAATCCATTAGCTTTTTAAATTATTTAAGAAATTCCAATTCCAATCGTTCAGTGGAAATTATGCCATTTTTTTTTCTATTTTGAGGGAGTAAAAACTCCCTCAAAATAGAAAAAAAAAAATGGCGTAATCATTTTTAACAAATACTTTTCCGAAAATGGTTTTTGCTCTTGCTCTGAAAATGGCTCTAGATCTCAAAGTTAAATTTAGAGGAATTGTTTTTGTAACAGGAGATTTGGGCAGGTTAATCGACTTCTTACAAGCGGAGAAATTAATATCTGCTTCATCCACGCGTAATTGGTGGAGATAGTTACAGCATGGAAATAGACCAGAGTCACGCAGAAAAATCACACTAGGCAAATTATGAGCCAACTGTGGGTTTTTGGCAGATACGAGCGGGCGATCAAATCTGGCTTTTTAGTCACAGCATCCTCAAAAGATGCCCCCACACTCATACAATTCCTTAAGAGATTTACGCATCTGGGAACAACAATTATTTCTGATTGTTGGCATGCATGTGATAGACTGGGAGTTGAAGGGTGCAATCATTTGCACGTCAAAAAAACATGAGAAAACTCAATTTTATCGTAAAAAAATTTGTTAACTGCCCTAAAACGTTAGAATGGGCCGGAAATAAGATCATTTTATGTTAAATTTATATGAAACTATCCCTCACACTAAATTCCAAAATTTCATCTTTCTTGTTTTATTTTTTAAGCCAAGACAGTACAAAATTACGAAAAAATAGAAAGTAAATAAATATTTTTCACATACAACATAAACTTCCAGAGAGTAGGTATTCCAAACATTCAAAAGGGGGGGGGGGTAAACAAGGGCAGATAATTACAATATATCAACCGAAGAGGTGTTTATTTACCTACCCCCCTCCCCTTCCTATCTCCAGTGCAGGAAGGTTGGACATGAAGTCAGTTGGAAATGCAGTCCCCCCCCTCCCCTCCTCCCCCCAAAAAGAAGGGACCCGGATGGTTGCAATTTGCCTAGATTGGACGCCTCAGGGGATTGTCAATACCCCCCCTCCCCTCCCCCCAAAAAAGAATGAGGTAAAGCCTAGGAGGTTGATCTTTTGGAAGTGGGGGGCTGTGCATTCTAAGTAGGAATGCAGCAAGATGTGACATAAGGCCTAAGGATGGCAAAACCAGCTCCTCCAAGGTTTTCACACTGGTCAGGTACAAAAAAGTTGTGAACGGACCCGTTAGCATTTCCTGTTAATGGCACCACAGCCAATGGCAGTCCTCACCATCTCAAAGGAAGGGGTAATATCTGGGAGGATGCACTTACTAGGACCGAGCCAGATCAAACCTCATTCAGACAAAAAAGGGGTCAGAGATCCAGTGAGCAAAACACTTGTATCAGAATGTGCCACATGTTACCTCGGCTAAATAAGCGTTACCTGTGCCAGGTAAGTACGCAGTTGTTGTGGACTGTTCACGAATCGCCACGCCCTTGGTAACAAACCAGACACCATTTCCGGTTGGCCCTTCTTACCACTCTGCTCCCTTTTACATAAATTGTTCAACAGCAGTGAACAGAAAATAACTGTTCAGTTACTGGACACTTTATTGGAAGGGTCAAATGTTTTCCAACAAAATCGTAAATATCTTTTGTAAATAACATTTATGGTAAACTATTGGGGTTATTTTAAGTAGGGTAGTCCATAGAGTAAATGTGGTATTGTGGTGACAAGTGAAAGTGAAAGCAATTGACAAAGAATGAAGGAAATAGTGATTGGACAAATGGATCAAAATGTGTACAGTAAAGAGTAGTATAGACAGAGGATGACCCATCCCACACTTTTGATGACCTTGTGCTTAATTTGTAATTTCTTTTTTACCCTTTTTTTGTAAATAGATAATTCAAAGTGTAGTATCTGTTCTTGCCTGGCCCATTCTGGTACATAGTTTGACTTGCTGAAGGTCTAACTCCTGAATTGGAATGATGGTTCTATTCGGTCCTACAAGGCTATTCTCACAGGTATTATTTTCTCCTTTAAGAGGGGGAATGGCATCCCTATCAGAGAATACTGATGGGTCCGTTCACAGCAAATTTTTCAGGGTGCCCTCTATTTGGGGGAGCTTAATTTTATCCCCACGTTAAACTGATTTCATATCTAACCTTTCTGCAGTAGGAAATGAGTAAAAGCCATTTACCGTCATGATCAGAACAGCAGTGGTGTATGCGAATGGGTGGTGTATGCGAATGAAAAGCGTTTGGAGTCGTTTGCCATGTCTCAGTCGGTTCATCAAGGTTATCCGTTGTCACCACTACTTTATGTCCTTACATTCAAGCTGCTACTCCACAGACCGAAAAAGGGATGGGGTGACAAGTTCAGTCCTACGCAGAACCATCTCACCTGGATGGATGCTGGGGCAAGGTTTCTGCAATCGCCAATGATACCACTGTCTTTGTGTTATGTTTTGTAGATATTGAGGCAGTAATGGAGGTGCTTGCATATTACAAAGTAATTACACGGGTTAAAATCAACCACAACAAGTCCATCGGCCTGCAGCAGTTGGGTGCCTGGAGCTATAACATTTTGCTTCTAGATCATTCCTGCTGGATGGATGACCCTGCTCGAGTCTTGTGCATGTGATTTTGGACCACATCTCCAGCTTGAGAGGAATTGATTGGAGGTATGGTCAAAGGTCAAAGTATTGGTTCAGACTTGGCTTTGAAGGAATCTTTCCTTGAAGGGCATAGCTAACGTGTGCGACATACATGTTTTTCCTCTTATCTTTTACCGGCTGGCTGTACTTGCTCTGCCTGAGAGCCACTTAGCAGTCTTCTGGCATCTTCTCTCCTCACGTCTTTGGATGAAAGGAAGACAGTGGGTTTGCAAAAAGGTCTCCATTCAATATCCGTGTGAGGGAGACTAGGGGGTCAGCAATTCTGACCGGACGATTGGTCCAAAACATGTTACACCTAAATAGCATTTTTTTTAGTTCAAACTAAGCAAACATGCCTGATTGTGTGAACGACAACAAGACTGAAAAAGAAATGGCTGAGCAAGCTTGTGCATATGAAAGGGAGTCAGGTATGAGCATGTGTTGCCTGCCTGAGCATGGTACACGCGATTCTGGATCTTTTGGAAACCCACCTTGGTTATGATAGCTTTTTAGCTCGTTTAGCTGTCCCATTTTTATGTTTTTGGCAATAGAAATCCACCAAGATTCCCAGTCCCCACTTTTATTTTGTCGTTGGCCTCCCAAAATTGTATTTATCCTGGAAGGACAAACTCCACCCCCTATTTTATTTTCCCCCACTTAAGTCCCACTCTCTATTAGAGATCGACCTGCTTGTTTTCGGTTCTAAAAAAACTGAAAAACAGCGGAATAAGTTTAGAAATGGTTGGTAGGGTCTTAATAACCTACCCCTAATTTTATTCTTATTTTTTTTAATTTTACTTTTTTTGTTTTTTTTGTTGCCCCACTCTCCGTCATTTTTCATGAAATTGTAAATATCTTTTATAAATAAAATTCCTATTTTAAATAGGGTAGTCTATTTTTTTTTATCATAGTTCACCCCAAAGAAGGCAAGTTGCCACTGTAGACGTAAGGGGCTACTGAAAATTAAGGTGTAAGTTTTGGGGGTCATCCTAAGTTGGGAGCTGTGCAGCGAGATGTTTGTTTACATGTGTTTCAAATTTCTGCATGTCGGTACAGTCAGAAACAGGGAGCAGGGAGAGAGTTCCAGAGGCCGGCAACATGAGGAAAGAAACTATTGGAGTAGAAGGCTCTCCGGCATCTGGGGATCTCCACAGTAAATAGATGAGACTTAGCTGATTGTCGGGTTGGTCTAGTGTATTTACGTGAGGGTGCACCAGAGTAGCCAATTCGTCGGAACACATTCCATTGAAGTACTTGTAAAACAGGCACAAGGATGCAACATTGCGGCGATGGGACAGGGACTGGAGCTTGGTTGACAGTTAGGGACCTATTAGGTTGGCGACTCATTTTTGGACCTTGTCTAAGAGGGAGAGACTAGTAGATGATGCACCAGCCCAGATGTGGCAACAATACTCCATGCATGGACAGATGGTGGCTTTGTAGAGATATAGGATAATGTTAGGTGTGAGAAGTTTTCTAGCACGGTAGAGGGAGCCCACCTTCTTTGCAGCAGCCTTGGCAATGTCTTCAATGTATTTGTTCCAATTCATGTTACCTGTGAATGTTAGGCCGAGGAGTTTGAACGTTGGACTCTCAGGTAGGGTGTTATTTGCCATTACAATAGTCTATGGAGTAAATGTGATATTGTGGTGATTGCTGAAGTGAATGTGTTTAACGAATGGTGAAAGGATGAAAGGGAGAGGGTGCTTGGATGAATGAGTAAAAATGCGTCTAGTTAAGAGTAGGATAGATAAAGGATGACCAACGACCAACCCTACATTTTTGATGGCCTTGTGCCTAATTTGTAAAATCTTTTGATCTTTTTTGCAAATAAATTGTACCTGTTCCTGACTAGCACATTTTAGCGCAGGGGTCTGGCTTGCTAAAGTCCCGACCCTTGGATCAGAATGAGGTATGGTTCTGTTCGATCCGAGGAGGTCATCATCCCAGGCATTACCTCATCCAAAATTTCAGGATAAATCTCTTTTTCGAATAAAAGAATTGTGAGTGGAGTTTGTTTTTGTTTATGTATGTATCTGTTTTTATTCGTTACATCATTTCAAATCAACATTAAAAAAACAAAAATGGAGCCGCTGTTTGCAACTGTTTGTTTAAGAGATTGTTGTCAGAATAGATCGTCATTGGTGTGAAACTGATAGAAATAATTTATTCGAAATTGAACATATGAACGTGTTGAATTAAACTTTCTGGGTTGAGTATTAATTTGTTACTAATTTGTGAATTAACAATTTGAATGTAATTTAAGCATTTATTCAATAAATTATGTATTTTATATGAAATGCAAGTTTAAAAATGTAATATCATAACGTTTTCTTATTTGTTGAATTTAAGTTCGAGCCAGAAAACTAAGAAGCGGTGATGATGTAAAACTTCCTTCATGGCCACTCAGAAAAGGAAAAAGAAAATCGTGTATAATCCGAAGAATCATCTATTTATAATTTGAAAAGTAAAAACTATAAAAAAAAAAGGTGCTGTTGCCGATGTGCATGTGTGATGCAGTCGTGGCGTAAGCAGTGGCGACTACTAACAGAGAAAGCCGACTCCAAATTAACAAAGTAAAACAATTATACATATAAGCTAAACGCGGGTAGCTTAAATTACATTTCTTCTTGCAAAAACAAAACAACAACTAAAAAAAACGAAAACCAATAACTACTTATGGTACATTCAGTTCGTTCGGCAACGTTCACTGTTGATGACGTACTGATATTTTCTTGGATGCCAATTAGGCAACTGTACCAAAAAATACATTATTATTGGTTTTAAAATTTCTAAACAAATTTTCATACGAAAACAATGTTTTTAAAAATGTGACCGTCTTCTTTTGAAAATTTGATATTTAAAACATTCTAAAACGTTTGTAGTCCCTATGTACTTGCCTCCCCACGAGGGTGGAGTTAGACACAAAGTCCTTATTTACTTGCCTCCCCACAAGGACAGAGTTAGACACAAGATCGGTTTTTAATGTCGGGAAAATCCAGCTCTCTCAAAACGGGAACATTCTGGATAAAGACAAAAATTTAAATTACCTCAGTCTAGAAGGATTATATAAAACACTGACTGAAGGCAGAACAGATACTAGACTTTGGCCCCAGCCCGAACTGATGACCATGGCATTTGTATTCATCACTTTATCTATTCAGGTCAGCCATCACGAATAATGAAATCCAATCTGGCAGCACAATTCACACGTAGTTATAACGCCGTTTCCGTCTGATCTCTTAGCTTTGTCACTACAGGCTTTCATTTTGGCTATCCTGTAGCAGACTGAAATAGGATCTATGTGAGCAAATTGGTCATACACTGACCAATCGGCTTGCAGGGCGTATTGATATCAACTGTCCCCTCATGGACTATTTTCTACCACCTGGTCAGTTGAAGAGTTCAGCAGAGAGAAATCGGCCAGCAACGAAGAAACATCTCTCTCCTGCCTTTCCCCTGCATCGTTCCAGCAGCAGCCATCTCCACTGGGAATATATTTGCTGACGACCCGACAGCCTCTTTTCTTCACTGGGACACAGTTCCAACCCTCTGTTAAATAAACCCTTTTTTGTTGCCTGTTACTCGGTTGTTGTTCGTTCAATTCATTTTGTGCGATAAATGTAAGGAAGGGACCAACACCCCTTCCATAACAATCCCACATTTATACCTGTTTGCTAAAGAATGACGAATCCTTTTTTTCTGGATTGCGAACCATTATAATTTTAGGAATGACAATGAAGAAAAGAATTATTTAAAAAATAAACAAATTTATTATTTTTCATAAAACATTTAATAAGTTAGAGGAAGAGACGTGACTCACGCCATATACTTCCTGGCCTTTCAAGCGAGGAACGAAACGTAGTAGCTGTTCTCTCCTCAATCACAGGAAGAGCAAATCCTTCTTGACAGGGGCAATTTAAAAAAATTTTTTGTCCCATCTAGAGTGCCTGTCTTTGGTATCCCCCATATAAAAAACCGACCCTTGTGTCTAATTAATTTTCTTTAAAGCTTCTAATAAATTAATATTCGCAAATATACACTCATGATTGGGTTTTTTTCAGATTTCCAGATGTATTTAAAACATTTTTCTCGATCATAATCTTAATAAAAAATATAAATAGAATTAATTAAAGACATTTGGTGATAATGTTTCCCACATTCACTGACTGGAAAGCTGACTTACCTCACTCACTGTCCTTCATCTTACTATTCATAAAGTACATTTTTTTAACAATTATATAATTTTAATTTTTATAAGTGCAAAGAATTAATTGAAACAGGCTAAAAAGAATAGATTAAATTCAACAGTATGTATGTGTGTGTGTGTATGTGCTTACTACTGTATATGTACATTAAATTTTTATTTTCTCGTTTTGAAGAATTTATTTTAGAAAAGGCAAAATATCGTCTACTTTTATATAATAAAGTATAGTTTGATTAAAAACATGCATACATTCTATTTTAATCACTTAAATTACAGGTTTTTCTCAACTTTTTTTAATCAATTTATACTCTAATATTTCTATTTTTTACTTTATTTATATTCCTCCACTTGGGCAACGCCGGAGCATGGTTCCTGCTAGTCTTTTATATAATAAAGTATAGTCAGTCTGTCACTTTTCATTATCGATTGCTTTTTTCTTACAAGATCACTTTTGTATTCTGCTTCATATTTTTTTCTTGGAGATTGTTGCGGCATGTTGTTAAGAATAATAAAATATAATTCGAGTTAATTCCTTCCAGAAAATAATTTGTGCGAGTCAGAATTATTTTTATATAGCAACCATTTTTAAAAAAGAAAAGTAACTCTGTATTCGTCCAGACAGACTTACTTCCCTGTGTTTGGAATAGAAAATTTTTAAAATTAGGAGAAAAAAAAAAACAGCATAGTTTAAAAAAGTAAAGAAAAAAAAATCCAGGTAAATGCACTACCGGGCAACACCACAAGTTTACAATAGATGCATTGTGTGTTCCGTCAGTTTCTCTCAACATACCAACACGCTTTTAAATTTATTTCAAAACTATCTTTAACATTCCAACCTAAATTAGAAAATTCAAAACAAGTCAAAACAAAGTATTCAATCAGTTGACACTCCCAACAACCACCATCACCACTCTCACCCCCACCACTCTCACCCCCACCACTCGGCCCATGATTGATGGCTTTGAATTTGTCAGCAAAACAATGTTTACAATTTACTTACCTTCAAGACAATAAAATTCCCTTTCCAGCAGGATAGATCACAAATTGTTATCACAACAAAAGATTTTAAAGTGAAATGTAAAAAGGATTACATCCATAAAATGATATATGTCTCTGCTTGTTCGTGTTATATATAACCCCTACATTAGAATCTGAAACATAAGACAATACAAGGCAATTTGTATTCCTGTCTCAATCCAGAGTGGGCCTTTTTGAGGGAACTAGATTTTGCCCCACATTAAAACCCGACCTTGTGTCTAACTTTGGCCTCGTGATAAGGGAAATAAATAGGGACTGCACATTGAACCAATATCACTTTTTTTTCAATTTTCTTATCTTTTGTTTTTGCTAGGGGTGGGGCATCCCACCAGATGCCAGACATTTACCCGCTATTTCAGACACTCCAACCGAGAGATCTTTTTAGGATTCTAACCGTCCCTTTAAGTGTAATCATTTGGATCTTTCTTGCACTTGGTTCACCAGGTATATTCGCCAGATAGTTTTTTAAATTCTTGTTCATGAGCCCGGTAGTTGCTGGAATAATGAGAAATCTTCCTAAGATTCCAATTTCTTTTCATATCGTACATAATACCTTGGTATTTAGTTATTTCCTCCCTCTTAGCTTTGTTGAATGCATATGTGTGTGTGCATGTGCAATTAAGTGCATGTGCGATAGAACTGGGGTTAGGTTAGTCAGATTAATGAAGGACTGTGGATTTCAGATAAATGGACAATCGTGCTGTGAAAAGTCATGTCAAATCGCAGCTCAGCTCATGACTTCTGCACACAATGAGGGAAAAGCGTATCTCCATTAGTTTTACTTAAGAATAAAAAATGGTGTAAGATTTTCAGGGAAAATACATTTTACACAGTTAAGATTTGGAAATGAAAAATAAAATAAAATAATAAAAAGAAAATTCACCTCTACAAACTCGGTGGGGTGAGTGCAGCTTTCATGCCGGTGCTTGCTTTTTTGTTGAGATATTTTGGACATTTTAAAATTAATTAATTCTGAAATTAAGTGTGAATTAATTCATACAAATCAAATTAAAATTTAGTAGCAAGAAAAGCAGAAAAATAGATAATGTTATGTTAAAAAAGAGCGAGTTGTACGATAATAAAATGATGTGCTACAAGTATCTTGGCCTTTTGGCCTTTTGGCTAAGATCAAAGTGTAGTATCTGTTCCGATGGATACTACACCCTATAAACTGGTATTGTCTTGGCCTTCGGGGCTTGATTTACGCCGGTCTATGGGTCGGTCCTGTGCAGTTCTAGGAGGTCCACCCTCCCAGGCTTCGCCTTCCCTCTTTGGGGAGGAGTAAGTTTATTGCTTACTGCCTAAGGCGCCCCTACCGGGGAATGCCGATGGGGCTGCCCAGGCAATTTTTAAACCCCACTTTCCCGACCCGACCTTGGGTCACATCTTACTTGTGGGAGTAAGATAAAAACTGGCTTTGTGCCTAACTCCTGGAGAGGAGTAAATCAATACAAGTATATTTTTTTTCAAAGCAGCTGTCCAAGGCAATCTGGAATGTGCTTATGGTTGGCGGCTGAACTTCGTCTTAGGGTTGTCTGTTCCACGGAGCAGTAATGCAGACAAAGTAAGCAGCTTTTTGTCTGTTGAGCTGAAACGATCAATAATGCAGCTTGTGTATATGACCGCGGAGATCTAAGTATGGCACCGGGGTAAAAAAAAAATCATCAAGACTTTTCCGTTCATGTTGTTGTATATTAGGATTAGGTCGCTCTGCAGTCTTCGTCACTGTTTAAGTGTAAATAGGTTCAACTACAGAAACCGCTCCTCGTAAGTGAGTATGGAAAGCCCCTTTCCCATGCACTCTTTTGTGCTGTAAGTTAAAAATATATTGACTTTCATCCACATGAGAAATATAGAAACCAAATATCATTCATTTTCTAGCTCAGGCAACTAAGACAAACTGTGATCGGCTGCCATCTTGACATGACTTTCATAAAGCTTGATGCTGTTTTTCTTGTAGTCACAGTTAAACGAAACTCTCAAATGGGTCAACTCAAATGTAATATTTACTTATCCATTGCACATCTATCTATCTCTACACTTTGGCCCCGGCAATACACGTTCTTTATCAATTTTAATGGGACATTAATGTATTCTTTTCTTTAGTAATTGTCACAATCTCTTTGACTGAGAATTCTGTGTTCACTTTTTCTATGTGATTTCTTAATTGTATCTTTACTTCCACAAAGCTGCGGAGATATTGATTTCACTCATGTTTATTAGTCTGTGTGTACCCTATAAATATTTGTTACATATCATGTTATAATACTTTTGAACATAAATGCACAATTTAATAATATGTAACAAGAGATTATTTAGTTCAGGGATATTAAGTTTTAAGAAAAGACGAAATTATTAGAAAGAATTTTAGTCACAAAATCCTTTATTTCGAACAAAACTGAATACAATGCAACCCTCGTTAAGAAGAAAGAGTTAAAAAAAAGATTTAACGTTAAATCTTCAGAAAGGGTTTCGTGTCGGTGGGAGTTTGATAATACATCTGCTTTGTTTGACATTCTTAATAGGAGAGTAGAAAGTGACTAACTTGGGTTAACTTTCGGCAGCATCGTAACTCTCGTTTCCCTTATGTTGTCCTTTAGTCGTCACATTCCATGAGCGATGTTTCTGACAATCTGGGTCGGAATCTATCCATCTAACACTTATTGTTAGCTAGTTTTTGACCTTGAAGTAGTATTTTTTTTAGCTCCTTACATCAAGTGGTTTCATGCCTTGTCGGGAGCGATTTACATAAGAAACAAATCTCCAATCCAACTAACTCAGATGCGGGGGAAAAATGTATAAGTAGTCCGATGCAAAGCGTTTTCACTGGACAACGGATCAATCACTCTGCGTAGAAACATTAGCTTACACAGAAAGAAAATAGTCCATCAAAATGTAACTGCTACAAATTAGTTGAACCTAAGCGACGTGTAAACTAATTGGTTAGAGTTAAACTGAAAAGCGTTTTGTTCGAAATATAATTTGACGTTTTACTTGCGTAGATGTTAACAAGTGTGAAGTATTTCAGACCGGTGAGAGTAGGGGAGGGGGTAGAAGAGAGAGAGAGAGAGAGAGAGAGAGAGAGAGAGAGAGGAAGAGATCTTTTATGGCATATTAACCAGTTCTTTATTGCTAAATAACAACCGATTCATATAATCTCTCGGACCACTTGCCTTTGAAATTCCCTTCCTGCTCACTGTTTCCCCAACTGTACCAAATTGCAGAAATTTAAATGTAATGTGAACAAACATCTTGCTGTCCAATAGCCCACCCAGGTTGCTTCCTCTATAAACCTGGCCCCTGTCGCAGTAACTCTTTACACTATCAGTGGCAATATACCTTGTTTGTGGGTGAACAAAGGTTTTTTTAAAAAATACTAGCCTTATCATATCATGCTCAAATTATACATTGTTTCAATTCATCTTAGATTTGATCAGTTTTGTTTCTTTGTTTTACTGCATTGTAATGACAAACACGAACAGATGTAACTTGAGAAAGCTTTATCCAGCATACAATGTCGGTAGAATATTAGTGCTGCTATTTATATTGTTTAGTAAAAGCAGGAGAGTTTTCCAAAGGGGAGATAATTCAAAATCGGGAAAGTTATTCGTAATTGTTCATTACATGCATATCAACCCTTTTTAGATTATTTAATGCTGAAAAACAACAATTACATTCAATTTATTGAAGAGAACTTGCTATTTTACCCAAGGTATTAAGGGTTCATATCTTGCATAATTTAGCATAATAGATTTGATCGGACTTGAACTCGGAATAGCAAACTTCATGGTCGGCAGTATTACACCAATCAAACACAGAGAGAAAGAGATAGAGAGAGAAAAGATATATATATATATATATATATATATATATATATATATATATATATATATAGAGAGAGAGAGAGAGAGAGAGAGAGAGAGGGGGAGAGAGAGAAAGAGAGAGAGAGAGAGAGAGATTCTGGATGCATTGGTAATGCTTTTTTATTTCTTTAGTTTACTACAAAATCAGATTTCATTATTTTTAAAACACTGCACGACTTTTGACAACTATAAAATTTATTGTTCATCATTAAAAATGGTTTGGACACAAATGCAAATAAAAATTGTGTCTATAAATGTATTAGTTTAGTTTTTTTCTTTAGTTCATAAGTCTAAGTTTTTTACAAGAAAAAACCCCCCAAAAAACGAGGAGTTATGTCCCTTATTTATCTTCTTCTTCATCTGGTTTTAGTATTGAGGATGCTACGAGTATCCCAGACTCCAGGATGGGCAACATGCGGTCCGATCCAAATGGTTGACATCGGTCAGCATTCATACAGTCGTATCACTTCTTAGGAACTCAAGTCATGGCTTCCTTAGTCTTCTAGGCACCCTAATGCCTGGAATATCCAGTTGCATTATGGCGTTGATACAACAGGGGTTACGCTGTACATGACTGGACCACCGGAGATGGCGAGTGCATAAGGCATCTGTAATTCTGTCAGTAACAAATTTCTGATGAAGCGTGGTTGATGGGATCCTTTCTGGTTTGCGGCCACACATCTATCTGATTATGGCACAAACATTGCGCAAAATCCATTGCAGTTCTGAATGACATAAAACGCGAGGCCATTGTTTGATGATCGTGCATAGAATTGTGTATATATATATATATATATATACATATATATACACACACACACACACACACACACACGGCATAATCACGTTGACACACCAGTTCAATTTAGATCACTGAAGTTAAGCAACGTTGAGCCTGACCAGTACTAAATGGGAACACCAGGTGCTGTATGTGGCCTGGAGAGGATATGGGCACTACCAGGTTCTATCTTGCCCACAGGAAAAGTTAGGACAGATAGAGTATTTGTCTGACCCCACCAAGGACCTCCCCGGACGTTATGGAGAAAAATATATATATAGATATAAGTTGAGAAAAGATTTGACGTCAAATGTTCAAAAAGGGTTTTGTTTCGGTGTGAGTTTGAAGTTATCTCTCTCTCTCTCTCTCTCTCTCTCTATATATATATATATATATATATATATATATATATATATATATATATAATAAGCCCCTTTCAAGTAAAATTGAAAGTCGAACACTGTCGGAAAGATTAAAAATAAACATTCACCTAAAAGTCTCAGTGCAATGCTCCGACTCTGTCGTTGAGTACTATCGAATGTTTGGATATTTATGCTCGCCGCTTTCAGTGTAAATATCACTTAATTTCTCCGTTATCATGTGACAATCTCTCGTGGCCTAATGGGATAGGTGAACACTTAGAGATTCAAGATGTCTCTGTGAACCGGGTTCGCGCTCCTTGATCGTCTGAGACTGTGCTGATAGGAGATGTAACTCGAAACGACGTCGTACGTAGGTAAAATATTACATAAATAATTTAATATTATATATATATATATATATATATATATATATATATATATATATAAGTAGTGATCTAGTGATAAATTGTATGACTGCACATCTAAAAACAAAAATAGGTTTAAGGCTCTCCAAATTTATACTAGAATTGTTTGCAAGTACTAAGTAAAATTCAGTTCTTCTGGAGGTTGAAGGTTCAATCCTCAGTGCGGTCGATACAAAGAATACAATTGCGAATTACTTAAGACTTCTACCCGGTCACAGAGAATGTGCTACCCCCGTGCAATAAATAAAGGGTACCGTTCAAAATTCCATATAGATTCCCGAGTTTGACAGAGAGATTCACGAGTTTTACAAGATACACCCGAAGAAGGTCGGTGGTTACATCGGACGAAACGTTGTGAGAATTACATTCAAGATGAGAACAGTAATCCGAATAATCCAAACAATCCAAATTTTTAATCCTTATCTAAAAAAATCAGAAATATAAGCTTAAAACAATCTGCCTTGTGTAATGTGTGTAATGTGTGTAATGTGTAATGTGTAATATGTGTAATGTGTAATATGTGTAATATGTGTAATACGTGTAATATGTGTAATGTGTAATGTGTGTAATGTGTGTAATACGATTATCTCCCTTTTTAGAACTATTACAATAAATACATATCTATGTCAGGGGCGGGCAACCTTTTCAGAGTGAGGGCCAAATGAGACTTTTGGAAGGAGATCGCGGACCGGAGTGAAAAACGAAATCACAGAATTACTATATTTAGTTTACATGAATAAATTGTACAAAAAATTGCATTGAACACTCTACAAATCTGATATTTTTTTCTCAGGAGACTACTGTATGTGATGTTATAAAAGGCGCCGACGAAGAGCCATTTTGGAATTATAAAAAATAATGATGGAGGAAGTAGCAAGTTGATCCAGCATTCGTTTTGACACACCTCACATAGGTTCAATGTTTCATGCCCTTTCCTCGTCTCTCGTTTCCTCTTTGCTTCTCTCTTTCTCTTTTTCTATTTTTATCTCAGGCCAAGGATTTGAAATTAATAGTTAAAGAAAAATGAATTATACATGCATCATTGCTCGCTGATATTTATACATTTTTATCCCACTGTAAATCTTAACCGAAACCTACTTTTACGTCTATGTCACAAAATTATCTGAGTTTTACTGGGAGGTCCGCGGCTGGATTGCAATAATAAAGCATAGCAGGGTGGTGGGCCGGACGCTAAGCCTTCGCGGGCCGGATGTGGCCCGCGGGCCGGAGGTTGCCCGCCCCTGATCTATGTGTGTATCAGTTATTGCAAGCAAAATAAAGCTGCATGAGTTTTCCCATACTCTTGTGTTCCTATTACAATAAGCGTAGAGGTTACTTTTATTTGTCAATTGGTTCCGTTTAAGAAATGTAAATCATTTGCAAGGTTAAAAATGCTACATTCAATCCCACATGAGAAAAAAGTGACAT
Organism: Sepiola atlantica; assembly: GCA_963556195.1. NCBI lineage: Eukaryota > Metazoa > Mollusca > Cephalopoda > Sepiida > Sepiolidae > Sepiola > Sepiola atlantica. The sequence continues at coordinate 213,878,306 of OY744517.1, forward strand.
CTTTTAAATCTTCATTTATTTTTATTTAACGAAAGTCTTGTTCTATTTTCTGCCTTTATAAAAATAGTAGAAGAATACCCGTTCCAGGACGGGTAAAAATAATTCCCCAAACAGTACAGTTTTGCACCACTTTTATGTCCGTTTACGAAGATTAAAATCAAGATATAATGATACTAAACCTTATGTCTAGAATCCTTCTTCCAACTTTTATTAAAATCCATTGCATGATTTTGATTTTATAAAATTTATAAAATTAAAGACTTAAGCTTGAGAGATCTTAAGAAGAAACTGAAATTCAGGAAATCTTACTTATTTGGTGTTTAATTACTATGGATAAAATTCAATACAAATCTGATATATCTAAAATTTCAATAGGGAATTTGTGACTATATTATTTCCTCTAAAACCCTTATTTCCTCCAAAGAAACTGACTGTGGACCACTTGTGAATTTAATATTCCCTAGAAATTTCTTTTCTTTGGAGAAAACCAGTTCAACCCAGCCATGGTGAACGTCGCACAGCGACAGGACTACTACTACTACTACTACTACTACTACTACATCCCCTCCATTATTTTCATTCTCCCTTCTCTACTTTTCATCTAATTCCCCCTTCCCCCACCATCTAAAACATTCAATGTACAAACAACCAAACAAAATCATCAGTTTTACTATTTTATATGTGTTTATCAGAATACTGATTGATAGTCATAATCATTAGCATATTTTGATTATTATTATTAAATATAACTGTTTTGTTAGAAAAAAATTGCTAGCATCAGCTGCGATATCTCCAAGAAAATTTATTTTCAAATTGTGTGCGTATAAAGTTCAGTATTTAAAAAGAAATGCGTACAAAACCAAAATAGAGTCTCTTTTCTTTCGTTATATACTCAAGTTCTGCTGGTTCGATTTCAACTAAACTTGCAGATAAATTATGTAAAATTGACCACAGTCAAACCTGACAATGATGAAAGGCAAAAAAAAAAACGCCACTATTTCCAATTCAAATGTTCCATAACATTTTTAAATATGTACAGTAATTAAAAGAATTGAACGTTATAATTAAGAAAAGACAACATTTACAAAGGCACTTCGTATATATATATATATATATATATATATATTCAATAATGCACTTAACTTTAACACTTTATTACAATTTCACGGTTTTATCCGATCATCAGAAATTAAGTATCATGTGTGTTTTGGTATCAGACAAGATGGATGACACTAGAGGAAATCACAGTTATCCATGTTTATTTATTCATTTTATAAAATTTATATTTTAATTTATATATTTATTTTTTAACATTTACTGTTTTTTTTTTATCCGACCACCAATAGTAAGGTTATATATATATATATATATATATATATATATATATATATATATATATACATATATTCATTTTGGGGCATTTATAACGACAGCTAACAGAACGAAAAAAGGGTCAAAAAGACAAATAGGTAACAAATAAATGTTATACAAGGCCAGATAAGATACTCTTCTACGAGGGGCGTTCAATAAGTAATGCCCCTGACTCACTTCCAGTTGTCTGATCTAGATGAAATTTTGCATGTGTAATGATTTATATCGGTATGAGTTATGTTGCAAAAAAACAGCTATGAACTAATTGTGATTTCTGATTTACAGGTGTTTGAACTGAGTCAGGTGTGAAATAGAGCCAGTTGAGTGTCGCGCAGTGATCCGGTTTTTGTATTTGAAAGGACGCACACCAAAAGAGACTTTTGATGAAATGAAAGAAACTTATGGTGATGATGCCCCATCATATGACCTTGTAAAACGCTGGCATCGTGAATTCAAACATGGTCGGAAGTCTGTGGAAACAGCTCCCAGACCTGGTTCTCCCTCTTCTGCTATTGATGAGGCATCTGTCCGTCAAGTTGAGGCTGCCATTTTGGAAGATTGGCGCATTACTATTCGTCAAATAGCCCAAGAGGTCAAGATTAGTACAGGGTCTGTGGAAACTATCATTCATGACCATTTGCATATGCATAAGGTGTCTGCCAGATGGATTCCCAGGTTGCTCACACCTTTCCAGAAGCAAGAACGCGTCGAGTGCTCGAGGATGAATTTGGAGATGTGCCAAGAAGATGAGTAAAAGTTTTTCAAAAGACTGATTACACAGGATGAAACTTGGGTCCATCACTATGATCCAGAGACCAAAACCCAGTCAATGCAGTGGAAGCACTTGGACTCACCACCTCCAAAGAAGGCAAGGGTGCATCCCTCTGCTGGCAAGGTCATGCTCACAGTCTTTTGGGACCAGGACGGAGTAGTGATGACAGATTTCCTGGCAAAAGGTACCACAATTACAGGAGCCTATTACACTTCACTTTTGATGAAATCAAGAGAAGCTATCAAAATCAAGAGGCACGGCAAGATCAGCAAAGGTATCCTCATCCTGCAGGACAACGCTCCGGTCCACAACTCGCATGTCGCCAGATCAGAAGCACGGGCGTGTGGCTATGAAATCCCCCCCCATCTCCCGACCTTGCACCCTCTGATTTTCGTCTCTTCCCAGCCATGAAGTTGTTTTTGAAAGGAAAGCGTTTCCCAGATGATGCAGCCTTGATTTCTGAAGTTACGGCGTGGTTGGAGGACCAACCTGGGGTGTTCTACAAAAACGGTGTCCAGAGCTGCATCAAACGATGGGAGAAATGCATAACTCTGGGTGGTTCCTATGTAGAGAAAGACTAATAACTGTGATAAGTTTCATTAATCTACTGCTATGGGAAATGGGTTAGGAGCATTACTTATTGAACGCCCTTCATACTAACCTAGATAAGTTTATTTTTGTATAATTTTGGTTATTCTGAAAAAAAAAAAGTTTATTTGTTTTAACTTATTTTAAAGCGTTTTTTTTTTGTTCAAAACAAACCTGGTGTCCACCTGTTAAGTTAGAAGGAAAAATGTCTGTTCATGAGCCCAGCACGGTGATCCTTAATAATTGGTGAAAAGTCGAAAAATAAACAAATAGTGTTAGAAACACATCAAATAAATATCACCAATCGTAGGAAAATGTATGTTGCTTAATTTTCGTTTTTTGAGCGATTATCGAAACTCTTTAATTTCAGACATTTTTTTCTCGTTCTAACTGAACAGGTGGACACCAGGTTTATTTTGAAAAAAAAAAAGTTTTAAAATTAGTTAAAACACAAATAAACTTATCCAGGTTCGTAACATTTATTTGTTGCCTATTTGTTTTTTTTACCCCTTTTTTGTTCTGTTAGCTGTCGTTATAAATGCATTCATCCCCCCCCCCCGTTATCGGAAAGCAAACGCCTGCAGTTAGAAATATGTGTGGCAGATCGATGAGACGAACGGGCATTGAGGAAAAGTCCTAGCCTGTTTAGCTACCCCTTTTCTTTCTGGGTTCGTTTGGCTTACTCTCTCTTACTCTCTCCCTTTCTTTCTTTGTTTGACCCTTCTTCGCCTTTGAAGGGAGAAACTCGTGAAATCTCACAGAATCACGTTGGCCGAAGGATTTCGGCCAGCTTGACCACGCGAGATTTGAAGTCGATAAAAGAACACGTTTTCCTTTCCTCTTTCTCTTTTTGCCTTCAGCATTCTGGGCGGACGCACACAAAGAACTCTCGTCGACAAACCCCCCCACCACCAGCTCGAACGAGCTGTGTGGAGGGGGGGGGGGAGAAAAAGGTAATCTTATTCACATCTTTCAATTCGATGAACATTTATTCACATCCTTCAATTTGACGAACATTTCTTCACACATGATCAATTACAAATTAGCCACACAAAAGATATTCACATGCCTCGCATATATACACTTACAAGTACGAATCTAAGAACTCTTTAAAATGTTTCAAATATTAAATAAATTGTTTTGTTGATAAAAATGTTATTCCTTTCCTTTTTTATTAACCATTATAAAAGGCCTATTCGTATATGTGTATAGCTTCCTAATTCCTTCGCTTTCTTTAAGGTAAGTTTAAATAATGTTTTCTTCCTTCATCTTGGTTGTCTTAAACTGTTTTATTTAATCCCCACGTGGTCCGATGGTGGAAGCCTAATGGTGTGATAACATGCAGTTATAAAGGCATCTATCACACTACCTATGGTTGGGGGATTCATTATCGCAAAACCATTTGTCCGAAATCCTTCGCGACTGTGGTTAAAATCCAAAAACCCTTTGTTCTTCTTTTGAATCTCCCGCCATAAACACACTTCCACCCCGGCCAAATATGAAATTAATAGGATAATGAGAAAAAAGAAAGGGAAGTAGTTAAATAAAGTTAGAAATATATGATTTAAAAATGCTTCAAATTTTCAAGTTCAGGTTTCTTCTCTTCATACTTAATGAATCGAAGGCGATGGCCAAATGTAAAAATCTAAACTTTTTATTTCCATTTACTTTTAAAGTGAAAGAATTTGGAGTTGCTTCATTTCGATCATTCTCGGACATTTGTTCAAAATATTAATATTAATTAATTAATGTTAATCATATTAATATATGATTTAAATCAATAATTGTCAACTTGCTGTTCATTATTTGAATTTTTGTATGGGCGGTTTAATTTTATGATTATACGAAAATAAAAAATGTTGTGTCTAATGTAATATTTTTTTTTTTTTCGCATTCATTTTTAAAGCGGTTTGCTAGTTGGAGTTAAAGGTCACCATTGTGAAAGGGAAGTAACTCCAACTGACAAAACCGCTTAAAAAATGAAAGTGAAAATTAAACAAAAAAAAATACATATTACATCCGACACAAGATTTTATTTATATTCGTATAATTATAAAATTAAACCTCTCATATACACATTCAAATACTGAACAGCAAGTTAACAATGATTTATCTAAATCAAATATTAATATGTATGTTTAGTCTCGACATTTTTAGGAAGTGGCCGGGAATGATCAAAGGTAAGTAACTCTAACTGCCCAAACCTGGAAATAATGACCATGTTTATTATGTTTTTTTCTTCTTTTGCTAATGCGACCGGCATTTACTAATGTGGTTGAAAATGTGCTCCTTTCATACGACAAGGGCGATTATGAAAGTTGATATTTTATTTTGGTTTAGGAACACAAATGAACCATAATACTTGACACACATGCCATTACACTAATTCACGACATAAATGACTTTGCCACTTATTCAAACTAGGGACGAGCCTTAATTTATTTGTTTTCATTTTAGAAGAGCTCCAATAGTGTAAGGGGCCGACAACTCTTTTTTTTTTCACTTTTAAGTACGTAATTTCTCCGAAAATCGAAAATATGAATTTTTAAAATAAGTAATGTAAATTCAATTAATTAATCGAACATTTATCGAATGAATTAAAATTTGTGAAAATCAACAGTATATTAATAGAACATTTATCGAAGAAAATAACATTTGGGAAACTCAACAGTATATATTTTTTTAATTTAACAACGAAAAGTCATATTTATTTTTATTTTTTTACAGTTTAGAAAATAAATTTTTCTCTTGTTTTTTTTTTTTCTCTTATTTTTGTTTTTTTAAACGGGATACAATTCAGAAATAAATCGCACATATTCAGGGCATTCACGTCCATTTTCGGAAAAATTAGAAATTATGTACTAAAAGGAGAGTTGTCAGCCCCTTACACTATTGGAACTCTTCTAAAGTGAAAACAAATAAATTTCGGTTCGTCCCTGTTATTCATATGTGCCATTACTTTAATTGACAGTTAAGAATTACTTTTGAATTTCTAAGTTTCACGATAAGTAAATACAAGTCAGCCATTTTAATCTATTGTCAATCTATCTGTATCTTCTATCAATGTTTTTGACTGTTTGTGTGTCATAGAAATCGATATGTTAACAGAACATTCAAATAAGTTTCAATAAAAGGTTAAACTTTTCACGGAATCTAAAGACACCAGTGAGATTTTCCTTCGATTCCATGTCGAGTCACTAGGGGCAATTATTGGTTAGTCCATAAAAAACTGAAATTTATTAGAACGCAAAAACGAAAAACGAAATTCTTTTTTAAAAATAGATTTTCTTCGTTTCATAAAACAAAAATAAAATTAAACAAAGAATATCCCAGCGAAGAATATGTTGAAGAAAAGGTTTTAATATTTAAATGATTATTTTTATTGATATGTTTAAGATTTAAAATAATGGTGCTTATCCAGATTAAGGGATACATTCGAAAAAAATAAAACAAACTGAGGAATATCTGTTTGATGTACGTACCTGTCACGGGCTGAATATATCCTATACCAAAAATTACGTAAATTAATCAAGTAATTTTTATTTTATAAAAGAAAATTAAATTTTAACGATTAACGAATAACGTGGAAATACGGCCTCCATTACGACTTATTCAAGGGATATTCAAGGGAGATAACCAAAATTCATAATAAGTCTTAATGGAGGCAGTATTTCCACGTAATTCGTTAAAATTTAATTTTCTTTCATAAAATAAAAACTACATGATTAATTCACGTGATTTTTTTGGTATAGGATATATTCAGTCTGTGACAGGTACGTATATCAAATAGATATTCCTCAGTTTTTTTTTGTTTTTTTTCGAATGTCTCCCTTAATCTGGATAAGCACCAAAATAATTAATTCGTTTCGATTCGTTAATTCCATTTACCGTTTTACAGCTGTCAGTATTAGTAGTTTTTTGTTTGTTTTAGAAAAAGAAACTCATCGCGTTAACAGCTTTTGATGCGTCTGTATTATTAGGGATAGATGAAATTTTGCATTTTTATTTTAGAAGAGTCAGTTGAAAGGGGAGATAATTCACACTGTTTTTTTGTTGTTGTTGTTGTAACCATAACCCATATGGAAAATCCAGAGAATTAGTAAGAAAATAAATTTTTAAAAGTGTACTTATGCAGTTTACAGACCGGGCTGAAATAATAACGTTATAATTTAGAAATGGGGAGGTGGGGGTTGATTAACTATTCTGTACTTTCACCTAATAATAATAAACAGAATAGTTAATTCCCCTCCCTGTTAAGAATGGCTTTCTAAATTATAACGTTATTATTTCAGCTCGGTCCGTTAACTGCATAAGTAGCCTTTCTTTAATGTATTTTCTTATTAATTCTCTGGGGTTTCCTTATGGGTTATTGTAATAACCCCCCACCCCCCCCAAAGAAAACAGTTTGAATTATCTCCTATTTCAACCGACTTTTCTAAAATAAAAATTTCATCTGTCCCCAATAATACAGAAACACCCCATTTTTTATTACTTGATCTCATATTGCAAATGTTAGTTTGAACTTTTCTTTCAAAAATTGTAAACATGACTATATTTGAAATTATTTCTGACCAGCAACGCCAGTTAAATAAGACTAGTAAATTATAAAAGGACGACCGTATTTATTATCGTGAAACTTAAAGTTTAAAAGAAAAAGTCTAGTATTATGTGTTACGTAAACACGAGTTATCTCCCGTTGACTTAGTGACTCCCACCGTCACTCTTGACTGCAACCTCCCACTACTTGTATTAGTGGTAAACTGCTATGTATTCAGTGTAAATAAATTGCTCGTTACGTTCACACGTGTGTCTCGTCTCTGTTAATGAATGCTTCAATAACAAGTTACTAACATGGCTTTATTTAATACTCACCTGTATCAACGCATAATATAAAATGGTGTCAGAATAAAACATCGAACCGTCAACACTCACAGCCGTATATCAATATTTTCAAAAAAAAAAAAAAAAGAAAAAAAAAAGAAAAATGGAATTTTTACCACATCCAAAAGAATTAAATTTCTCTTCGGATAATCTCGGACAGGAATGGGAAACTTGGAAAAACCAATTTCAATTGTTCCTGCAAGCTACAGAGTCGGACAAGAAACCGGAGAAGGTGAAAACTTCAATATTGCTGACCTGTATAGGAACCGAGGGAAGGAAAATATATTATACGTTTAACTTTGAAAATGACGAAGAGAAACTAAACTTGAAAAAAGTTATAGAAAAATTTGACGCGCACTGCCAACCAAGAAAAAACCTGACGTTTCTCACATATCAATTTCTCACGTGCAAACAGAAAGAAACAGAGATTTGATGAGTACGTCACAGAACTACGGCAAAAGGCAAACAAATGTGAATTCGGTGACCTCACTGAAAGACTAATAAAAGACATTCTAATTTGTGGCGTTAATGACAACATGTTGAGAGAAAGAATGCTCAGAGAACCTTCACTGGATTTACAAAAGGCGATACAAGCAGGCCTTAGTGCTGAAGAAACGAAGAGACACTCCAAGATAATGGCTACATGCGAAACAGAAAATATCTCAACAATTCGCAATCCAAAGAAAAACAGGCTGTCGTCCAAAGTCATGTTCAAACGTGAAGACAAAAAGCCCGCGAAAACACAACAATGGATTGAGACATGCACCTACTGCGCTGGGTTACATCAGAAAGGAAACTGTCCAGCATACAACAAAAACTGCACAAATTGCGGCAAAAAAGGACACTTCGCTCGAATATGTCGAACGAAAAAGAAGAAACTATATAATGTCGGACACTCACACAATTCAGACCACGTGGAGCAAAATCAGTTTAACATGGACGCCATATTGAAAAAAAATGTAGACGCACTACAAACTGACAAATGGAAAGTAAAGATTCGAGACAACAAAACACTCATCAACTTCAAAATCGATACAGGTGCTGAAGTAAATGTATTACCAGCAAAAATATATAGAACTATTGAACCAAAGCCAAAATTAAATAAAACGTCTATAAAATTAACCGCCTACAACTGTACGCAAATTCCCACGATAGGGAGCTGTGTTATACAATTACAAAATAAAAATATAAAAGTAAGTTCGCATTTCATTGTGGCAAACACAAATGCAAACGCAGTAATCGGCGCAGAAACAGCGGAAGAACTAGGACTGATAAAAAGAACTTATGAAATAAACAAGACGGACATAGAAGCATTAAAAGAAAAATATAAAGATTGCTATGGTGATATCGGAAAATTACCAGTCACACATCATATAACAATAACTCCGGACATAAAACCCGTCATAAATCCTCCAAGGAACATACCGTTTGGGATGAAACCAAAATTAAAAAAGGAGTTAGAAAAAATGACAAAAATGGGAATAATAAAACCCGTTGAAGAACCGACAGATTGGGTAAATTCTCTGGTAATAGTGGAGAAACCGAACGGAAAATTAAAACTATGTTTGGACCCTAGAGACCTAAACAAGGCCATAAAAAGAGAACACTACAAATTACCCACCGCCGAAGAAATATTTGCAGAAATGGAAAATCTAAAATATTTCACGAAATTAGACGCTTCAAATGGATATTGGCAAATACCCGTTGATGAAGAAAGCTCTAAGCTATTAACATTTAATTCGCCATTTGGTCGTTATTCGTTCACGCGCCTGCCATATGGAATACATAGTGCCTCTGAAATTTTTCAAGCACAAGTTGCAAAAATAATAGAAGGCATACCTGGAACGAAGAACTCACAGGACGACATAATAATATGGTCAGAAACATTAGAGGACTATATAAAAACATTAGACAAAGTATTCAGTCAACTACGCAAAGCTGGATTAAAATTAAACAAAAATAAATGTGAATTTGCAACAAAGCAATTAACATATTTAGGTCATTTGATCACTGATGAAGGAATAAAACCAGACCCTTCTAAAATAAAGGCAATAACACACATGCCTCTACCCGAAAATAAAAAAGATATCCAACGATTTTTGGGAATGACCAACTACCTGTGCAAGTTCATACCAGAGTACTCAGAGGTAACTACACCGTTGAGAGTACTGCTACACAACGATACGCTGTGGTCATTTGATAAACCTCAAATAGAGGCTATAGAAAAACTAAAACGGATAATAACTAGCCTACCAGTTTTAAAATTTTATGATCCCAGCAAAGAAATTAAAATCACCACCGATGCCAGCAAATATGGATTGGGTGCAGTGTTACAACAGAAACATGATGAAAAATGGTTACCCGTGTCATACGCGTCACGATCGACAACCTCAGCAGAACAAAATTACTGCCCGATAGAATTGGAAACGCTCAGCATAGTGTTCGCCTGCAACAAATTCCACCAATATATCTATGGAAGAAAATTTCTCATAGAAAATGATCACAAACCATTAAGGCAAATTTTAAAAAAATCCATTACAAAAAGCCCTCCGAGAATACAAAGATTCATACTCGCGCTTCAGAAATACGAATTCGAAGTAATATACATTCCAGGGCGAGAATCCGTAATTTCTGATGCATTATCACGTGCATACATATCAGACAGCGAACAAGAAATATCGGATACAGAAATGGACAAATATATCCATACCATTATAAAACAATATCCAATGAGCGACCAAAAACTCAACATATACCGTGAGGAGACTGGGAAAGACACAACACTAAAAATGCTCATGAAATATGCGACATCAACTTGGCCAGAAAAAATGGACGTGCCACCCACAATAGCACCATATATGCCAGTCCGCGATGACATATTGGTTGTGAAAGGACTAGTATTGAAAGGTACACGAATAGTGGTCCCAACCTCCCTAAGGAAGGAAGCCCTACAAAACATCCACACTGGACATTTGGGCATAGAAAAGTGCATTACAAGAGCAAAAGAGGTCGTATATTGGCCTAACATAAATAATCAAATAAAAGAAATGGTTAGCACATGCACACATTGTCTAGATCACAGAAACCGACAACCGTCAGAATCACTAATACACCATGAAATACCCGTAACACCATGGACCAAAGTTGCGACAGACGCATTTTACTTATATAGTAAAGCATATGTAGTGATAATAGACTACACGACTAGATATTTCGATATCCACAAACTTGATGACTGCAAATCAAGTACGGTGATCAATAAAATAAAAAACACCATCGCAAAATTTGGCATTCCACAAATAGTGATTAGTGACAATGGACCCGAGTACCGATCATCAAAATTTAGACAATTTGCTAAAGATTGGGATTTCAGGCATATCACGACAAGTCCGAACTATCCACAGTCGAATGGCTTAGTAGAAAGAAACATTCAAACAATTAAAAGAACATTAAAGAAATCGTTTGAAAGTAGACAAGACCCATACCTAACAATGTTAGCGTTACGGACTTCACCATTAAAAGATAAAACCCCGTCACCAGCCCAACAGTTGATGAAAAGAACGCTAAGGACAAATCTTCCAAATATCATGCATAACAAAACAATGAAAAAGCATGAAATAAATAAAAAGTCCAGAGAGCTACCAGAACTAAAGAAAGACGATACTGTCCGTATTCTTTCACAAGAAAAATGGAACCGAAAAGGTAAGGTTGTGAAAAAATTAAAAGAGCCTCGTTCATATCTAATAAAAACAGAACAAGGAAAATATGTACGGCGCAACAGACGTCATATTTTAAAAACAAAAGAAAATCAAAAGTTCAAAATCAAACACGACTATGAAAACATATTAAACCAAGAAAATAGTCGAAAACAAGTCGTATCAAAAACAAGCTTGGAAAACAAAATAATACCAAACTCCACAAAGAAAGGGAGACCAATTAAATGTCCAACCCGATACAGATACTAAATGAGAAAACTCTAAAAAATAAAAATACTTTTATTTTTCAGTTAAAACAAAGAAAAAAAAACGGAGATGTTACGTAAACACGAGTTATCTCCCGTTGACTTAGTGACTCCCACCGTCACTCTTGACTGCAACCTCCCACTACTTGTATTAGTGGTAAACTGCTATGTATTCAGTGTAAATAAATTGTTCGTTACGTTTACACGTGTGTCTCGCCTCTGTTAATGAATGCTTCAATAACAAGTTACTAACATGGCTTTATTTAATACTCACCTGTATCAACGCATAATATAAAATTATGGTTCATTTGTGGTTAAAAACCAATGGAAAACATTAATTTTCCCGCGCACCCGTATCGTATCAAATATCCCCAAACATTGACTCATGTCTATTCTAACACCGCGTAGAAAATGGCGGATAAAAAAAAGGAAAATGTTAAAAGAAAAATAAACAAGAAAAAAAATTAAAAGAAAACAAAATGTTAAAAAAGAAAAACAAGCAAATAAAAACAAGCAAATAAAAACAATAACGAAGACAGGCGAAAACGAACTTTAAATTTTTCTATTTCTTCACACATATTACAAAAACAACTAAAAACAAAACAAAAAACAAAAAATTAAACAAACCCACCAAAAAAAAAACTATAATTTTTTCCTAAAGATTTTGCCTGCCTGAAATGGCGTCTGCGTTATAAGTTATTTGTATCTAGTTTAAACTTGGCGTAAATATTTTTACAATTTCATCATGAGATTCTGCTACAGAAAGATTTGATAATCTTCTACATTTTATCGGTTTTTACGATCACTGATGTATGAACATTCAACTAATTTAGATGCAACATAAACTCACCACTGATCGCAAAGGGAGTTAATACGCCGAGTCTTTTGATTGGTTCGTACATAACCCAAATCAGTTCAGTATATTAGCTCTCCATACAAAGTAATAGTTCGTTACTGCTACACGTCTGCTGTGTTCAATTCGTATTATTCACAAGTTTTTGTTTACTTTCAATACTGTTTAAATATTAAACAAAGCTAAAACTAAAATTAAACAAACGTAAAAACTGACCCACTGTCCGTTTATTCAGTCGTACGTATGCTAAAGATTCAAAATTACAATCCTGAACAAAAATTAATTATACGGCATATATATATATATATATATATATATATATATATATATATATATATATATATATATATATATAAAATGGCGTTTTATTTAACGTCATTTAAAAAAATTAACAAAAGTGAATTACTTATGATTACGTTGTTAGGTTATCGAAAACATCTATTTAGTTGATATAGGCAATTTTCTGAAAAAATCGCAGAAAAGTATTTATAATGTTTGTGGGTTCTAATCATAATTTCAAAATGGTATACATGCCCCATCGATTAACTTGAAAGTACCCGATATTTTTATATTTTTCAAAATATTGTTTAGCTTTTTGATTTCATTTCTTTCATTTTTCGTCTTATAATTCGACTCTCAGCATTAAAAATAAAATTGTTGCTAATAGTTTTTTTGATTTAAAGTTTTTCAATGAAAAATTTGATCTTAAAAAAAAAAAAACAAAAAAAAAACATTAAAAATGGTTATGAAATACACCATCTTATTGGCATGTAGGTGGGGATATATTCTTTATTATTTTTTTATATTTTTTCTCTCTTTCGTCTTCGGTCGACGTTTTCTTTTTATTCACATTTCCTGTCTGGTTTAAATGTTATGATTGAGATTCTTCGGCAAAAGAAAGAAGAAAGAAATAATAAAAGAAAGAAAGAAAGGAAGAAAGTGAGCAGGAGATTAAATGGAAACTCGACGTTAAATATTTCTTTCTTTCTATTTCTCCTTCTTTTCCTCTCTTTTCTTTTCGTTCCACCTCTTCTTTCTTTTCTTTCGGCGAATGGCTGTTTCTGCTCACGTGACCTGCTACCTCCGAGAAGTTCCACTTCGTGTACATGACACACAGCAGTTTTTGTGGAAGGTTCTGCGTTTGCACAATTTTGCCGCCACAATCATTCGGCATCGGTTAATCGGTAATCTGTCCTCGCAGACTTGCGGCACTTCGTCAGCTGAAGAAGAAGAAATAAAACAAAATATATAA
>OY744517.1:213894483-213906983 GCA_963556195.1 Sepiola atlantica
ATATATATATATATATATATATATATATATATATATATATATATATATATATATATATATATATATACCGGCCAACATTCTTTGCATTTGGAATAATTTAAGTAAACCGAACATTACTTATTTTGTTTTTATTACTAAGCCAATCTGTTCTTATTGGAAATAGAATTTATTTTTAGCTTTATAGATTCAAAATACTCATGGAAATACATTGGTTTAATTAGAAATTAATATTAGCGATAAAAGATTTAGTTTTACAAAAGTTAAGTATAAGAAAATGGGTTTAGACGAAAGCTAACAAAGGCCTTAATGCATAGTTGTGTCCCTTTGACCGATCAGAGTTCTATTGAGCAGAGTGACTGCCCTTTGGGAGAATTGCATCATGAGACAGCAATATAGTCAGCCATTATTGACGATAGCAAGGGGAGTTAACTGCTTAGCATTACACCAAAGTTAGACATGAAATCAGTTTCATGGGGGTAGGGATAAAAAACAGTTCTCCCCGGGGGCACCCTGGAAAGGTACAAAAATAGGTGTTAACAGACAAAGGACCCCCCCCCCCCCTCAGCTAGGCAGGAAAAGGCAACAAGCTTTAGGTACTTGGAATTCTATCATCACGTGTACAACAGTTCCAGTTGCCATATTAGACTTATACAGAGATAAAGTATTGTTAAACATTTCCGTTGTTTTTCATACGTACATGCACCACTGTGTGACGTGGCAGAATTTTGAGAATTCGGTCCCTTTCCACCACTTCTTCACTTGGCTTTGTCCCCAACCAGACCTGCCGCTTTTCTTAGACTCGATCGAAGTCACTACTTAAATTCCCGACTGCCTGTGTTTAATATACACAGCTCATTCTCAACTTCTGAAAAACTACTTTCATTCTCGGTCCACATAAGTCTTTTAAAATGGCCCTAATTCTCAAAATTACATCCGAATAAGTGTGTTCCATCTACGATTGAACTAAACATCTTTCTATTGGATTTACCTCATTTTTGAACATTTTCAACGCTGCCTTCACGAAACCCTTTTTTCCATCTTTAAATCTCCATTCACCAAACACCTCATCAACAGACATTCACCAACTGGACAGACTCCATATTTTTACACGCATACTCTTACTCTCCATTACTTTATATTTGTTCATATTTTGAATTTTGGCTTTTCCACTGCTAACATATCTATCTATGTAATTCCTCTTATGATAAGATTTTAATCTTTGAAAAGTCTTGGCTTAAGGAAAGAAAAATAAACATGTTTTTACCGAGTACACCTTGCATTGAACAATCGAAGTTGAAATAGATTTGTCACTCGTACATTTTTATCTCTCTTCTTTCATTTATCTATCTATCTATCTATCTATCTATCTATCTATCTATCTATCTATCTATCTATCTATCTATCTATCTATCTCTCTCTTTATATATATATACATACAATTAAAATACATTAAATATTTAGGTGATAAAAATCGTACATATTTCTAGACAGAGCGTCTTGATCCAGTGGTAGAACGCTGGACTATAGACATCAATATCGAAGGTTTGATCTCGGTCTAAGTTAGCCATGCTGATGACGGCTGTGAGCCAGAAACACGTGTCCATAGATTACTTTTATGTATGTATAAAAGAAATAAAAAATATATATTAACGAAAAATACGTCCTAATAATGCAATTTTCTGCATCTTAATCACTTAGGAAAGTGAGACAATCGAAATGATAGTAAACAAAGTAACAACGAACGCTACAATCACCAATAAAAATAATTACATAAAAATACAATATATATATATATATATATATATATATAAAGAGAGAGAGAGAGAGAGAGAGAGAGAGAGAGAGAGAGAGAGAGAGAGAGAGAGAGAGAGAGAGAGACTATACCCGTGCTTAATAAATTGGTATGGTTTCGGTTACACATATGAACGGATACATTACAACTAATTTTTTGATTATTTCTGATTATATGAAGGAAGTTTCCTTGAACTATTCTATTTCCTTCCCTTTATAACCGACCCCTTCGCCCGGACATCATCAGCACTTTGTCGACGTGGACGTACCAGCCAGACGTTGTTAATCAAAGCAGCTTCATATAGCTACCTAGCCTGCATTTACATGTATTTACAGTACTAAATAGACATTATTTTTATTATATGATTATGTGATCGCCATAACATTCTATCTTCACTGCATCTTCTACTTTCCATCTTCCATCTGGCCATACCGTTTTCATCTTTTTGATCCCATCCTTTCACCTTTGACTCATATTAAAAGAATGAAAGAGAAAAAGGTGATCTGCTTTCAGTGCCAGTGGAGCAATTGGTCCCGTCACACAGGACTTCCAACACCACCCGAGTCTATCAATGACACGCCACACTGGAGATCAGTGTGAATTCACTTGGTTTAACAAGCGTCTATCAATCACTATTATTCGAGAGAACGCCTTGAGCCTGCCTTCCGTCTACGAAGCCTGTAAGGCATCCGATGTTCTGAATATAGGTTTTTAAAATTCAATGAAATGCTGAATGTTAACTGTTTCTGTCATTAATAATTTAATAACCAAAACCTACATGATAATACATTGCATGAGATATGTTTTAGGGTTGGGGTTTGGGTTTCCGATGAATACCTGAAACACTATATAACGTTATACCTGCATATACAGTGACTTAATACACATGTGCCCGCATTTTTCGATTTAGTTAAACATGTACAATTTCTGTATTAATTAAAACTATCAGACTATAAGTACATAAACATGCGAATCCTTAGAAAGTGACCCCAAGGCTGTAGTGGAATGGGGTCATAAATGGATGGTAACATTTAATGCTGCTAAGACAAAGCTCATTTCCTTCAACAACGACAAAAAACCTCTTCGTCCACCGATTGCCATGGCAAATAACACCCTACCTGAGAATTCAACATTCAAACTTCTCGGCCTAACATTCACAGGAAACATGAATTGGAATAAATACACAGAAGGCATTTCCAAGGCTGCTGCAAAGAAGGTGGACTCCCTCTACCGTGATAGAAAACGTCTCTCACCTGACAGTACCATATATCTCTACAATCCCTGTTATGGAGTGTTGCTGCCACATCTGGACTGGTGCATCATCCACTACTCTCCTTCATAGACAAGGTCCTCCAAAAAGAGTATCTAATTTAATAGGTCCCTCATTATCAATAAAGCTCCAGCCTCTGCCCATCGTCGCAATGTTTTATAAGTACTTCAATGGAATGTGCTCCGATTAACTTGCTATCCTGGTGCCCCCTCGACGTAAATACACTCGACCAACCCGACAATCAGCTAAATCCCATCCATTCACTGTGGAGGTCCCCAGATGCCGAAGAGCCTTCTACTCCAATAGTTTCTTTCTTCTAGTTGTCGGCCTGTTTCCCCGACTCTACCGACATGCAGAAATTTAAAACTAATGTGAACAGACATCTCGCTGCACAGCTCCCAACTTAGGATGACCCCCTAAACTTACACCCTAATGCTCAGTAGTCCCTTACGTCTACAGTGGCAGGTTGTCTTGTTTGGGGTGGAGTATGTTAAAAAAAAAAAGAATATACAAACTATCAGACTTCCAATACATAAACATACGAACACATAAACCTACGAATAAACCAACTATCAATACATAAATCGATTTAGTTAAATATGTACAATCGCTGTATTAATACAATTACAAACTTCTAGTACTGACATACATAAACCTAAGAATTGACCAACTGTCGATATATACGCTATCTCCTTTAATAGAAGCTAGTAATTTTTTTTGTTTACGGCTTTCAACCTGTTAATACTTACGCATTGATAGGATGCGTACGATGACATCTTTGTTCACCTGATCGCCGGCGTGTGTTCCCCGGCAAGTGTAGACGCCGCTGTTGTCGTAGGTGGCGTTCTTTATGATGAGCACGCCATTTCTGACCGTGATCCGATGGTCAGAGTACATTTCACGGTCCTTGAAGAACCATTGTAACCGCGTGTTCGGATAACCGTCGGCGATGCAAGTCAACGTTATTTTGTCGCCGACGTGCATATTCGGGCTGCTTTTTTTGATTTCCAAATTCAGTGAATCTGAAATTAAATAAGTTGAAAATAAATTGAAAAAAAATGGCCATAACAGAATTCAATAATCCAGTGTTAAAAAAGGGTTTAAAAAGAAAAGAAGAAAAAAAAAGAAATATCGGTACTTTTATAGCTGACGCACCATGTTTCCGTGACTTTGCGTCGTCAACATTCGGGCAGGTCTCGGAAGCGTCCGAGAGTTGACGAAACTATTATTAACCAAGCAGCTGATAACTTTCGGAAAAAATTAATCGCGTTCAATAACAAAAA
Organism: Sepiola atlantica; assembly: GCA_963556195.1. Lineage (NCBI taxonomy): Eukaryota > Metazoa > Mollusca > Cephalopoda > Sepiida > Sepiolidae > Sepiola > Sepiola atlantica. Next base: position 213,898,829 of record OY744517.1, read on the forward strand.
ATGAATTTCTATAGAAATCTCTGTCAGCTCGTTGAATCTCCCGAAAAACTAATTGAGTTTTATGAAAAAAATGTAAAAAAAAAAACATAAAAAAAAACAAAAAAAAACAAAACATTTGCTTAACAAAGCAAACAAAGTCATCTTTTGAAACTTTCCGGTGCACAAATTAAAAAAAAAAAAATTTACTACATATGATTCACAATGGTTCCTTTTACAAAAAAGCAAACAAAAATAAACATCTAATTAATAACAGTTATTTTCCTCTGGTTTGTTCGTTTTTCATTTTTATATATGTAATTTATCGGCTGCCAGTCTTTCAATTTAGCGTTTGACAGTTTTCGCCTCGTTTTCGCCTCGTGAACTCTCGGGCGCTTCCGTAACTTGCCCGAACGTTGATGACGCGAAGTCATGGAAACATGGTGCGTCATCTATAAGAGTACCAAAATATCATATTTGTTTAGCAGACACAGACATAGATACGGACAGACAGACATCTGCGATTTTAGTAGATGTGCTCTATTATACAGGGTGTTTCAAAAGTCTTGGGAACATTACAAATGCGTATATCTCATGAACTATTCCAGGTAGAAAAATGAAACTGGTGCCATTTTAAAGCTTGCTTAATCAAGTTTTTGGTCATACTAATGATTTTCGTGTTATCTTTCCAGGTGCAGTAATGGCGTTCTCTAAACAAGACAAGGCATTTTGCGTCCTCCAATTTGCAAAGACTGAATCGTGGACATGTGTTCAGCGTGCATTTCGCAGGAAATTTAAAAAAGAAGCCCCTGAAAGGAAATCCATTGTCAGATGGCATGCTAAATTTGTGAAAGATGGGTGTTTGTGCCCAAGTAAGTGAACAGGTCGCCCTTCAACTTCAGAAGATGCAGTTGAGCAAGTTCGGACAGCCTTTCAGCGGAGCCCCCGTAAATCAGTGAGAAGAGCCAGCAGGGAACTTCAGCTTGCTTCAGCAACTGTCTGGCGTGTCTTAAGGAAACAACTGCAAATGGTACCTTACAAGCTCAAGTTGGTCCAAAAGTTGAAGGACACTGATAAGCCACTTCGCCGTGACTTTTGCATTGCAATGCAAGAGAAGTTGGAAGATAACGGCTTTGATGACCGGCTTGTTTTTAGCGATGAGGCGACCTTCCATCTGAATGGCAAAGTTAACAAGCATAACACTCGCATATGGGGTACTGAGAATCCTCATGAACTTCTTGAGCACGAGCGAGATTCACCAAAAGTGAACGTGTTTTGTGCAATTTCCAAGAAAGGTGTCTATGGACCGTTCTTCTTTGAAGAGGCAACTATCACTGGTGAATCCTATCTCAACATGCTGGAAGACTGGTTAATGGCTCAGTTGAAACAAGCAGAATCTGATGACTTCATTTTTCAACAAGATGGTGCACCACCACACTGGAGTCTTAGAGTAAGGCAGTTTCTTAACACAAGGCTGCCTGGTAGATGGATTGGGAGATCTGGGCGAGGTGATGACGTTCTCATGCCCTGGCCTCCTAGGTCTCCAGATCTTACCCCGTGTGACTTTTTCCTTTGGGGCTTTGTCAAGCAACAAGTCTATGTGCCGCCCCTTCCAAGAGATATTGACGAACTAAAGGTTCGAGTAACGGCAGTTGTGGGAACCATTGACGTCAAGATGCTGGAACGCGTTTGGCAGGAAATGGACTATCGACTAGATGTCTGCCGTGTGACGAATGGTGATCATATTGAGCAACTTTGAAGATTCCCCACAAAACTTGAAACTTTAACCTTTCCAACGGTACCAATTTTATTTTTCAACTCCTAATAGTTTTTGAGTTATTAAAAATCGTTATGTTCCCAAGACTTTTGAAACACCCTGTATATATATATATATATATATATATATATATATATATATATATATATATATATATATATATATATATATATTCCGTGAAAAATGCCAGTATACTGAAATTATATGCCTTTAATAGGTACACACAGATAACATGATTTCATGATTGAGCTTTCTGGATTTCTGGGTTGTCTTGACCAATGATGCTGAAATTCTACACACTTATAGAACCTATCAAATAAAAAAATTGACACATCGTAGATAGTCTGCTCAATCAGTTGTTACGTCTCTTTGTAGTAGTCACAGTGATGACCATGGTAGTGTGTAGAGATGATCTGTCTCTCTCTTTTCTATCTTCTATTTCATTGGCATTAATAGTCGGAGTTGTAGCAATGAAAAAGGCAATAACATAAGATTTATTTGCTTTTTACATAAGCTTCTCCCCGCCTGCCCTTGAGGGTGGGGGTAAGGAGCGGAGATAAAGCTCCAGACAATACGTCTGAATCTGTTCAGGCATCCAGCCAAAGAGAATTTGCTTTGCTGCAATGCCAGCTTCCTGTTGTGACGTCATTTCCTGACAGGTTAGCTTAATTTTCTAAATTTAACTTCTAATTAGAAATTCATCTTTACATAATCTACCTTCATGCGAAAATTCTGTTTCTACGTCATTTTCACCCACCCACGTTCCAATATTGCTACGTATTTAAACGGCATCTTTGTATCTAAACAAGTTCCAACTCCTTTTGCCTATTGATCCGTTTATTCAATATTTCAGTTCTTTTGGTATGTAATTTTTAAATATATTTTTAAAAAGTTTTAACGAAAAAATGATCATTCTTAAAAAACGAGTACTTTCGGTTCAACTTAGAATCATGTTCAAGGTATCTCAAAACTTATTAAAGTTAAGTAAAATATCAAAAACAGTTAAACATCTATAACAGTTAAGAACCACGCAGAGCAGATTACAAATATTAAAGGCCTTATGCATAGAACTGGAACGGTCTAAGATTAATACGATCAGATTTGAAACTGGCGTGAACATGTTGCGCACTGATAAACACCCCTCACTGCCAGAATAGCTAGGTCCAAACAGAGACTATAAATATGTATATATGTTGTTCATAATAACTTGGTTGGAATAATTGGAAATAGACTACAAATGTCTTTATTACGAACAACATATATACATATTTATAGTCCCTGTTTAGAGACTATAAATATGTATATATGTTGTTCATAATAACTTGGTTGGAATAATTGGAAATAGACTACAAATGTCTTTATTACGAACAACATATATACATATTTATAGTCCCTGTTTAGAGACTATAAATATGTATATATGTTGTTCATAATAACTTGGTTGGAATAATTGGAAATAGACTACAAATGTCTTTATTACGAACAACATATATACATATTTATAGTCCCTGTTTAGAGACTATAAATATGTATATATGTTGTTCATAATAACTTGGTTGGAATAATTGGAAATAGACTACAAATGTCTTTATTACGAACAACATATATACATATTTATAGTCCCTGTTTAGAGACTATAAATATGTATATATGTTGTTCATAATAAAGAATTTGGTCTATTTCCAATTTATTCAATGTATATATTCCTATTAACTGATATATGTATATATGTTGTTTCATAATAAGAAATTTATAGTCTATATCCAATTATTCGAATGTATATATTCCTATTAACTGTTTCCAATTATTCGAATGTATATATTCCTATTAACTGGCGGACTATGATACAACAGAACATATTCAAATGCTTTTAATTAATCAATCGGAACAACTTATTTAAATTCAAATTTAAATAATGAATAATGTATAAAACAATTGTATCGAATCCCTTACAGTTATATGGAATAAAATAAGAAAAGGTAGAATAACTAATAAACGCTAAGATTCTTTCGTTTTCTTAATGTTGTTTTGGGGGCATTTTCTCCATTTTCATAAGATTTTGAATACCTTAAAGATGGTTTTACGTGGGACCGAAAGTTGTGATATTGTTGTATATCAGATCGAGCACTGAAGCACTCTCATTTTCTTTCTGGCTAGACTTAAGACGAACTAGACACATCTCGCGAGTGCTAGCAATATACAATTCCCTGTTATGAGGGGATGGTTTAGGTAGATTTAAATGGTGATTAATACAACGACTCACACCAACTGAAACCTAAAATGTCTTCCTTTGTAACATGACTTAACAAGCCAACTACATACCAAGCACTCATATATGATTTAAGTTGACCCCAAAAGCCATAAACCTTCACTCATACGTTATAAGCTGGCGAATAATACCTAGACTAATTCTAAACGCATATTACCGCCAAATGTAACACTAACATTGAGATCGCTTTAAATATTTGATATAAATAGGGCACTTGTGTACTTTACGAAACAGCTGAATTCATTTATTTTCAATTTTGAAGAGTTACATTCAAAACAGCGGCGATAATCGACATTCAAGACAGCGGGAGACAGATAATACCGAAAGTGACGAAACGACCAATAGATAAAAACATTTTAATAAATTTATTTATTAAATAAAATATATTTTCTGAGAGAAAAACATTGTAATAGTATTTTTTAATAATTTAATGTGTCCAAAACATTGTAATAAAATATAGCGTTTTTTTATAATTTAAAATATGATTTTTTTTTAATTTACAATGTTCAGTGATTCTTTTAACATTGTTTATGAATAGTTTTTGAAATATTTTAGAATTTAAAATGTTCTAAAACGAACAGTTTTCATTTAAAAATAATTTGGCATTTTTTCATATAAAAATAATTTGGCATTCTTTCCAATAAAATAATTTGCCATTCTTTCCAATAAAAATAATTTGGCATTATTTCCAATAAAATAATTTGCCATTCTTTCCAATAAAAATAATTATCCATTCTTTCCAATAAAAATAATTTGGCATTCTTTCTTATAAAAATAATTTGGCATTCTTTTCAATAAAAATAATTTAGCATTCTTTCTCATAAAAATAATTTAGAATTCTTCCCAATAAAAATAATTTGGCATTCTTTCATATAAAAATAATTTGGCATTCTTTCCAATAAAAATAATTTGCCATTCTTTCCAATAAAAATAATTTGCCATTCTTTCCAATAAAAATAATTTGCCATTCTTTCCAATAAAAATAATTTGTCATTCTTTCCAATAAAAATAATTTGGCATTCTTTCCAATAAAAATAATTTGTCATTCTTTCCAATAAAAATAATTTGCCATTCTTTCCAATAAAAATAATTTGGCATTCTTTCCAATAAAAATAATTTGCCATTCTTTCCAATAAAAATAATTTGCCATTCTTTCCAATAAAAATAATTTGGCATTCTTTCCAATAAAAATAATTTGCCATTCTTTCCAATAAAAATAATTTGGCATTCTTTCCAATAAAAATAATTTGGCATTCTTTCCAATAAAAATAATTTGCCATTCTTTCCAATAAAAATAATTTGCCATTCTTTCCAATAAAAATAATTTGCCATTCTTTCCAATAAAAATAATTTGTCATTCTTTCCAATAAAAATAATTTGGCATTCTTTCCAATAAAAATAATTTGTCATTCTTTCCAATCAAAATAATTTGCCATTCTTTCCAATAAAAATAATTTGGCATTCTTTCCAATAAAAATAATTTGTCATTCTTTCCAATAAAAATAATTTGTCATTCTTTCCAATAAAAATAATTTGGCATTCTTTCCAATAAAAATAATTTGTCATTCTTTCCAATAAAAATAATTTGCCATTCTTTCCAATAAAAATAATTTGGCATTCTTTCCAATAAAAATAATTTGCCATTCTTTCCAATAAAAATAATTTTAAATTCTTTCCAATAAAAATAATTTGGCATTCTTTCCAATAAAAATAATTTGCCATTCTTTCCAATAAAAATAATTTGGCATTCTTTCCAATAAAAATAATTTGTCATTCTTTCCAATAAAAATAATTTGCCATTCTTTCCAATAAAAATAATTTGCCATTCTTTCCAATAAAAATAATTTGCCATTCTTTCCAATAAAAATAATTTGTCATTCTTTCCAATAAAAATAATTTGGCATTCTTTCCAATAAAAATAATTTGTCATTCTTTCCAATAAAAATAATTTGCCATTCTTTCCAATAAAAATAATTTGGCATTCTTTCCAATAAAAATAATTTGTCATTCTTTCCAATAAAAATAATTTGCCATTCTTTCCAATAAAAATAATTTGCCATTCTTTCCAATAAAAATAATTTGCCATTCTTTCCAATAAAAATAATCTGTCATTCTTTCCAATAAAAATAATTTGTCATTCTTTCCAATAAAAATAATTTGTCATTCTTTCCAATAAAAATAATTTGCCATTCTTTCCAATAAAAATAATTTGGCATTCTTTCCAATAAAAATAATTTGTCATTCTTTCCAATAAAAATAATTTGCCATTCTTTCCAATAAAAATAATTTGTCATTCTTTCCAATAAAAATAATTTGCCATTCTTTCCAATAAAAATAATTTGTCATTCTTTCCAATAAAAATAATTTGTCATTCTTTCCAATAAAAATAATTTGGCATTCTTTCCAATAAAAATAATTTGCCATTCTTTCCAATAAAAATAATTTGGCATTCTTTCCAATAAAAATAATTTGCCATTCTTTCCAATAAAAATAATTTGCCATTCTTTCCAATAAAAATAATTTGCCATTCTTTCCAATAAAAATAATTTGTCATTCTTTCCAATAAAAATAATTTGGCATTCTTTCCAATAAAAATAATTTGTCATTCTTTCCAATAAAAATAATTTGCCATTCTTTCCAATAAAAATAATTTGGCATTCTTTCCAATAAAAATAATTTGTCATTCTTTCCAATAAAAATAATTTGCCATTCTTTCCAATAAAAATAATTTGCCATTCTTTCCAATAAAAATAATTTGCCATTCTTTCCAATAAAAATAATTTGGCATTCTTTCCAATAAAAATAATTTTAAATTCTTTCCAATAAAAATAATTTGGCATTCTTTCCAATAAAAATAATTTGCCATTCATTCTAATAAAAATAATTATCCATTCTTTCCAATAAAAATAATTATCCATTCTTTCTTATAAAAATAATTTAGCATTCTTTTCAAGAAAAATAATTTGGCATTCTTTCTTATAAAAATAATTTGGTATTCTTTCTTATAAAAATAATTTAGCATTCTTTCCAATAAAAATAATTATCCATTCTTTCTTATAAAAATAATTTAGCATTCTTACCAATAAAAATAATTTAGCATTCTTTCCAATAAAAATAATTTAGCATGTTTTCCAATAAAAATAATTTAGAATTCTTTCCAATAAAAATAATTTGGCATAGTTTCCAATAAAAATAATTTGCCATTCTTTCCAATAAAAATAATTTGGCATTCTTTCTTATAAAAATAATTTAGCATTCTTTCTAATAAAATAATTTGGCATTGTTTCCAATAAAAATAATTTTCCATTCTTTCCAATAAAAATAATTTGGCATTCTTTCTTATAAAATCCTCTAGCATTCTTTCCAATAAAAATAATTTGGCATTCTTTCTTATAAAAATCATTTAGCATTCTTACCAATAAAAATAATTTGGCATTGTTTCCAATAAAAATAATTTGCCATTATTTCCAATAAAAATAATTTGGCATTCTTTCTTATAAAATCATTTAGCTTCTTTCCAATAAAAATAATTTAGCATTCTTTCTTATAAAAATAATTTAGCATTCTTTCCAATAAAAATAATTTAGCATTCTTTCCAATAAAAATAATTTGACATTCTTTCAAATAAAAATAATTTGACATTATTTCTTATGAAAATAATTTAGCATTCTTTCAAATAAAAATAATTTGCCATTCTTTCTGATAAAAATAATCTGCATTGTTTTCTAGTAAAAATAATTTAGCATTCTTTCCAATAAAGTCACCTTTAAGGGGGATTTTGTCTTCTTTTATTAAAGAGGATAATGTTCGGAAATTTGTTTGAAAATGGCTTCCAGGAGGTTCGCAGAAATTATATCTGTGGATTATCGCCGCTGTTTTATATGTAACTCTTCAAAATTGAAAACAAATAAATTCAGCTGTTTACTAAACTGCACAAGTGCCATAAATAGATATAGATGATTGAAAAAGGAACCACGAAATAAACGTACTTACCTTGAATGGTAACCTTTACTTCCTTCTCTGCTTTTCCTTCGTAACCGTTTCTAGCCAAACATTTGTAGGTCGCAACATCATTGGGCGTGAAAGGGTCAATGAGTAACGTGCCATTCTCGAAGATGTGATAATGATTATCA